>LR999896.1:11210000-11810000 GCA_905220335.1 Noctua pronuba
CCTACTGCCCAACGCTTTGTTGTCATCTACCTAGCTGATCTAGTATCGGTGGCCACTGCACGAGAAAACGGACGCGTAAAGCGTGCGTCTGTCTAATTCAGCATAGGGCCTCGAATGACCTCGATCGTAATTCCATAGGCCATACCGCAACAGTTAAACATGTACTTACGTATTCCTGCGATAAATAATGATAACCGGCATCATCCGAGAACGAGACCAATCATCTAAAACACACTCGCTCACAAACACAATGCACTCACAATAGCAACACTCTTCTACTATCACCTCTCTAACGTAATCCGTATCACACAACACGAAACACGCACGATTATGGTATTGTACTGACATGAAGGTAAATAAAAAGTTGCGTAATAAAAATACACATGCACACTCGACGGCGCATAAAACGGAACTAATAAAAGTAAAAAATAATAATTCTTATAAACTTCTTGAAATAAAATTTCTTTGACGAGGCGCGGCAATCGCGGCATCTTTGAACTTCGACAAAGACGCACGCCGACTCGCCACCGGTCAAATTTTCTCATTCGATTTTGAACTTAACACTCAACATTTTATGGTTTAAAATCATTTGAAGAAATTTGAAATTCTTCCCAATCAACCTTGAACCTAATGCTTTAGTAATAAAGTTGAAAATCTATTAAAGAAATTTCCGCCCAGCGCCGGAGCCGGCGCGGGGCCGCGAATCCTAGTCCTCAGGCTATCATCATCGTCCTCATGATTGTGGTCTTCGAGGGATTCGCACTGTGCTAACTACGAAGTCAATTTACGTGCTACTTACAAATGTTTCGTACCTGTAGGTATGTTAGTGTAGCTAAAATTCCGTATTTCCTTGACAAGCGAAATGACAAGCGACTCTAAAATCAATAAGAGCATTGTCTTTGAGTTCGTAGCTTTCTTAGTTAAGTAGCTAGTAACAGTACCTGTGAAAGCTTCTAAGATGCAAGCACAATCACGATCTTTTAATAAAAAAAGAAATCGTTCAATCTCACACTTTGCGAGAAATTGCTAAACATTTTCACTAAGGCGTTCATTGTTTGGTAAAATAAAGTAGTTTATTTAAAAACCTGCTTTAAAAATTATTCTATTTGAAGTAAGTTAAAAAACATGAGTGTTATTGGTATTAACTGATTAAGGAAACAGATAAATTCTCAGCTAATTGTGTAGTTAGATCGAATGAGGCACATCTGCTTACTAAGCGCCTGTGAAAAGACGTATCGCACACGTTTTTATGTGCGACAGATTACTTCCACATTTGTCAAGGAATTTCAAGACTTATCTTTGGGTTGTGGTATGACTTTTAATTACAAATTATTCTTTAGGCAGGATTCAATTATAACATAACATCGCGCCTGTAGTCCCCGAAGCCTGAGGCAGGGGTGTACCGAATAGAACATTCGCAAATTGTGTTTTAAGTCCCAATGATTATAAAAATAATTTGACATTTTGTTTGAATCTGCAAGAAGTTACGACTTTAGTTTTTAAATGAATGAATTAAACTTGCGGTATCACAACAATCCGGGGACTAAAATTACGTGTGTAATATCGTAGAGCAAATAACACATAATCAATGTTTTTAAAAGACATCTGAAATAAAAAACTACTAAATGCAAACATAAAATGTCCTTTAATCGATCAGCTGAGTGCGCGGGTACCTATTCTAACACGGCCGCTCGCATTTATGCGTTAAACTCGGAATGACTCGAGGTTATGCGAGCAGCTGATGCCGCGCGCTTGTGTGCGTGGAACAAACTCGCGGCTTTGTCAATGTGGGTGAGCGCTTGCGTGCATTGCATTGCATCGTAACAACTTCAAACGCGTAATTTGTTAAGAAAATTTTAAAATTTTAGTAATGTTTGTTTGGAAGAAAAATTTGTGTTAACGCTTAGAATTCGATGTTGCAAAAAAGTAGAAAAAAAAATGGACACTTTGACCTTCAATATCTCCAGAACCTGTGGTTTCCCAGGTATTGTCTAGAAGGAAAAAATGATCCCAATGATGGGCAGAATATGTGGTTTTCGTTTTCGTTAAGGGTCTTTTTACACCCTTTATGTTCCCGGATTAATGTAGCCTGCCTCCTTTAATTTTTTTCCAGATAAATAATTTTATTTGAACTTTTCAGTATGTTCACTTGTTATGGTCTCAATACTGCATTTACTGGCGACTCTGGTATCATGGATTTTTATGATATTAGTGTCAGTGGCCAGTGTGGCTGGCACAGGACTGCTGTGGTACACATACCATGAACTGAGGACTAAGCACAAGACTATTGATACTGCATATTTGTCTGTGAGTAATATTTTTCGGCATCCTTGTACTCAGTACATGTATTATTTTCTTAACATATAAATCACGTGTCACTATATTCGTACACGCTAATCTCCGTAACCACCCAACCGAAGTCAACATAGGCGGGTCGCTATTATTCTGTAGTTCTGTAGTAGTTCAGCTGAGTAGCAAGGTCTGGGTTCAATACCCAGGCTAGATACAATGTTTTGACCCAATAAATCAAAAAGAAAGAAAAAAAAAATAACAACATGTAGTAGAGTTAAAACCGTAATAACAAACGGTGTTTACTACTGGCGTGAAAAGATACAATCAATCATGATACTAAAATGTATTTCGTGTCGTGTGTCGACCCAGATATTTAATTAACGAAATTATTTTTCTAGGAGTCCCTGAAGAACGAAAGCGCGTTTTTATGGTATTCGATTATAGCCACTGTTATTACGGTAAGCATTATTGTTTTATTTTTAATTTTATAATAAATATTTTTAAGGGGTGGTTGTACTTTAAAGCTGATGAGCCCATTAACTTGTTTCACCTTATTTTGTTTGTGTTATAGTAAACACAAGACAAAAGTAAATTGTCTTTATAAGATTGACGTCAATAGTAGGCCCATTTAATATATTTAAAAAAAGTTAAGCAAATACCTATCTTGTATTGTATAATGGGCTGGTGTCCGCAACTCCAACGTCAAAGCGCTTATTTTGCGTGCGAAAAAAAAATTCCTATCTTATAAATTTCAATAAAAACTTGGCAAAAAATTCATAATTATGTATGTATATATTCATTTTATATGTAGGTACTTTTTAAAACTTGAATTAACATTATATTTCAATTTCAGGTGATTTTGCTGCTACTGGTATTTGTGATGCGTTCCCGCGTATCTTTCTTGGCAGCTTTGTTCAGAGAGACCGCTCACTGCCTCGGCTCCATTCCCGCCCTTTTCTTACAACCTATTATAACGTTCTTCTTCCTTGTGCTATTTTTAGCATTTTGGTCCATAGTTGTGGTAAGTCTCAAGGCAAAATTCATAGCACTTAACTTCGGTAAATAAAGGAAGCGACTTATTCGGATGTGAACTTTATGCTTATCAATTTAATGTTCATATTCGTATGAAAACCTTCCTAACACAGCGAACTCAGTTTGATGTTCACAAATCACGTAAACTAAGAATTAATTACGTAATCATGTCACGCATATTTTACTTTATAATATTTTTACAGGTGTGTTTAGCGACAGCAAACTACCCTGGTATACCACTGCAAACCAACTTCCTTATCAATGGGTCAACTTCCACTGGGTTTGAGTCAATAAATAAAGCTGCAATGGAAGCACAAAATGCCAACACCAACTCAAGTCTCAAAAGTAAGTTAATTATGCACAGTACCTAATCACATCAATAAATAGGCACAGTAATCGTTTCGCAACTGCACAATCAATTCAGCCTTTCACAGTCCACAACACTTTGTGCTCTGCCTGTGGAAGGCACCACCATCAGTACCAGTCACTTTTATAAGGTCATTGGCCGACATTGGTCCATCTAGCTCTAGTTGGCGCAGTGGCTGAGCAATTGGCTGTTGCGCTGCGTGTCGCGGGTTCGATTTCCGCACGGAATAAATATTTGTATGGCTCACACAGGTAGTTATTCCGGGTCTGGCTGTTTTTGTATGTGGTTTAAACGTTTGTAACCCCACTCACGATACAGGACAAATTCCTAGTGTAGGACAACGTTTTGAATAATAAGCAAATAAAATGACTATTAAGGGGGAAGCGTCAGGGTAGCCCACACAATTCAAATTTTCTTACCTTTTTTTCAATTATCAGGTCAGTGTCAAGTTGTATGTTGATTAAAATATGATTAGCGTCCGATACAGAGTTATAAGTGTTATAACCCTATTCAATGACATACAGAGGTTGTATTGATGATTTAAACGATTATAATTATGAAAATACATACGTATTACGGCCGCAAATCATATTTTGTTCAACATACAGCCTGAATTTCGCGGGACACCCTGGCGCTTCCACCGCAACCTTTTGTAACTTAACATTTTTGTTACAGCCTTTACACTAGACAACATACAGTTTGACCCTATGTGGGTGAAGAGTATGTGGTGGATTTGTCTGATCTGTTTAGTTTGGGGCAGCGAGTTCATCCTCGGGTGTCAACAGATGACGATCGCTGGGGCCGTATCTCATTGGTATTTTAGGTAGGTACGCACGACGCGCGCAGTGACGATGAAGTTACTTTCATAATGGTTAAGGGCGCGCTGTTCGGGCTGCGGCCAATCGAATAATTGTCAGTAACCGAATACGGCCTAACATTTTTTAATACAGGGTGTAAACAGACCCTTCACGAAGCCGTTAACCAAGCATTCGGTATATCAAACTAAGTAACCCTGCACAAAAATTATTGTTGGGAAACGACTTTTTTTTTTGGGGTCAAAAATTACCTTTTACGGTAAAACTCAATGTAACGCATTTAAAAAATTGTGCTTATGGATGCATTGAATAGTAAACGGGTCATGGAGGTATTTAAAGTAAAGGTATAAACCTTAAAAAAAAATATTTAAAAAAAAACTTGTGAAAAAGTTGGAACTTTGACCCCAAATAACTCCGTAACTAGAAGGTTCCCAGGTATGGTCTATAAGAAAAAAATGATCGCAATAGCGGGGAGAACAATTGCCTTTCGGCTTCGTTAAGGGTCTACTTACACCCTTTATAATTGCGCAATAAGCAGATAGATGTGAATAAAACGTACGCCCGATTGTTCTTTTGAGACAAATCTCTTCTCTAATTTAATGGAAACTGGTCCATAATTCAGAACAAACGTTTCTTATTTTTTTTTTTTTTTGTTTAATCTAACATTTTTAACCATGTTGTATACATTTCAGAGGACCTAATGCAAACTCGCCTGTTCTATATTCGATCGGCAAGCTGATAAAATACCATTTAGGTTCAGTGGCCAAAGGATCGTTCTTGATTACGCTGTTCAAGGTACCTCGTCTCATTTTGACGTATTTACATGCCAGGTAATATATATTTAAATTCTTTTATTTGAAATGCCAGTCCTCAAAATCAGTTCTTCTGGTAATAATGAATTTTTTTTCAGGCTATCTTCGAGAGCGGAAAAAGGATCAGAGTGCGCGAAATGTGGCCTCAAGTGTGGTATTTGCTGCTTTTACTGTCTCGAAAAGTTCATTCGCTATTTGAATCATAATGCCTACACTATCATAACTATTGAGAGATGCCACTTCTGCAAGGCTGCTGGGAAGGTAGGTGTATTATTTCGAAACGATATTATTTTACTCGTCCGCGGCGAAGCCCTTAACGAGTGCAGACTAGTTTTTTTTTAATTGCCTTGTATGTCCCACTGCTTGGCAAAGGCCACCCCCCATATCCTTCCAGGTATTCTTCCTACGCCACCGCGTCCCAGCTGGTTCGAGGTAGATTGTATTCTTAATTTTTATACAATTTTTTGTTAAATTCCCTACACCGTTTCAAGGGTGGTTAATAAACATTACATTCGGTCAGTAAGTGTAGATTTACGAGGCTTGAGGTAATTGCGTCAGTTCCTATTCAAAATCGAATGGTCTGAATAGATTAATCCATGATAATATACAAAAGAGACCGCTTTAATGTGAGCATGCCTTTATAGGCCGCTATAAATGATAGTACTCGTCAGCTTGAAATCTTGAAGGTCATGCCTATAAAGAAAGTAGGCCAGCCTTAGTTTTAGTACAAAACGATTTGTTAGGTCAATAGGCTTACTGCTAAGTAACTAGAACGGTTAGTCGGCAGTTTGTAGCAGCCTATTATTCAGACTTATGTATTATGTAGGTTTATTGTGAACTAGCTTTGGGCCGCTACTTTGACCTCGTGCGGGTCAAAAATAATCCCAGATGAACGTAATACCTGGATAAAAATTCTCGCTATGTCCTAACTCAGTTCATGGTCTACTTTTGCGGTAAATTTCAAAATGCCAAACAATTTTATAATATTAGTATTCTATAGATAGAAAGTGTAAGTATGTATCATCAAAATAACAGCTTTTTGTATAAAGGGTGTAAAAAGACCCTTAACGAAGCCGAAAGGCACTTGTTCTCCCCATCATTGCGATCATTTTTTTGTTCTGAACCATATCTGGGAACCTTCTAGTTACGGAGATATTGGAGGTCAAAGTTCCAAATTTTTCACAAGTTTTTTTTTAAATACCACTTTTAAAGATTTTAATTTTATTTCAATTAACTCGATGACCAGTTTACTATTCAAAGCATCCATCAGCACTAAGTTTTGAGTGCGTAACATTGAGTCCTACCGTAAAACGTGATTATTCACCCAAAGTCGTTTCCCAGCAATAATTTTTGCGTAGTTACTTAGTTTGATGTACAGAATGCTTGGTTGACGGCTTCGTGAAGGGTCCGTTTACACCCTGTATGTACTTACGGCACTTAATAAAAAAAACACATTTTTTTTCAATTTTTGTCTGTCTGTTTGTTCCGGCTGTTCTCCGAACGGCTGGACCGATTTTACGGGACTTTTACTGACAGATAGCTTACGTTATAAGGTCTAACTAAGGCTACTTTTATTTTAGAAAAATAATTAGGGATCCATGCAAAAAAATTAATACCCTTAAAATTTGTAACAAAATCCGATTAAAAAAGAGAAATAATATGTTTTACAATAATTTCACGCAAACAAAGGTCTCGGGTCGGCTAGTATAGAATATAAATTGACTTTTTGCTAGCTATTATCCTCAATCACGAGGCGTGAGAATATTATAACTATGAACCCATTGTCCTTTTGTCAGCCAGAAGGTTAGATCCCAAGAGGAAAACTGATATGCGTAATTAATTAGTACTTATTTTTCTTGTTTGAACCAGATTTTTCCGTTGTTATGAATAGCAAATTAAACAAAGTATGCTATCTATGTTTACACTTCATAAATGACCTCATTCTGCTACTAATATGCAGTTAAACATATTGCTAATAATAGTTTCAGCATAAATCATTTGATGCGATTTGAAATATTCATTTAATTATAATTAAGATGTGCAACTAAATGTATCAATTATGGCCAAAAACCAAATATACCCATGAATGGTGTAGACAGACAGATGGTCGGACTCGGACAGACAGATGGGTTAGGCTTATCTAATAGGCCGTATTATTCCACCCGTTTTTCGGATACGAAACCCTAAAAGCTTGACCAATGTCACCACTATACTTAGTCTTGTCTAAACCCAAATGTGAATAATGCTGAGGTTCGTTTGATCTTCCATTGATTATACATATCCAAAGCGAAGGCGGCTTTCGTGTCTATCTGTGTGATCGCGCTGTTCTTCTAAACTACTCAACGGCGTTTATTGCTGTTTTAACCATATATTAGAGAATATATTCTGGAAATTTAATGTACTAGCTTATGCCAACGGCTTCGCCCGCGTGGTGTTCGATAATTGTCCCCCAGGATCATACTACCGGGATAAACAGTATCTTGTGTGTTAATCAAGGTTATAAACTATCTGTATGCAAAGTTTCATACAAATCCGTTCAGCACTTTTTGCTTGAAAGATTAACAAATCCATCCATTCATCCTCACAAACTTTCGCACTTATAATATTAGTAGGAATACTAAACTTAAATCTCGGTGTTTTAATCAAGTTGTAAATATGTTCTGTATAATTTTCAGGCATTTACCACAATTGTCAACAACGCGCTTCAAGTAGCAACAATAAACAGCGTGGGTGACTTCATTCTGTTCCTGGGCAAGTGCATAGTAACGGCAGTGACCGGCATCATTGGTCTCCTCCTCCTCAAACGCAACACTGAACTACACTTCTTTGCTGTCCCAACACTAGTGATATGCATCTATTCGTTCTTCATTGCACACTGTATTCTTTCTCTTTACGAGGTTTGTTACAAACTTTTTTGCCATCATGTTTTATTTCGCTGTTTTTTTTTATCTTTTAATGTAATTTACTTTAGTTCTAGATTGTTAAGAATGTTAAGATCCCTATAACACATTAAGATATAAATTGCAAACTTAACTTCCTATCTCTGTGTCGTCAATAAGAAGACTTACAAAAGACCTTTATATGGCGTAAATTGTTTGTCCACCTCATCCATTGTTTTCCTCTACAGATGGTAGTTGATTCCCTCTTCCTCTGCGTGTGCGAGGACCGGAACATGAACGGCAATGATGGCCGGTGGAAGAACACGCGTCTAGCTGAACTCGGCGGCCATAAACGACAGAATTACGACGAGCAAGATGGCGCGGAGTTGCAGGATGTGCCAGAAAAGTATTGAAGCTCGAAGCCTCTTGTGCCTGGGGCTTATGCATGTCCGTTCAGTGCCTTTTAGTGGTGACAAGCTGCAGATTATTCCTATGTAATTTATTACTGCTTTATTTGGTGTCGTAAGGATCTCTTCGCACTTGCGGTTGATCGCATTCCCTACCTGGTATTAGCCTGCTGTGGGGCCGTGTAGAAAAGTATTAAATTTAAAAAAAATCCGATGCGAAAAAAGCATGGCTTCGTCCGTAACAGCGATTTCTTTGTCGCTCTGAAATGATGATGACTTTAACACATATTTTGTACTGTATCAGCGTGTGACCAAGTTTGCGCAGTTGTCTACAGCTGTGGTTGGCCGCAAGTGCTAGCAGATCATTGTGTTTGTGTGTGGTACTAAAAAAGAGAAGCTTTGGTCTGTGTGTAGAATCTTGAAATGTGGTGGTAGCTTTCTTCTTTTGACTAAATTACCTTCTATCCAGTATCAGGAATGCTCATATTATTATTATATGTATTTAGTCTATCCTTAGAATAATCTGTGTGTGCATGATTAAATAATGGTGGTGGTTCGAAACATATGTTATATCAGTACTAGACCTTCATTATCTAAAGCCGAGTTGACACGATCAGAGTATGCTCGGACCGAGTGGACTCGGATACCTACTCGGACGCAACTCGCATAATCCGAGCACACTCGGATGGGTTGGTATGAGTTGCCACAGTACGAGTTGCGTCGTAGTAGATATCCGACTATCCGGCTTTACGCCTTAATGACAGGTGACTGGGTGACCTTTTGAAAGGTCACCTTAGTTTACATAGTTATAGATCGGGCTACTATACGGAACTATCGATTTGTCCATTATCTACAGAAATTGAGCCTTAGTGGCTTCAACCATAGATTTTAGTTTCATGAACAAATCGGTTGAATAAAACATGTATTTCTTTTCTTTTTTTCAGGTGAAAATGGCAGCCTTTAGAATTAAGAAGAATCGTAAGCTTTTACTCAGAATCAGTAATGCATTTTTAGTTATTATTGATATAAGCACGATACGCCAGATTTTAAGCACATTAAGTGTGAAACACTACTTTTTGTGACTCTTATTTTTTCATAATAATCAACTGCGTTGTAAGTAGGTAGTCATGGTTTTCCGTGTTTTAATATAATATTTTTCTAATAAAAAATCTCGATTGCTAATATTAAATTAATAATACTATGTATGTTTTATGAATGTTTACATGAATTTTAGAAATGTTTATGATATGCACTAGAAATGTTATTTTTGTGTAATTTTGCAAACAACGTGTTTCCTAATATTTTTAATATCAGAGTGATA
Source organism: Noctua pronuba (assembly GCA_905220335.1). Lineage (NCBI taxonomy): Eukaryota > Metazoa > Arthropoda > Insecta > Lepidoptera > Noctuidae > Noctua > Noctua pronuba. The sequence continues at coordinate 11,219,926 of LR999896.1, forward strand.
TAAATGTCTTTTTCAATCATGTTGTGAATAGAGAAACTTAGGGTGTGATTAGTGTCGAAAGAGAATAAATTCAGTAATTCTTCCTAAACATAGAAATCTCATACATATTACCCAAATGCTTGATTTAATGTAGATACCTACATACTGCATTTCAACTGTAAATTGTAATACATAAATAATGTTAGGATGTGCATGCATTTGTCACAACTAACAAATTGCACGACAACCACATTACAGCTATGAAGCGATTGTGATGTGATCTACCCATTTTGCAGTTGGGAAGCAGTATGTTGAAATTAAGTAATCTCGGTCGCAAATGAACTGAACGCTTTTAAATAATTTTTATTATAAGGCTAATTTCAAGTACAATTTTAAAGTTATATTTTTTTACTCCTGTTTTAGTATTATAAGTTAATAGTTTTTTTAACTACAATAATAATGTATTAAATGTTTCAACTTTTATATTCTGACACAAATGTTAAATGCACAGATTTTTATTCATTCCAGTTTTACCAGAATTCATATAGGGTGCTCAATTTATAAATCTAGTTCAAACTTTTTTTAATTATTGTTGTTAACAAGAGAGTGTAATTTGTTGGAATATGATCATAAAGCATAATATTGTAGCATAATTTTTTTACAGTATTATTTTATACTATTGTATTAATTATAATGACCGTCCATATTTTATATAGGACTTGTAGCTTTATACATGTATAAGAAACGGAAAGATAGTAATCATTCATATTTATTTGGAATCTCTAACATGATCTTTGAGTGGGGCTAAAATAAAGTTGAAACGACGTAACAATAACGGAACAGCATTTAGCAGAACATTATTTTTTTATACTTTTTTGTTGTTTTATTTTTAACTTTTTATTATGTACTTGTCCAATGCAAACATTAATAATATACAATGTTTTATTGAACACAAAGTATGAAGCAGTAATTAATTTGTTAAGTGTTAACCTCAGCCTAGCTCTTCCATAAAAGCATCCAGGGAATCATCCATAAAAATGATATAAAATAAAAATCAAATGTATAAGGAATAAATTTTATTATTACGATTTACCAGGTTTTTTCTTTTTAAATTGCTTCCTCTTCTTGATTTGATCAGATATTGCCTTACTCTTGGCTTTGAGTTGCTTGCGTCTGATTGTTTTATCTGGGTTCGTTTTAAGTTTTTTCTGTATCAACATACTGAATGCTGGCTTTGTGACTTCATGGTCACTTTCTTCTGCCATTGAATTTTCTTGTTCTTCTCTCTCTTCTGTAAAGCAACAAAATCAAAATAAATATACACACTTAATGTATAACTTAAGGGTTAAGCTGTTTCATTTCAGCATAAATAATGAATAGTTTAAAAAAAAAACATTTTTTTTTTAATTTACCTTGCCCCACACTAGGCATTACACATTATGTAATCTTAATTTATTTACCTTTGACAACAACTTCTTGGGCCTTTTCCATAGGATCACCTTTGAAGAAGTCGGCTCCCTCTATATCAGGATACCCAGTCTCAGGCTTGGTAGCTTCATAAACAGCTTTCTTCTCAATTCTCCTTTCATATTTGCTGCCAGCTTTCTTGGATACAGCTTGTCTCAATTTTGCAGGGCTAATGTATTTAGCATTTTCCCACAATGTTGCACCACCAAATGACCCAGAAAATATTTTTACCTGAAAAGATGGTAATATTAATGAGTCTGGCAGTAATGTGTTCTGCTATACAGGGTGGAAGGGACACCAATGCAGAAACAGTTCCCACACCATTTTGACCGTGTAGGTATTGCACTTTTGTAGGGAACAGCATTTTTAAAAAAATCATTGAAAAATTTGTGAGACACCGACACAAATTTTCAGAATGATTACCAAATACATGGTAACCATTTGCATGTCGTTCTCCCTTCCACCCTGTATAAATAATAGGTTTAGTCAACCAACAATATTACACAAGCTAAATTCAAGCTTTGGATACATACAGGGTTCAATACAAATCTTGGTCCAATTTCAGCCAAAGCTCCATCTTCAGACAGGATTTGATAGTTTCTAAACCAGATCCTGTTATCTAAGATCATGAAGGTGTACACATGGTCAAAGAAGGGCTGACTCTTGGGATGGTGATAGGAAACACCAAATGTCTGAATGAGGAGCTCCTTTAGCAGGGCATAATGTGGATCTTTTGTAAATTGTGGGTCAAATGAAAGAAGAGGCCGGGATCCCCTCAGGCAGTTTCCAGTCATCTTTAGTTCACCCATTGTGTAGACTGAAATAATAAAAACATATTTTAAGAATAACATGATGTAGTAAGTTAATAGAGCACAAAAGTAATATCAAATGAGGAAATTAAACATACTGTTTTCAACCAGGAATTTGACACTTGGCCCATTTGGTATGTTGGCCATCCACATATAGAGATCTCTCATCTTTCTGCCTTCAAAGAGTATGCATTTGTTGCAATTCTTCATTTCACTGATCTCATTGACAACATACAGGTTTTTGCTTCTCTCCATCTTTGATTCTGTCTTATGATGGGGCATTATTTTCTTTATATCCTCCATCAAATGCCGATGGCGGTGATTAATCCCACGTGCGGCGAAGACTAAAACTCTTTGCCTGTTGATCCATTTAACCTGAAATTAAAGGTTATGTTTACCAACGATTTCGATCTTTTACTTACATTTCCATTACATAATGTGCAGCATTTAGACAAAGCCAGTAAGTGCACTTGCAGAAATTTCACAATAAGTGGTCTATATTTGGATATTCGTTAGTAAATGCAATTAAATTATAACCTGTCTTGGTGCCGGATCATCAGACATTCGAACAGGCGGCAATATAATTTCATTTTGGTCATCTTTCTTATTTTGAAGCACTACAGGTACTTTTTTCTTTCCACTTTTCACCTTCTTCAATTTCACCATTTTTCAAGATTTCGACACGTGTATTTATAAAACTTAAAAACACGAGAGAAACGCCGCGCGGGTGGTGCAATGTGGGAGATTGTCAAATAACTTTTATCAATGTCATTGTCAAATGTTGACAACGTCAACTATGAAATAGGAGTGCAATCAAGGAATCGATACATTTTATCGACATCACTCCTAAAATCGACTAAATTTTTTTGCCCAGAACTCCGTTTTCACTGGATTTTATCACTCTGAATAAAAAGTCCTCTACTAGAAAAGCGAAAATATTAGTATAAAAGAGGGAATATTTAATAATATTTCTAGTGAAACTACACGTTAAATTGATTGATGATATTTCGACGCCGGAAAACGGTGTGATGGTGATTTCATGACGTCATATCGTCGAAATTTCTTCCTCCTGCTACATGCAAATCAAGCTGTAATTTCATGTTTATGAGTTTTGTTATAAGTATTTTGAATCCTTTAGCAAAAAATTAATATTTTTCTTCATGTTACTGTTTCTTCAGTTACTGGTTGATATAAACCAAGGTCTAATTAATTACGTTCAACACTTGACTGTGTTTACCTGTTACGTAATCATTGTTATCGAAGGTGTCCGCCCTCGACACGAACGATTGATGTACCTACTTAAAAACTTAAGATTTAAATCTGATTAGGATTACCTATTTCATTCCCTCCCATGCAAGCTAAGGCTCTAAATTGTCCATTGTTGTAAATTTTGATGAATATATTCAGCATTCTAACATTCCAAATGGGCTTAGATTCGTTCACTATCTATCAGTATCCAGTATCATTTTTTATTTGGTGTAAGACGCTACTGTCGCTGTGTGTTAAGTAAACAAAGATTATTTAAAAAAATGATAAAAACACTCTCGTCGTTTGTGAAGTTAATTAATAAGAATAATGTGTTGGAACAAGTTAGATATGCGTCACAAGCACTACCACAGCTGTCTTCGGTAAGAAAGAATAACTTCCTACATTACGACTGTGATGTTTTGCCCTGTTTATTGTTGTCATGAGATTCACAATCCATTTCAAACGACGAATTTACATTTGTGTCGAACATTATCATAGAGATTATTATTAACAATAAATGTAACACAAAAATTTAATAATCATCATAAAGCTAGGAAAAGACAAACACTACATTCCACATTTGTCCCAAAATTATTAGTCTTAATATTAATTATAATTATAATAATATATACATTTAGATAGACACATTTAGATGCAAGATCCTTTCTTATTTCTATCATTACGCTATTTTTGCGAGGGGACATCTGCAGCGGAAGAGTGCTGAATGTATTTTGTTGACTAAGAAATATGTAGAGAAGGTACCTACCTATCTGATCTACGTTTTGATCTACAAAAGCTAATCATGACCATTGCTTTTTTTATTTAGAAGTCACATTGCGCGTTCAAAAGTATTAAAACGACTTCAAAAAATGGATGAGGATCGGATACCTATGTATCTAATAGGTATTCAGCGAGTATCTTTCATTCCACTAAACAGGGAAAAAGCAAGAGAGTTATATTTAGCCAATGACGGCGATGACTGAATGATGAATTTAATTATCCACGAAATTCGTCCCGTCCCTTCTTTTTCGAACTTCGAAAGCATTGGCCCTACCATTATAATTGCCACAGTGGCTCAGAACTGTTTTTAGTTCGTCCGAAATGCAGAAGGTAGGTACCTAATAGGTAAATACTGCCTAATAAATGGTCCCTTTGCTTCGCTTTTAGGAAAAGTACAACATACGAAGAAAATCCTTCGGCACGATAGAGCCATCAGATGTTGGGTACTTCCGGTCTGTACTTGGAGAAGAACGAGTGTTGACTGACGAAAGTGATGTGCTGCCATATAACATTGACTGGATTAAGAATTGCAGAGGTAGGTACACTATGATTTACTAATAAGTAGTTGGTGAGTGCTTAACAATGTGCACTTACGATCGGTTACACACTTACATAGGTACATATTTACAATAGGTCGGTACTCTTCTTTTGCTTACACTGATACGGGTGTCAAGATAAAATGCACAATATATGTAATCTACAATTGTACGATATACCTCTACATATCGAGTTACATAATTGTTTTTTTTTCAGGACAGTCAAGGGTTGTATTAAAACCAAGGAATACAGAAGAGGTGTCCACAATACTGAAGTATTGTAACAACAAGCGCCTGGCGGTATGTCCTCAGGGTGGCAACACCGGCCTCGTCGGCGGCTCCGTGCCGGTGTTCGACGAGATCGTCATCAGCTTTGCACTCATGAACAAAATCGTCACCCTTGATGATCTTTCAGGTTAATATTTTGTATATCATAGATCTTTTGTCTAAGCTGTATACTCAGTATTAATGCCATCACACTCATAACATAGAAAGGACAAGAATTTTATTCGACTCTTATAGGATCGCGGGTTCGATTCCCGTGCGAAAGAAACATTTCTACTTACCTATATTATTTTCGTGTCCAAACCCAGTTCCTGCCGTTGGTCGGCTTATGCAAATAAGATTGATATAGATACAGTCTGGGTTGGCCCGAAGAATAAGCAGCTAACAATGCAAGCAAATTATACAACATTACAAAAACGCTTACAGTACGTTACTCAATAATGTTATTAGGTAGGTGCTTGGTTAACTAATCCATACGTAACGCTATTCGTTTAACTTCAACGCTGCACTTGTACTTGTATGCACGTTGAGCCTTTTTGAAACCACCTGAGACCCTACGTCACAAATCACCTGCTGTAGCCAATTATATTGGTGTTTATACAGACAGGTAGGGGTCCATATTGGCTCACCTAAAGTTCTTTTCCCGAAATTGTTCTTCCTAACGATTTGTAATCCTCATGATCACTCTTCCTAATATTTTTCATCCTAAAGTTTTCATTCATACTATGTGTAGTGCTACCGGCGATGTTCATAACATTCATGTTTCCGAAAATTGTAATCAATAATATCATTAATGTAAATATATTTAAACTCCTACTGTTTTTTATCATAACGCTTTTATCCCTAAACATAAGTACAGGTCAGAGTGTCGTCTTGGGGGCACTATGAAAAAAAAACTTAGAAAAATTTCGCAACCAATTTCGAAGTAGCGCTCGCCGGCCGCTGCCGCGGCACCGCTCGCTACGCTCGCTCGGCTCGCGAGTAGTTGGTCACAGTTCTAACCTAACCTAACCTATGAATCCCTTCCACATCGTTTTTACGACAAACGGTTAGCCGGAGACAAAAAACACCAAGAAACTTTTATTCTTACATTTAGGTGTTTTATACGATAGAATCGAGAAAATAAACGGTTTGCAAAAATAACACTTTTTTGGCAAAATTATTCTAAGTCTAAACAAAGAAATCTAAACAAAAAATATATGACTTTGAATAATAGTGTAAAAGATGGTTATGTTGAGAAAATATAGGAAAACAAATAAAAGTATAACAGATGTTTATTGCTACTGACATTATGAAGTTGAATGCTTCGGAATTATAAAATTAGAGACAGAGTAATTAGGAATTGTGATTGTTAGGATGAAAAATGTTAGGAAGAACATTTTCGGATTTCCAATTATCGGAGTTGAAAATTTAGGTGAACTTTGGCGCACCCGACAGGTAGGCTTAGTCTCCTGTCGAAAAGGACTGTGCTAATTTATTTTCTACAATCCAATAATAATAATTTGCAGGAGCCTTAGTTTGTGAAGCGGGTTGTATTCTCGAGAATCTGGATAACTATGTACGAGATCGTGGTCTTATTATGCCGTTGGACCTGGGCGCTAAAGGCACCTGTCATATCGGCGGCAACGCCAGCACTAATGCAGGAGGACTGAGGTTACTGCGCTATGGCAACCTGCACGGATCTGTGCTGGGAATTGAGGCAGTAAGTTTAAGTATAGTTAACATTCAATATCAAGATTAATTTACCTATTTAATTTAGGCTGAGCCTTCTTTGAACGTCAAAATCATTAAAAAAACAGTACACCAAAACCTTTCACCACTTCTCCAGTGTTTTAGCTGAGGAGAGGAAGACTGGTGGAAACAACTCCCCAGCAAAAAATATTGATGTGTCGAAAATTATCACTCACACGCACGCATCGTAATATTTTCTTGAATTTTCTGTTTAGCTAAGATAACAGATAACAGTGATAAACCGTATGTTTGAACCTGTGACCTTGAACAACACGCATGATCTGCCATTGCACTGCAGAAACGATCTATTCTATACGTTGTTTTATTCGCTGCTAGTATTCTATACCTACATTAAAACGTGATTTTGTACACCGTAAATATATTTAGGTACACATAGCGCACTTTCATAACAGGTTTGGTCAGTGGCGTAGCTATGTAACCAAGGGCCCCTGGGCAAAAATAAAATTGGGGCCCTATTTAAACTAAAGTAAATACTTTAAAGGTGCAATACTACTTCATCATCAGCTCCTTTCAGCCCACTGCAGGGCACAATAAAGCAAAGCTACTTACGTACTACTAATTAAGTATTATGTGTAACATAGCTCGTATTTCCTAATCTATACTTATATAATATTATAAAGCTGCAGTGTTTGTTTGTTTGTTTGTTTGAACGCGCTAATCTCTGGAACTACTGGTCCGATTTGAATGATTCTTTCAGTGTTGGGTAGTCCATTCATCGAGGAAGGCTATAGGCTATACAACATCACGCTACGACTAAAAGGAGCGGAGCAGCAATGAAAAATGTTGCAAAAACGGGACGGGATTTTACGCGGACGAAGGTCGCGGGGAACAGCTAGTAATATTATAAATGTAAAAGTTTGTTTGTTTGTTACGCTTTCACGTAAAATCTACGGACTTGAATGAAATTCTGCACACGGATGAAGCTCAACCCCGGGAATATAGATAAGATAAGAAGATACTTTCATCCCAATAAAAGAATCCTGTAAGATAATTTTGAATGTTGGTCCGTACCCGGCGAACGAAGTCCGACAGAAGCTAGTAAAAATAAACAATGACGAAGTAGATTACCTAGACAATAAAACGTATTAGACAATTTTATTTTTCAATCTTTCTCTGGTTTTAGTTTTTGCAAAATCATCAATTTATTGACTAGATGACTAGACTAACGGTAGATCCATTAAATCTAGTCTTTATGCGGCATTGTTTTCGGTTCAAAAAATATTATTTGTCAGACTGCACTCATGCCAGTAAAACGTATATTTAATTAGCATTATTGGAAATAGTAATTTTAAATATTTCTTCCCTGTTTCGAAACTGGTGGTCAGAAGCTATAGTTCATCAAAATGTTTTTTTTTTTACTTTGTTTTGCCGTTCTTCGTGATAACTGGGATCTAAGTCATATTTGTATGCAGTTTTCACTGGCTTTGCACTTGATTCTTTATTTAACTACGATATTATATAAGGTTTTTTAACGTCGTTCAAGGGGCCCCTTGAGCTTGAGGGCCCCGGGCCACTCAGCCTTATGATAGGTCCGCCACTGGGTTTGGTGCTTTGCCTATAATATCTACATCAAGACCAAACATAACTGGTTTTCTACAAAACGTGTGCAAGAGATTTGGTTGCCCTATCTCTGCATGAATAAACTTGACTAGGTACTTCTTACTATGCTAGAAATTTGTCATGACTAATTAATTAGAAATAACTACAATATAAGTTTTGAAACAGTTTCCCAGTCTCAATTCTTTTCCACTAGCTCGCTTATAATTCGTATCAATTGACGAATTCGTGGGAGGTGCGAACCGGTTTCATAAACCGGACGCCAGCTTTCTTCTGTCTCGTATCGAATGACACAATTTACTCACAGATCCAGGAAACACAATATTCTGAACCATTTTGGGTTCAAGCTCGGCCGTCTGAAAATAATGTGCTTATGAGGACGTCTTAGCAGATTTTAACTTTTAGTCCGCCACTATGCAAATAATTATGACTAGGTATACTTTTTTCTTCTTTCTAATCACAGCCTCACCAACTAATCTTTCTTCATATTTAAGGTAAAAGCCGACGGTACTATTATAGACTGTCTGAGAGCACTAAAGAAGGACAACACAGGGTACCACTTGAAGCATCTCTTTATAGGCTCTGAGGGAACGCTAGGACTCGTCACCAAAGTCGCTATTCATTGCCCGGTGTTACCGAAGGCCGTGAATTTGGGTTTCTTTGGTAAGCACGGTTTTATATTCAACCACTTGTTTTACGGCCCTGACAGCCACAGGTATCACATTGGAACACCTGTGGAGTGGATGCTATTGTTTATCTCCAACCATCCATGGAATGGGCATTTTTATCGTATCCCATCGTTTAGGAATAAAATGTTCTCAATCATGAGTAACCGTTTTTTATCCTTGCAGGTGTCAAAAACTTTGAAAATGTACTGAAACTGTACAAAAGCGCCAAATCAAGGCTAGGTGAAATTCTATCGGCGTTTGAAATGGCCGATTTTGATTCGATAGATTGCACTGTTACGAATCTTAAATTGCCGTAAGTAACTGCAATACAAGTACTTCTTGGGTACCTACCTCTAACTAGGCACCTAGCTATCGGATATTACAAAATCTAATATTTTCAACAGGAACCCCATATCGGAGTATCCGTTCTACGTATTGGTAGAGACACACGGAAGTGACGAGGCACATGACAGTGAAAAGCTGACGAGGTTTTTGACCAATGAGATGGAGTCAGGGCTCATCGTGGACGGAACTGTTACGTCGGAGCCTGCGAAGATGCAGGTGTCTTGATATTAAAGGTTCACAAGCTTGAAAGGGTACCACTTGGTACCCATTCAAGTTAGCCTATAACATTTATTTCTGATTGCAGACAATTTGGAATCTCCGCGAAAGCATCGCAGGAGCGGGCTTAGCAGGAGGCTACGTATTCAAGTACGATGTCTCCATACCGCTGAAAAATTATTACGATCTCGTGCCGGTCTTGAGGAAGAGACTCGGCGATAAGGCCATAAAAGTTTTCGGATATGGGCATGTCGGTTAGTAACAGATTCTTTTATTGTTTTGGAATTGCAAGCAGGTTTTGACATTACTACCGAAACACACTTTTAGACGTATTTGCATAGGTCAATATGTTAATTGAAATACTTATTTAATGAACGCATCTCATTACTACCCAACAAGGCAATATTTTTATTTAACCAACATTACAGGGGACGGTAACATACACATCAATGTCACAGTTCCACAATACACTAAAGAGGTATCATCTCTTCTGGAGCCGTACATCTTCGAAGAAGTGAGCAAAGTGAACGGATCCATCAGTGCAGAGCACGGCATCGGTTTCAGGAAACCTATGTACATACACTACAGTAAGGATCAGTCTGCTCTACAACTTATGAAGGATCTGAAACTGCTGATGGATCCCAACGGAATCCTTAACCCTTACAAGGTCTTACCAGAGGCATAAGATAAGATTACATTGTATACTTATAATTAATATACTATTTTTATAGTACTATTTGCAGTCGCTCGTCAAGTACAAATGACATAATATATCAAGAGACAATAACAATGTAGATAGTGGAGTTGCGTCATATACCATAAGACACTTGTGAGCTGCACTGATAACGGGAGCAATAAGATAAAATAAAAGAAAAACAATTTATTTAAATGACTTTTATTAAAATATCCATTTATTCTTATAACATTCATAATATCACTGCAACAAAAATACAATGGAATATTATAAACATTTTCCTAATTGCTTCAAATAAATAAATGTTGTATTCTATAAATATATTCGAAAAAGGTATTCATTACTTCAATAATCAGCACAAATGGCTTAGTTTAGCAGGTAGCTTATTTATTGCTTGTAAATTGTTAAACTCTCTTAAATCACTGTAGTCTATCGATCAGCAATTAGGTTTATCGGGCTTTAAATCCATTACACACACAAGGCATCTGTCACACCGTCTCACTCATTTCAAATAGGCAAATATAATTACAACAACACACGACACAAGTGTAACGAATTTGGCAAAACATATTGTTCTACTCCACATCGACAAACCATTTAAAAGTTATGAGAAAATGCAACTGGAAGTATCGAGAGAACAACTCTATTATGCTCTACAAGTTGTTGTAATCTAGCTCCTTATATAGATCAGTTTACTTTTAAAGAGTAAAAATGATGCAAACTTGTGTAAAATGCAAACAATGTCAAATTTTTAAAATGACTTAGTAGTTGGATAGGATTGTGAATTATTGCACTAAACTAAAGAAATTTGTGCCAAAGAAATGTATTACGCAATTAAAATGTATCTTGATTGTATTCCCTTACTGCGTCCCACCAAAAGTAGTTCAATCAATAAAATTAAATACAATTATAATAATTATTTCATCAGTAAAATGGACAAAACGTCATTTAAGTAAATAAAAAAATTTTCAGCCTTCTAACTTATGCAATATTATTATGTAACATTTTTTTCTCCAGTGGGCATTGTTTACAATGGAATGGAAGTAATTAGCCTTATTTTTGCATACAGAAGGTATATTTATTTTACTTAGGTTTATTTCAACATTTTCTGTATTGTTTGAGGAAATGTGAAGAAACCCCAAAATTAATGCAATGTTTTTTTCTATAAAATGAAATAGAAAAAAAAATATGAACAAATTATGAGATCACTAAACATTAGTGTATAGACGAAATGTAAACAAGAAAATGGCTCTAATATTATGGCCGTCAAATTTAGTGGTGGGAACTAATAAAACATATTAGCAGCTTAACAATACAAGAAAACAACAGTACTTTTTTTTTTATTAAAATAAAACACTTAGTTACCGACACTTGTTTACATTTAGTCTACGTGATCATAAGTCGGATGTGTTTACGTATAAAATTGAAAACTAATAACTGGGCAATTAATGACGTAACAGAATCAATAATTAACTAATTCATTATAAAAATTATTTTCGCTCATACGTAAACACAGTAAAAAGACCCTCCGGAACAACAGACCAAAAGATTAAATATCACACTAAAAAGAAAAATTATAAGACTTTTTTTTTACTGAAAATATTCTAGTTTGGTCATACATAAAGGCATATCAAATCTAAAATTAAAAAGCTTTAAGTCGGTATATAATCCTGATACTTAAATCACTACATTGGAGCACCTAAAAGTAAAGTTGTTGTGGCCCTTTAAGTAGGTAAGGTGGAAAACTGTTAGTATGATGCTGTAGTTAACAGTCGGCGTATTCTCTCGCGACGGGGCACCGGCGGCGACGCGCGGTGCGGTGGTACGCCAAGCTCTTACATCAAACTCATATGTAAATCGTTGACAGGATGGCTACGAGGTTGATCGCTCCCATTAAATCTTTTTTATAGTTTTATATATTTTATATTTTTTTTATAGTTTTTCACCATTGTCCTAGCATAGTAGACGCAGTTTGGTCTGAGCCCCGCGAGGGAAGGGGCGCGTCGCAACGTGCGGTTATCGTTTGATTTGATTGGACATCTTGAGGAACTCCAAGAAGCCGGCCTGCATTTCGGCATCCATGCCGGTGTCCCACGCGTCGTTCTCCAGCTCCTCGCTATAATACATTATCAATATTGTAATTTACATAGAAATATTACATAAATAAAATGGGGTATCGGGGGTAAACCTGTCGTCAAATGCCAACCTTTTCTTTCCACATAGCAGTGTTTCAAAAGATTTTAAAAGAAGGTATTACTAAACACTAACACAAGTTAATACGCGTGTAGAAAACTGCTGCCTGCAAAAAGCATAACCCTCTTTTTGGCTGTGCTGTAGTCGGGTAAATAGAGTTGTGACTCACAGTATATCCTCATCGAGTGCGACGTTCTTGCCGGGCGGCAGGTTGCTCTGCAGGAAGGCGCGCTCCTCGGCGGTGAGGGTGTGCCCGTCTGCCAGGTACCCGCCGTCGCTCGGCCCGCTCTCCACCTCCCCGTTCATCGCTGTTACAAACCATCTTCACACTTAATTGATGCATTTCGTTAACCATTATGCAAAATAATACTGAATGAGTTACTGAATTTATTAGCATCCTTTCAGGTGAAAGTACGTGTGAATGTGAACAACTTTTACTATGCGACCGTCTATGAAAAAGCGAAACAAAAGAGTGTTCAATTCAAAGTTGGTCCCATGGTATCAGTCTTTGATATTTTTAGGTAATTTCTCCGCCTGGTAGAGTGACTAATGATTTTAAAGTCAGCCAGAACTAGGGTTTGTTCAACTACTTTCGAAATTGAACAACGCTGATGACTAAGAGCCGAAAGGTCAGCAAACCTGAAATAAATACGCGTGTAACACCGCAAACATTTACATTGGAAAGTTATACATCACATGAAAATAATATACTCATATCTTGATGCCTAAATCGAATGAGTGATTAATGATATTTATTTCCTGTTAGTTTGTTTTCCATCAGATGTATGATTGTCAATGAAGCGAAAGGAAAGTAAGAATCGTAGCAGGCGTTCTGTAGTCTCTGCCTACCCCCTCGAGAAAAGTTGTGTTTATGTAAAGTAATTAACTACGAAGGTTTGATATTGTATGTTGATTCTTGTGTAATAAATTGGACCAAAGCCCTTGAAATTGTATTATAATGTGATTAAAAAAAAAACTTATTTGAATTCAGATTTGAATAAGTCAAATTCGCGTGGACTTCGAATCGCATTCCCCCAAGTCTGTTGTTTATTGAGCGTACGGCTTCGATTGTCACGTGCATAGTTTCGGGCGCGGGTGTACCCGACGGGAGCGAATCACGTGGCTCGCTGTAATCGAAGCGAGAGCAGGAACGTGACTACAGTCGTACTCACTGAAAACGTGAACGCGTCCCACGCAATTAATTGCTAAATCCTAGGTGCTCATGGAAAGTTGTTTGAGGTATTATGACTGAAATTAATGATGTGATGCGCTACTCTAAAAGGTTTTTGGTGTTTGGTGTGAAATCTAGAATATACATACAATGCAATCAAGTAAACAGAAATGGGCGACGTAAAGCTTAGGCTTTCCAAGTAAGCGATGCTGTCACGACGGCCTCATTTATGACAGTTGCCAACGGTGCCTAAGGAATCCCAAGCTTAAGTCTTAGATGGTTGAATCTGCGATTCTGCTACAACCCTGCTAAAGAAGACTGAAATACCCTCGAGCTGCGTTGATGAAAACTAGAGCAGATGTTAAAGAGTTATGTATCGCTACTCACCGCCATAGTTGTACCGCCGAGCGGCAGGAGGCGGCTGCTGCTGCTGCTGCTGCGGCGGCGCGGGCGTGGGCTCGGGCTCCGCCGTGCCCCAGCGCGCCGCCCGCAGCGCCACCACGCCGCGCACGCACGCCAGCGACGCGCGCCGCTTGAGGCGCTCGAACGCGGCGTGCATGCCCGCCGGGCAGTCTGCGTCCAGCGCTATACCCGACAGCTGTCGAAAAACATATTAGTACCGATGGATTTAGCGGACGGAAATGTTCCGACCTATTTTTTCTTTTTTAATTTGCACGGCCAGTTCGTCGGCATTTGACCGCAAAGAGTGTCAATGTCCAACAAAAGCAGTTCTTTTGATAATTGATAGCAAACAAATCAGTATGCTCCGCACGCTTCAAAGCCGACGAACTGGAAGCGTAACTTATGATAGTAAGTTGTTAGCATCGACGATTTTTTACTCATGTTCATTTTTCGGAAATACCTGACTATTATAACTCCGAGTCTTGCAAATAAAATTTGTACGTGATTGGCGAGTTAAGTAATAAGTCTTAGACGGGTATTCCCGAAATACGAACGTGAGTAAACTGATTAACCGAACACCAATCTTGACTAAAATTCGACTAGCTGGCTACACCTTTGTTATCATAGCAGAGCAATCTGTGTCTAGTTGAAATTCATTACGAGAAAGAATTTACGTACCTGGGGCAAGAGCTGGAATTTCTATTGCCAGAAACAATAGAAAGCCAAAGAAATGATTCAGACAAAAACGTCATGCAAAGATATTGGATCAAAAAGCTTGTCACTGAAAACCTTAACCGATTAGCGCGGGTCTAAGATTATGATTGGAAAGGCATGAACAAGAGCAATCAAAGCTATCTTGCATACATTTTCAAAGTATTTTTCACGTAGATATCTACAGATATAAGAGTTCATTAAACCCGTTACTATGATTCATGAAGTTGATAACTGTCCCAGAACAAATTCGTTACTAATTGTAATTTATATGGTGTACAATAAAGAGTATTCTGTCTATTTACGTGAAAAATACTCATTGCGTTCTAGATTGTTAGCCCCAAAACAGAGTAAATAATGTTTGTGTCTAGAGAGATCACCATGGTGCAGTGGGTGGGTTCGAACTCACAACCACTGGATCGCCAGTCCGACTCCTGAGCTGTAGGGCTAATGTCGCTTTAACAGAGACAAAAACGTTAATTATGGCACTGACGAGCGTCAGTGCATAAAGACCGTTGCTATACATGAATCTTTAAAATATAACTTGCAACTGGTAGTCAAATTTTTATGATTATGATTAAATTAGATATTCCATTATGTTTGACAGTAACAATAAAAGTAGTCAACGGTTTCTCCTGAAAATTCGGTAATAAATGTCGGTGTTAACAAACATAGATTACGACTTCGAAATTCTGGCTTGTGATATAAAGAATCAGACACTTGAATGTTGTTTTTGTTTTTACATACACCCACACAAGTCTGGTTTATTGTTGTTTTAATTTGCACGAAACGAGCCGTGAAAAACTTCAATATATAAAATGTAGAAGGTGCGGTTTTAATTTCACCGCGTCCTGTCTTTATTGCGTGCTTTATGAACATCAGTTTTTGACAGCAATCAGTATATTTGGTAGTCGGCATTTCCTTTTAGAACTGCTTTCAAATTGAGTGTCATGAATGTTTAAGTAATTAAAATCAATTCTAGAATCAACACAGCACTAATGTGAATACAATGTGCCTGAAAGAGAAATCACTCTACAATGGAGTGAATAAGTAACCCATCCCACCGCCTCAAGTATAAAATCTTCAATAAAATTGTAGTTTTTTGTGGTAGAAAAAAAGGTACTAACTTTAAGCAGCTGGCAGACAGCTTTGATGTTAGTTTCCTTGTCGGTGTCGAGCAGATGAAGCAGCACCTTGCACAAACTTTCACCTAGAGTCTTGATTCTTCCGCCCTATAAATAAAACAATGTTTGCTTAACTTGAACTGGAAAACTGCAAGATGGTGACGAAAGTATCAGCAAAAAGTTATTTGATATTTTACTAAGAAAAAACAAAAAGGTCAATGACGAATCTTTTAGACAGACAATAAAATGCTCATCCTATCTACAAATAAAAGACGATTGTTTTCTAGCTGAATTGTATTCATAGTGACTTACCTGGCTGTCCTCCAGTTGGGTGTATATCTCAGCGAGGAACATGGCGAAACCGCGCATGTTCTCCTCCGAGGACTCCATGCCGCTGATGATCTTGCTCTCCTCCGTGGAGCAGCGCTCCAGCAGACAAGCACGGAAGGTGGACTCTTCCGGAGGCGACACGGAGTCGTACATCGAGCACAGACGCGCCCCATTGTAGCGGAAGTTGGGCTCGCCTATCGACTGTCGTCACAAAATTGTAGTTTGAGAACAGGTTCAAACCAACAACATTCAATGTAGAAACAGCTGCATTCATAAGTCATACACCTTTTTTCAAAGGCATTGAAAACAAGTGTGTACTCTAGTCATTTAGCTGCCTACATGAGATGTGCTGGTAAAAGAAAGTTAGGAATTCCAAGAAACTGACAAAAATAGTAAGTTTATTTACACTCTTTGCTACCTGCAAGTGTGGTGTTGGCAAGTTTTACTAAGACAAACAGTTTATTTAGTACATTTAGTTGATTTAAGTCTTTTTATGACACAAAAATGTAATCAATTTTATGTCTTATAAGATGCCAATAAATAAGAACAGATGGAAATGACTTTTATATGCTACGTATTTACATATTTAATAGATAGTAACAGTAACACCTTGCAATTACCAAAAACTGAGCACATGTTCTTTCTAATAACATGCCAGTCATAACTGTAGTTGATTGAGTGCACATTTCTTGGAACCAAAAATCTTAGTAAAAATAGGTTAGTAGATATGTTAAATTTTTAGATTTTTGAATTGTCACGTTTTTTTATTATAACCTCAACATAGTCTGTCATTAAAATTAAGTTGAATGACCTTTTAAAGGCTTATTTATCAAATCAATTAATTATAATGTTTTGTTATTTCCAAGTTGATTTGAGACAAAGAAAACCATAGTGGATCAGTTTCTTGTCATTCAATACATATTGTTCTGATGCTTACACTGTGTTGGTGACAACATGACACCAACTGTGCTTTATTGAATCTTTAACCCCTAAAAGTCATTGTATTTGTCAGGCTGGTCTTGGATAGAGCGGCAATGATGAAATCTCCTCTACAAAACTGGGAGGTGGAGACATAAAGATTATACAAAAATAGTCAAAGTCATGTAGGGTCAATAAAAAAACTAGTTTCAAAGTGAAAAAAAGACACTGAACGAGAATATTATTTTAAAAGATGAAACAGTCTCATCTTCTTCACATTTTAATAAATAAATTGTTTATCTAATCTGTTGCCTATACAAAGTTTATTAGCTTTACCAAATCAATAACATGTGATTATCGCATGCTTGTTAGTTCGTAATAAACATATTATAAAAGATAAGTTAGTCACAAATAATAATTACTATTAAACAAACAATTATAAAAAGAGAAGTTTTTACCTGATTGACGATAGCTTCAACTAGAGGTCTAGTGTAGTTCACGTCATGCAGGGTTGTTGCAAAAGCATCAACCAATGGGCCGCACAGGGTGTCGAATTTACCAGGATCAAATGTTATCTCACACATCACTGTTATCAAGTTGGCTATGTTCTCTTGCGGAACAGCGGACTGGACAAAATAATTCAGTTATTAATTTGTACAATACAATAATTTATTCAAAATGGGTAACTAAGTAACTTTATACTAACTCTTATTTCCATATTTTCAGCTTCATCCAGTGAATAGGACATTTCTTCTAAGCTGTAGGGGTTTTGATCTTGAGCTTGACGAAGGCGATCTTGCACAGAAAACCGGTGAGGTCTGTAAGGTGCAGGATCTTGGTTGTAAGTGGGTACTGCATGCGGGGTGTAGTTAGGCGGGTACCATTCCTTAGCTTCGGCCGACAGGTTTGATTTGGGAGGTTCAACTGAAACAAAGAGTTACAATGAGTAAAAGTATGTTCGATTATATAAAAAAATTATAATTACATACTACAGCTAGTTGACCCAAAAACGAATTACTGCTCCGTAATCGATTCTAAGCACGGCCGCCTGACTTTGTCAAACTACAGCGACGTCATTAGAAATGAAAATCCTTACTTTCACCTGAAGTATTATAATTACGAAGAACGCAGTTATAAACTGGCCAAGTATGACGACGTCACACAGCATAAGATCGGTGTGTGAAAGTGTGGAATAAATCAAATTCAACGTTATACTTGTTACCTTTTGATTCCTCGGCAACAATCTTCGGCCTACGAAGCTCCCGTGGCTGATTATCGGGTTGCTGCCAGCCACGGCCTCTGCCTCTTGGCCCACCGATCTCACCGTTATTCATTTCAACGCTTACTGTACAACAACGACTCTGTAAACAGTTTTCTCTGATTTATATCCATAAATCACCAAAATATAATCCTATTTCTCGTATGCTTTTTATTGGCTCGACAGATTCGACACGTAAACAAAGAAAAATATACTTCGCTACTAATTTCACAGCACAACCTCCATGTTACTTTTGAACGAAGGAGATAGATTGCTTTTTTTACAATAGTTGTGTTGTGGTCAGGCAAAGGTATAAAAATGTATTCAGCCTAAAAATAATTGTGTCTCTCTACATTTGTTTAAAGATAAATAAATAAATTATATACAAATATTTACATTAATTTAGATAATTTAGTTGACGACTTAATAATTTTCAATTAATAATGCCATGAATACTATTCATTTTATGATTTTTTTAAATGGATGGATGACATAGTGTCGGAAACTTGGCATCGTGTGTGTAGTCGTCATCACGACGCGACGCGGTTCTCTACTAGATATGTGATGATATACATAAATTATATGTAGTGTATCTACGTATTCGCAAATATGGAGCTAAAAGCGAATGGATTTTTAGTAAGAAAGACCCACGAAGCGACGCCCGACGGACGGGTGTGGATGTACATTATTACGATATGCATCGATATCGATGATTATTTTCACGTTTATCGATTCTCGATTAACGTGGTTACTTTCATTTTGGGCGTTAAGTGGACAAAAGAATGTAAAGAGTTCCATGAATATAAAATACGATCCAAGAATATAGAAGGATAACAAACGAAAAACCGGTTTTTGTTGTTCTACTTTAAGAATAACCGGTTTGGAGTAGATAACTTCCATGGGTGCAGACGTTGGATTTAGTGTTGCGCCACATGTATCAGCAATTAATCACATTTTCCATGCTTCTCCACAAGGCTGTATTTTAGAGCAAGTTGCTGATGGATAATCCTGGCTACAAGGTTGTGTCTATGCAAGTACTCTCCGTTAGCCAGACGAGAACACCCGGAGATAATGGGCCCCATCCCGTGGTTGGGCAGTGTTATTGGGGTGCCTGCTGCTCGGATTCTGGATTTGTGCCCGGCAATAAGCTCTCTCCCTATCTATTACATGGGACTTAAGTTTGATTGGCGAAATGTGAGTGTACTATTTAAGTACATCTCTGCCTAATCATTTGGGGATTACAGGCGTGATTTTATGGCTATTAAGTAGGTACTTCCTTCAGCCAGCATCAACAGCATCATCATTGTAGCAGTGGTACATATGACTCTTACTAGTCACCGCTACTATAAAGGTGTAAGCTGAAGCGTTTAAGGGTTGCGAATCATCTAGCGCTTTTTTCCGTGTTCCTATCCTTTTCAGTCGCTCAGAAATGCCAATTGCTAGAGCGAGAGCGCTAGGCAGCACTAAGTCTCTACCTCGTTCCTCTCACTCGAACTCATCTCCTAGGCGTATACGCACTTGGCCTACCCTATTTGTGTTCTCGGGTGGCGTTGAATATAAATAACAAAGTATAATGACAACAGAGTGCACCAAGAGGCATTTTTTGGACTGCATATGCTTATCCAAAAGAGTATGGTATGATGATTAATTTAATTTTGATTCCTTCATTGAGTCTACTTGCTTGCATTATTTTGTAGAAAAAGGCTAATAGTCTGTTCCTTGTTTACCTTATGTGCTGCATTGGAACTATCTTCTCCATTGTCATAGTCCCAGTAACTCCGGTTATGGAGACACACGCAAAAATTTTGTCGTGTTTATTTGCGCGACACACGCCTATACGTGTGCGTTCACGTTTTCGTGCTTTGAGGGTACCTTTACCGGATTACTTTGGTATATTTAGGTACAGTCAACTACTATCACTACAAAAGCACCAAACTAATTAACTGTACCCTCAGCATTACACCCCAAAAACGGCTCTGTAAGTTGCACAAAATTATGCGAGCTTCTACTACTAGCATAATTTTGTACAAGTTATAGGCATATGTATTTCCAATGTTAAATTATTGGCAGAAATTATTTTTTGTAAAATGCTACATAATTTTACTCAGGACAAACATTATGTTTTATTATGTCCCATGTCCAAAAAATAACAAATGAATTTCACAAAATTGATTTGGTTATGTATAAAAATGCAGATAAAAGATAAAATCTCTTATAATTGCTAAAAAGTAACAAAAAAAACATAGCCAATTTACTTTTTCACTACATGAAGCCATACATAATTTACAAAACTATACACAGTCTATTTGCTATTTTTATTTATTTTCATAATTTTTCACTAACATAATCTTCAACATTTACAGTAATATACATTTTCAATTTCTCTACACTATATGTTACCAGCTTCGTCTAAAGATTCAGTATTGCTGCCAGATTCCACGTTATTTCACATCTTATTTCCACTCCTCAAAGTACATATTGCATATTTATGCGTTATTATTATTCTCAAGCAATAACTTAATAATAATGTAGTTTATTGATATTAGCACAGGTGCATAAAGAAGGTAATTTATTCTATATTCTTGTTGTTGTGCTGTGAATATTTGAAGTAAAATATCTACTAAACTGGTTGGTATATTAAAATATAGACTAGTCAACAACTACTTAATTTTATATACTAAAAGATTCTCCACAGCCGCATGTGCCTTTGATATTGGGGTTGTTGAATACAAATTCAGCTGATAGTTTGTTCTCAACAAAATCCATTTCTGTCCCTGTAATAAAAAGAAAACAGTAAAATTAGTGATACTATTAAAACCTGGACTTATGATAATTAATTTGAGTCTTAAATCGCCAACCGTCTTAAGTAGTTGTGGTGATCAATGCCTGTGTCTTCTCTATTTTAGAATAGGTCTTTGCCCAGCAGTGGGACAGTATAACGTATTAAGCAATTGATTACATGGACTACCTAACGTGTTCCACAAGGCTTAGTTCTGAACCTCCTGTTGTCAGCCAACTATAGTGATATATACAGTTTAGACAAAAATATTGAAATCAATCATTATGTAGTGTTTAATGAAATAGGAATAATGGTCATACTGATTGGCTGTTATGTCAATCACCATGTTTTATATTAATAAAAATGTTTTATGCAGATGCAGCACCTTTTACATTATATTTTCAGAATAATCTAAATAGTTTCACAGGGCAATATTATACTTACAGATGAGACAAGACGTTTTGCATTGTAAATAATATAAATTATAGCTGTACTATAAAAAGATGGATGTTGACTGCCTCGTTGGTCGAGTGATCGCAGGCGCAACTACTGAGCATGAGGTCTTGGGTTTGATTCCCGGATTGAGCAAAACGTTATTCAGTTTTTCCATCGGGAATTTCTTAGTAGCACCCACGGAGTCTGGATTTGTGGCCAGTTGAGGCAGTAGGCTCGACCCCTATTACATGAGACTTAAATCTATAACTGGCTAAATGTGGGTGTTCTATTAGATACACCTCTGCCTATCTCTTCGGGGATTACAGGCGTG
This sequence comes from Noctua pronuba, assembly GCA_905220335.1. Classification (NCBI taxonomy): domain Eukaryota; kingdom Metazoa; phylum Arthropoda; class Insecta; order Lepidoptera; family Noctuidae; genus Noctua; species Noctua pronuba. The sequence continues at coordinate 11,241,914 of LR999896.1, forward strand.
ATGTTTACTATACGTACGAATTGAAAAATTATTTTAGTGTTGGATAGCCCATTTATCGAGGAAGGCTTTAGGCCGGTATATTTATATATGTATATCATCACGCTACAACCAATAGGAGCGGAGAATCAATGAAAAATGTTGCAAAAACGGGGAAAATTATTCTTTGTTCTTTTTGAGAGCTTCCTTTGAGTGCGCTGCGTAAACGGTTAAAGGTACACAAAAATAATGTATGAGGGAATTATTCCTTTTAAAGACCAAAAATGCCCTTGATACCACTTAATTTAGATGAATATCTTAGGAAATATCATAGAATGCAAATAAGAAGCACAACAAAATAATATCATAACAACGGCGAGGGTCACTCTCAATGGCAAAGTACGCTATATTATTATGAAGCTGCAATTTGCAGCACAATCAACAACATGTTATGTTACCAATGACGTAATATAGTTAGTCTTAGTAGTTTATATATCATTGCATTGTACAGCATTGTACTGTATAACAAACATTTCGCCTGTGTTTCCCAGAAGGGTTAGGCAGAGGTGTACCATTAATAGTACACCCACATTTTGCCAGTAACGTTTAAGTCCCATATCATAACGGAAGAGGCTATTGCCATCAATCGTCATCGAAAGGTTTGTTAATTTCATCAATTCACAATATCCGACCCCGTACTATTAGATATTACTTAGCCACGAACGAAGCCTACGGTGCTCAGACGGTCGCCTACCCAATGGCGAAACGAAGAATAGCCTTATTTATGGGTTGCTGGCAGTACGGTTTGATTTTCCGGAGACTTTCGTCAAATCTTGACAGTTGTACTATAGCTCCCTTTCGGATAGGTAATTAGATTCAATTCTATTCCCTGATAAAGGTTGATGTTCTATAGTATCTTTTTTTACTTTGACTTTGATCAGATGACTTTGATCAATGCATCTTTGAATAGATAACAAAATTGGTACTCAAAACTAGAGTTCCTTCCATACAAGAAAATATTCAATTGGCCAATGAATTACTTTAAATACGGACTGGTGGATCACAAGCAAGATCATCACCATTTGTCTATTGTGCTCAGACCTCGTCGCTCACGGAGTTGCAAAGTTCCGCCTTGGAGTTTGCCCCTGGGCAAGTAGCAATTGCATGCAGCATCTTGGGTGTAAAAAGACAAGACAGAGTTTAAAACACCACTCTGTGTTCTAAAACGGGAATAATGGACGTCGGTAAGAAGCTGCTAGGATGAAATGGCATTGGGCGGGTCAGAAAGGAGTGGAGCCGAATTGGACGACGTGGAGGGTTACCGCGAGGGCTGGTTCGAGGTGACCATGATGCAGGAAAAAAGTTCCTAGAAGGAATTATGGGAGGTCTTTGCTCAGAAGTGGGACAATATTGGCTAAACAAAAGAAAAAGGGAGTTTAAGCAAGACATGGTAAAGTAAATCTTACAAGTAATTTTGTTATGGTTCCAAATACATTGGATATTCAGAAAACATCGACAAAGTCACATAGTTCAGTATCATTTATTTACTTAATTAAATCCTGACTGCCAATAATACCTTCGGACTTGCCTTTTCAGTCCAAATGAGTCCAGACACAAGGCCAGACATTGAACATCGCCTGGATTGCCCTAACTGTTCAATATTTTACACACAACCAATTAATCAAGAAATATCTTAATACATAACTTTTATAAAATCTTTTTCTGCCTCACTATCATCACAACATATTATAAAACTACCTGTGCCCTCAGCTATGTCCGTGTCGACTTAGGTCTTTCTCAGCCTGTAATTGTAAAACACAACATAACGTTATCTATTCGTTAGTATGACAATTTACACCATTGTTTTGGTGGTTGTTGATTGGGCAGGTTATATACTTGATTCAAAATCATAATATTTATTTCAAATAGAACCATAACAAATTGCCTGTGTTAGTAACAGGCTGAGAAAGATCTAAGTCCACACGGACAAGGTGCGAGCACAGCTAGTGTTGTTATAAAAAGGTAAACTTCCATGACCTAATACAAAAAGCAAGTCATGCATGTGATGAACAACTATAAGTGTTGGCAACCGGTAGAGAAATAGAAATAGCCGCAAAAACAAGAATGTTATTTTGACATTTTATGTTTATATATGATTGTATTCTTTGACACCTTGTTTCTTTTCCTGCTAGGGCTTACACATTATTATATGTCCACATTTTGACAATATTATTATCATACAGTATTTTTAGATTGAGGCTGATAGAGTTCAGTTACTAGTCTTAATACCTTCCCTATAATGCATGCCTTAGGCCCAAAAATGTATTTAAAACATTTATATGGGCTAAGAGTCCACATTGCTGCTAATTATGACTTACCTAGTAATGTTAATTGCGCTTTTTTATCGATAATTATAGTAACACCATCCTGTTTGACTTCTTCATCTAGTTTTTCCTTCTTTTTTGCATAGTCTAGTGTGTAGGATAAACCATTACATCCCCTTTGACGAACACCAACTTTTAAGCCCAGAAAGCCTTTTGCTGCATCTTTCGACATTATTTCCTTAACTTTGTTTACTGCAGACGGAGTTAAAACAAGTGCAGCCCGTGAAGGCAGCAACCGCTTCTTAACCGCCCTCACAGTAGCACTTGCAACAACTTTAGTGGCCATCTGAAAATTATTAAATTATGATGAAATGAAATGTTTTTTTTATAAATTTAAGAACTCAGTTTAACGTAAATGTCAATTTTGGTCGCCAAAATTGACTAATCACAAGCAGTCAGAAGCAAGGACTCCGTTGAGACATACCGTAATTATTTTACGCGCAGTTGTTAATTTTCTGTTTCATTGAATTATAAATACTATTTCATAACTGCGATTTTGGCTGCCAATTTATTTTATTTTGACATTTGTCAATGTCAAATTCTATCAAATTTTAAAATGACAATGTCAACAAGAGACTAATACAGATGAATGTTAGGCGATTTTAACAATTAATAAACTTTACACAAGTTTAAAAAAAAACTTCACAGTGATATAGTAACAAGAAGTTGTATACGAGAGGTTATTGTAGAGAATGTTTATTGCAGATAGAGTGTTTTAAATGGTTGAAAAAATTATAAACCTCTATGGACTCGATGCTGAGGATGTCATCCATTCATCATCTGCCTAGCCCAACCCACAGCCTAGCCTTGTCCCAACTACATTGGGGTCGGCTTCCAGTCTAACCGGATGCAGCTGAAAACTAGTATTTTACATTGAGTAACTGCCTATATGACCTCCACAACCCAGTTAGTATGTACTGGGTGAGACGGTAAGACTGGTTGTTAGACTTTTGGGGCCACTGACTACCCGTAACGTCTGTCAAAGATCTACAAATGACAGCCGGGACCAACGGCTTAACGTGCTTTCAGAGGCACGGAGGAAGCTCTTTATGTAATGGGTGGTCAGGTCACCCATCCACCGACTCCGGTCCGAATCGCTGTTATTATTTTACCACTAGGTCCTCCATTTTTCTTTAATTTTATTTAACAAGGCAACAATGGATTATTTACGTTGTCAAGCATTTCTTTTAAGAAGCTATGGATTAGCAATGTCCAACAAAATTGTTTGTGATCGAAGTTGATTAACTGAATAACAGGAATAATGTAACAATGTTTGTGCCTACTTTATTAACCTTACCTCAAGCAAATTTAAATTTCTCTATTGTATTGATGAAGCTCTATGGGAAAAACGGAGCAACGTGACATTTCTGACAGCAAGTGTTGTATCATCATTTTGTATATTTTTATCGATAGTTTTTCACTCACCATCAGATTATTTGTAATTCGAGATATATTCGTAACGCCATTAATATTCCTTCATTTACACTGTCCATCAGTCATGCAATAAATAAATTGGACTTAGGTGCATTGAATTCACATAATTTATAAAAAAAACAGTTTTTATTCAGTGCAGTGATAAATTGAATGTCAAAAATAATCCATGCATCCAATCATCCAACCCATCACTAAATGACACGTCTTCTACCTACCAATCGTAGTTGTGTAGCGTGTAATGATTTTTCAATCTCAATGTATTAAAAATTAACAATGGGTGGTCAAAAATTCGAATATGATGAAAGTGGATCTACATTCTTTTACTTTGTCCTTTCTTTCCTTGCTTTGATACTTGTACCTGCAACATTTTATTACTGGCCAAGAAAAAGGAAAGAAGGTATGGCATTCATGTTTTACAGTGTGAAAATGGTGTTTTGTCTCTTTAGTAAATTAATAGTTAACCGTGTGTCATTTTTACTTGTTTCGTTCTAAATTCATGATAACCTTACATTCGTGAAATAACTTAATTACCGTTATGTCAGGAATTTACCGATGACGATGCGGCGTAGTGTCGCCTACGGTAAAACCATGTTTATACACGAGCAGGAAAGAATACATAATGAGCCTTAACTTTTTTTAGATCCAGCAAAACGTGCAGAACTATGTCAGTGTCCAAATTGTGTAAACAAACAGATCATAATAGAACAATCACAACCCTACAAGGGTGTAAAAAACTTCTTTATAAAGTTAGCTATAATATCAGGATGGGTACTACTTGGATTCTTGGCATACAAAGTGTCACAATTTGACTATGAAATGTCCAATTTTGACCCCTATGATATACTGGGTCTACCGCCGGGTGCGACACAAGCTGAGATTAAAAAATCATACCGCAAACAGTCACTCATCCTGCATCCTGACAAAGAGACTGGTGATGAAAAAGCCTTCATGAGGCTAACAAAAGCTTATCAGGTGAGCTATCACATTTTCATCAAAATCATGTCAAAACATTTCACTTTTTTTTTATAATAATAAACATTTGAAGAAGTGCAAAACAACAAAAGATTATGTAATCATATAAAACTGTAAGTACCATGATATTAAGCTAAAACATATCTATTTTTCAGGCACTTACAGATGATGAGGCACGCAGAAACTGGGAGAAGTATGGCAACCCTGACGGCCCTGGCGCTATGAGCTTCGGTATTGCTCTGCCCAGCTGGATTGTAGAAAAAGAGAACAGTGTATGGGTGCTCGGACTCTATGCTTTAGTGTTTATGGTTGCACTGCCAACTGCTGTAAGTATTTTTAGCTCAAACATTTAAAAACTCCTAGTAACAAGCTGGTTTTATGTTGAAAGAGTTTAAAATAGTACATAGAACTTTTAATTTAATTATTATTTAAACTGCCTTGTTTGTGTAATGATCACAAGCGCAAATACTGAGCCTGGGTTCTATTCCCTGGTTGGACAGTGTTATTGGGTTTTTCCATCAAGAATTTCTCAACAACTTATATTATAGATTTGTGCCCGGTTGATTGCTACAGGCTAAACGTAACTGGAGAATTGTGGGTGAACTTATTACTTGTATCTGCCTAACCCTTCGGTTATTACTGGTGTGATGTTATGTTATAATTTTATTATTACCTCAACATAGTTGGGAAAAGGTAAATGTTATATTGAAAGTGTTTGTGATTCATTATTATAAACTCTTTTCAACCATGAAATTCTTTAGCTTTGGAAGTAGAAAACCTACTTACATATTTTCAATTTGTAATGTGCACAAGTTCGTATAATCTCACTGGAAATAGATATGATTGTTATGTTTCAAATGCAATTATTTACTTAAATGCCTTTCAGCACTAACAATTATTTAAACTTCGCAAGGAGATGCACTTTAAAGAATGATTAAGAATGTCCATTTTTATGAGATTGGGAGATGATCCATAACCGCATTCATTTATAAAAAAAAATATTTTCAGGTTGGCACCTGGTGGTACCGGTCTATACGCTTTTCAGGCGAACAAGTATTACTAGATACAACTCAAATGTACTTCTACTTCTGTCACAAAACTCCGTCTATGCCACTGAAGAGAGCTCTCATGATCCTAGCCGCATCTTGCGAGTTTGACAAAAGGCACAATTCTGAAATTATTGAGAGAGTTACTGATAATGAGGAAGTTCCTTCGGTATGTATAGTATTTTTAAATTAATTAACATCTTTGAGTTGGGCTGTTAATGGATGGCTAAACTTTGGTTAACATATTTTTGGAGCCTCAGGCTATTTACTTGCTCATAGTCTGCAAGAATTTGTTTATAAGGTTTGTGGTTTGCATTAGAGATTTTTATCTTTTAAATTGTTAGCTTCACCTATCAACGGCTTGCCGATTTTTGGTCGCCGATACTCAAACTTACTTAATTTGATCTCCAGTTACTGCGTGAGCTACCAAACTTGGGTGAGAAGAACAAAGAGCAGCCTCTGTGCCGTCCGTACAGTATAAAGGCGCGTGCGTTGCTGCACGCGCACCTTTCTCGCATGCGCCTGCCGCCGGACACACTCGAGTGCGACCGAAGGTACATCGTGTCGCGAGGCCCCGACCTTATCGTCGAAATGGTGAACTGTGTGAACCAACTCATTGCTCTGGCTTATGCTAGAAGAAGTAAGTGTGTTGTAAATAATTTTTATACTATATTATTAGCCATTTTTGTCCAACTACAGGGCAAAGGCATACTATTCCTCTTTCCACTTATCCATATCTGTTATCAGTCAATCGCCATCTCCTTCTAGGCTTGCCTTATTGCCATTTTCTGCTACTTCTGTTTGGAACCCACTGTGCGGTTACTTCAGCCCATAATCATAAGTTCTATACATAGACAACATTATAAGACATTTTAACCTTATTTTTGCAAATATTTCTTTCCAGTTCCGCGTTTACCGACTATTGAAACAATAGAAAATTGTATGAAGCTGTCTCCAATGATCGTCCAAGGCCTTTGGGAGTACAAATCTCCCCTGTTACAACTACCGTACATCAACGAGGATCACCTGAAATACTTCACAAACAGAAAGAAGCACATTAAGTCACTGCTTCAGTTAGCTCAGTTGCCGGGAGAAGAGAGGAGACAAGTGCTGAGGTTCTTGAATGATAAGCAGTATGATGACCTCATGAAAGTGCTTGGCAATATGCCTTATATACATTTCCAAGTGAATACTGAAGGTAACACACAATTAGTCTTTTATTTAGTTCCGAATAAGTGAATATAGTTTGAGCATCTTTTCAAAACAATATCTAATTTTTTTTTTTAATGCTTTGCTTTCCATCAATAATAGTTAATACAGAATTACAGACTCAACCCAACTTCTTAGTGATTTCAACTTGTTTTAATATTTTCTATTGGTTGTTCAGTTTGATATGAGTCTTGAAACAATGTTTGTTTTGTTTTAGTAATTGACGACGAGAACTCCACGGTTGTGACGGCTGGCGCGATAGTGACAGTTACTGTGTTCTTGCGACGAACCAACATGAGGGAACTGTTCGGAGACACCAGTATCAAAGAAAAGGAAATCAAAGAAAAGTAAGTAATTAACAAGAAGTACTAGCCACTAGTAACGGTACTTTCATACAAGCCTAAAAACTTGGCTTGCCCTTATAACCTACTACTCTTCATGATATTAGGCTTTCTGAACAGTCTGTTTGCTTTATGAGCTTGCCGTATTGTTGGGCCCTAAGCACCACTGAGCCATAGTAAAGGCTTCTGATGAACAAAAAAAACACCTTTCGTGCCTTTTCACGTTGCTAGGGGAGATTCCTTAGGAATTTTGGTAGTTTGTCTCACTTGCAACTCCTGTCAGTTTATCTTCGGTCTAATTCATCTGACGCAAACGTAATTTCATTCACAATTTTGAATTTTCATCCTTCTCAAATTTGAGACCTTTCATTTAGGGGGTTAATTCTCATTAGGAGTCAGCAACAAACTATTTTGTGTACCTATGCCTGATTACTTCAGCCTAACTCTTCAAATATGTGTAAAACGCCGTCTAAAACATGTCAGTAGCAAAGTTGTACTTTGAAATGAAAAATGCAAATACCTACTTGTTAAATTGACTTGGTATGAGCTACGCAAATTCTTATCAAGAAGCTTGACTAAATAAAGGTGAAGTAGTGTTTGAGTTAGCAACGAAAATGTTTTGCAACTTGACAACCTAATGTTCCTAATGAGCAGTAATTTATTCCGTTTTCATTAAAAAATTGATACAGGCTGATAAATAGCAAAAGAAAAAATATATAATGCTGATATTCTACATTATTCTGTTCAGTACTTTCTTGATAAGACCTCTTTGACAATTAAGAGCATATTAAATTGTCCCAAGCCTGCGTGATTATTTAGAACGTTTTAATATCGCTACTGGATTACCAGAAAAAAAAAATCTTGAAAGACATCACTTGAAGTGGGGTCTGTTCTCATTAACATGTAGTAGATCATAATGATGATATTATAAATACAATATAAATGATTCCAAAGACTTAACCACGTCAGAGCTAACACCTACACACCTCACGGCATTGACATTGTGGTATATCGTGCCACTTTCGTTCCAAATTAATTGTATCAATGGCACCATTACATTAATTTAGATGCTTGACGCGTCACGAACTTAATTTAGCGTGATGGATTCTGTCGGTGATAATTATGTACTTTCCTCTTTAATTTCTACTTCAATGTTGTTTGTTATAAATGAACTTATTTTAATAATTATGTTGTTCATGGTATTGTGTAAAGTTATTTCTATTGTTTTCCTTCAATAGCTTACTAATAACGCAAACTAATGATTTGTGTCGTAAATATTATTCACTGATTAGAGTTCTTATACCTTAGCGTAGAGTCAATCGACTATGTTGAGGATAAAAAGATAAATAATTCAATAAATAAGTACTAAGAATAGAAACGAGGATAAGCAAGGATGGGGAAGGATTTTAGTATCTTGTGTGAGCACTTAATCACAAATCGACATTGTTCTAACAGGGACGACGAAGAGGGTGCTGGCGGTGAAAACGGCGAAAAGACCGAGAACGATAAGAATGATAAGGATAAGAAGGAAACGTTCAAGAGGCCCGTGTGGATGAAGCAAGCGAAGAAGCACCCGCAGTCCAAGAAGTCGAAGAAGCCGGTGGCGGCCAAGGCGCAGGCCAAGCCCGCCGCGCCGGCCGCTACCTCTACGCCGCCGCCGCCCAGCAACGATACCAAGAAAACTAAAGAACCAAAGAAGAAAGATGAAGAAGGTAAACATCATAAATAACATCATTGTTATTGTAGCTAGCCTGTACTGTACCATTGCTGAGCAAAGGTCTTCCTCCATCCCGGTTCTGTGTGTCCTGCTTCTTGCCAATTTCTAAGGAAGATATCCAGGCAGGGACCGAAAAGGTTACCCGTATAGGGGTTTTAATCGGGTTTTCTACCCGAAAGGTTAACCCTATACGGTATAGGGTTAATCAGCCTACGTATAATAAACAGTTCACGCACAGAGTTCATTTCTGTACATAAAAAATATGCAAGAAAGTGACGGAGCCCGCGCTCGATGCTTTGTCTCTTTCATTCTGGTTAATTGGCAGTGTTTAAATGGTACCCCATAGACAGGGTGGAAGGGACACCGACGCACAAACACCTACCTAGATTCAGTGCATCATTCCGAACCCCCGGTTCAGTATGATGTATTGAATACTAGTAAGTGTTTGTGCGTCGGTGCTTCCACCCTGTATTATAAGGGTTAACCTGTATAACGGTTAATCAAACTGATGCGTCATAGGTCTAACCGGTTTAGTCGCGGTACTTTCATTCAAGCCTAAAAGCTTGGCTTGACCTTACAACCTACTCTTCATGTTGTTAGGGTTTCTGAACAGTCTGCTTGCCTTATGGGCTTGTTGGCCCGTAGGCACGCCACCCGGTTAACCTTTTAACCCGATTAATCAGTCCCTGCATCCAAGTCGTCCCGCCATCTTCTTCGTGGTCTGCCGCGCCTTTGTCGCCGCGTGTTTTACACGAGCCCACCGTTCGTTCGACATGTGGCAATTTTTTTTATTTTCAAATTATATTTACCCACAGTAATCCTACCGTGCTGCACCTATTATCCAAAAGATGCAGTTCATCTGCTTGACGTTAGACCTCAGTAAATTTTTCAATACCCACCTTTCCAGAGAGAAGCATTTTATTTTCGAACGAAATCACTAATTAGCGAAATAATCTATACACAGCACAACTTCGAACAATTTTATCAGGAGATAAAATTGAAATTAGCCAATCATGATGATTATAGCTCAATTAGGCTCAATCAGTGGACGTTTAAATGCGCTTCATCAGCGGTGGTCATTATTAAATAGTCAGAATTTACTTTATGTTGACTAAAAGTCTTCGAAATGAACCAATTTCCAAAATATTCCACGTCAATGACGTTTTTGTAAATACTCAACGGAAGAGCTGCGATTTATCGATAGACGTACTGGGGCTAATTTTATCGCTGTCTGTGCCAATATTCGGGAATCGGGGATAGCAAATACCAAGAACAGTATTAAGTTTATTTTTCGAAACTTTAAAAACTTCTAGATTTAGCCACACCGGCCGTTGATCTCATGTCGGTGGAAAGTGTGGGAGGTAAATTATTACAGCAACGTTGTATCACCGTTAATAATGATTGCAACGACCTTATAAATCATGTAAACTTTTAATAACTAATTATTTATGAAATATGGGTTACCTTCCTCAATGAACATGTTTTGTTTTCAAAGAAACGACTATAGTTTTCAGGTAGTCTTACAATCTAATATTTCCAGATTAATATATTTATTTTTTACAATGAATTTGATTTCCGAATAACAATATTAATAGCAATTGTTTCACTAACAATAGGCTAAATGGGTACATAAGGGATTAAAATAATTGTCATAATATTGCCAACAAACCTATGATCTGTTAACAATAGATTTTACAATACTATTTGTCTACTTATTTACACACTCAGATACTAGTCAGAGTGCCTATAAGTAATGAAATTGTAAAACCTTATCACACAATAACAAACTTTGATGTTTGAAAATAAAAGGAAATCAACGATCCCTATTGGCCTGTTATCTCAGGCTGGCGATAAGCAGCATCAATTCATCATCATTTATTTACTTCACAAATGTGCTGTAACTGCTGATTCTCATATATCTAGTTACGGAGATATTGGAGGTCAAAGTTCCAAATTTTTCACAAGTATTTTTTTAGATACAAATTTTTAATGTTTTATCTTTCCTTTAAATACCTCCATGACCCCTGTACTATTCAATGCTTCATCAACACAATGTTTTGAGTTCGTTTCATTGTGTCCTACCATAAACCGTGTTTTATCCCAAAAAAAAAGTCGTTTTGCAGCAATAACTTTTGCGTACAGTTACTTAGTTTTATGTACAGAATGGTTGACGGCTTCGTTAAGGATTCGTTTACTCCTTGTATGTCTCATAGGCCATTGGAACACAATTCTTGTCAGTTACTCTGTCTGTTATTCATTTTTTTTACTAATTTGTTCATTTTCCCTGCCTAGGTGAAGATTCTGAAGTGGGCAGCTCGGACGACTCAGGCTCCCACAGCGACGCGTCGGAGGACGAGTCGCGCGACAAGTCATCGGCGGCAGAAGATGACGATGACCAGTGGGAGAAGTTCCAGAAGAGGATACAGAAGCGGGAGCGGCTGGAGGGACGGTCCAAGAGCTCGCATCCTGTGCATTGTCCCTACTACCCGCAGGTATGTCTATTTCGGAAGTTTTAGGAAAATTTCGACTGTGTAGATCGTTGTCTGTGCCACTTATACGTGTCTGACAGTCCTAAGCAGTAAATTAAACTTGATGCCGTATATACGTCCGGGTACTGCATTTCGGGCAGTATTTTATTGCGTCTATAACGCGGCCTGAACCTAGAATTGACCAATCTTGATGTGTAACCATTTGCAACGTAGCATTAGTAGCATTACCGCCATGGCAAGTTAAAATAGAGAGAGGATGCTCTAAAACGGTGGTTCTTAACCGGTGGTCCGCGGACCGCTAGTGGTCCCTGGAAGCTTCCCAAGTGGTCAGCGGAGCCATCTTAACAAATAAGATAAGTGACAACCAGGGCCATCTTTTCCACTGAACACACTGGGCACGTGCCCAGGGCCCCACAAGTTCCTGTAACTGTTAAACCTAGAGGCTGTAAAAAAAAAACTAAACTTATCCCAACTGATGACAATCATTTTTGAGCCAGACCTGTAGGCCATACAAATATTTGTTCGAAATCGCAAAAATGGCCATTTTCTTGCTAACTGTATTTTTTTTTGAAAATCTGTGAATGGGGATCAAAATTTCACGCAAAATTATGGATAGTATCCTTAGTCCATTTTCGTATAGCTGCAACGGTTAAGGTAGTTCCCCTTACTGCCCTGCTGAAAGTTTCCACCCTGTATATTTTCATATACTTTCAGTACAAAGCAGTTATTTTAAAATTATAGACAGGCACTTCAATTTATTTGTATATATTATCGTTACTTAATTTGTTACTTTAGTTGTATTTTTATTTTATGCATGCTGTGGTCTCCAATAAATGAAGGAATAGACCTACGTTATCCTTTATGGTGCCCATTATTTATTTGTAATTGTATGGATATCTTTTGTTGTAGATCCTAATAAACTGTATTGTTTAGAAAATGAGAAAAGAAAAAAATATTGAATCAGTATCCATTGTTGAGACGAGGAAAAGACAAGGTTATTTACTTCCAGGATGCATGGTGCGTCACTTCAATAAATATATTTGCAATCTTTCTTAGTCGGGAGCTATCGCGGAAGTGGCTTTTGTTTAACTAATGATTCTTTCCTGGCCTTGCAGATGCCAATAATAACTAAATACTTGTAATAGTTTGTTTCTCGTAAATGTTTACATGGAGCGTTTTCGTGACGTCCATTAAATGCTTGAAGCTGGTTTTTTGGCCTGCGGAATTCGGAAAATGAGTAATTCAAATATTAGCTTAGGCTCAGTGCTAACTGAGAGGAAGGTACAACAAAGGAATGGAAAATCATTATCGTACATACTTCGGGTTTTTTTTTCGAATGCTACCTCTTTACTGAATTTACACTGTTTGTAAGTTTTGTAACTACTAGGATTTGGTTTGCATCGCCGTCGCGGCGTTTGTCGTTTTGTAAAATCTTTGTTTCGATTGATTTCTAAGCTGATGAGCTATTAATACCCTGGGTGTTATGTTAACACCTAAATTAATAACGTGATATATTTTCAACTATAGAACAATACGTATACTTAGGTGTTGTGAGTAATTTGTAACACGATGGAAAGTTGTAGCGAAAGTTGAAATATTCATTTATGAGATATCCTTACGATTGATATCATAAAAATACACCTGTATGAATTATTTTTTCGCATTTGTGTTGGTTTAATTCCCGGTTCAAGGTATGCAACTTTTTAAAAACGTATTTTCAATTTCACGTCTAAGTATCCTATTGACGCTGTTGTATACGTAAATGTATATAAGTAGGTACTTACTTTTAGTCTTAATTCTTAGGGTTCCGTACCTACCCCAGTCGGCAAAAATGGAAACCTTATAGGATAATAAATTTTGTTGTTCGTCTGTCAAAACCCTTTTCTCAGGAATGCGTGAAGCTATCAAGCTGATATTAAATATTTAGATCTGCTACCTCTTGGAGCAGTAAAAAAATCAAACAAAAGATATGACCGTGTATGTCGCTTATTTTGCGATTTCACAAGGGAATCAACACCTCCCGTTGAGCTAGAATCATGAAATTTCTCCAGAGCCTTTTTCAACTTTCCACCCTGTATATTGTATGAGAAGCTTATTCTGACGTTCTCAAAGTCTAGGCAGATCAGTCTCATGTTCACTTCAATTGGATTATCTGCAATTTGTGCAGGTTCAATTCTCGAGTTACAATTTTTGCATTCAGATAGAAATGTGCAATATGGCACTTTGTTTGAAGTTCGGATGTTTATGTCTGTGATATTTGTTAGTAATGGTAGCTCTAGCTATGTGACTACGAATTCATGTCTGATAATACTACTGTGTCCTACATAACTTTTATAATTGTAACATCGTTTTTAGAACGGATTTCCTCGGAACTGTATCACCGCCAAAAACTCAGTCATCCATGCACAGCCAGATTTCAGCTACTGCTGGGCATAGGCCTGTCTTTGCTTGTGCCAAGCTCTTCTCTCTTGTGCCAACCTCATCCAGGATATTCTCGCGATGGCAACAATGTCGTCTGCTCATCTCGCTGCACCATTGATGTTAACACCGCAATAGTCCCTAAGGTTTTCATGATGTCTTCAAGGACTGCTATGAAGAGTTTTGGTGAAATGGTGTCGCCCTGTCTCACTCTCCACTTGATCAGTGCGGGTTGGAATAGGGTATGCATGCGAATCTTCAGAATGGCTAGGGTGTATAGTTCCCGCAGAACTTTCTATTAATTCGGAATAAAAGAATTTTTATCTGCTTATGAGATTTCGTAACGCCTAAGTCATCCGCATTATAAAATTCCACAATAGAATATTTTGCACAGTTATCTCGAAGCTTCCGCCTACACCCACTATAATGTTTATTTATTAACTGATAGCGACACGATTAACTAGTCTAATCATAGCATTTAGATGCAAAATCACAGTCGACATGAGCTAACGACTCCTTACATAATGTTGCTGACTAATCGGACGCATGCAGTGATTTTGATGCAATCGCGTAAATTACATGTTTTTTATTCTACGGCCGAACTGTGAGTAATCAAGAAGACGTGACCCTGCGTGGATGCAATTGCAAAATGTCTATAATAGTAAAGAAGCACGCGTTAAGATTGTTATCTTATCTATTTTAGTTTAGGCTCTAGGAGAAAACTCCACAAAAACATGCAACGGAAATATTTTTCTTAAATACTTACGGAAATACTTTCGGTTTAGAAATCCGGATCGCTGAGTCATCATTTCGGAAGTAATAATGTTAATCAAAAGTCCAGATTATCGGGCTTCCATAGGCCAACATTTTCTATCTAGTATGACTACAAGGTATTTTCTCGCCATATTTTATAGGCTGCGTCAGTTTGGTGTCATCCTTGCCAATCAATAAGATTTATAAACAGAACTAGATTGCTTAGATGTTTTTAAATGATTTAGGGACAAGCGTCGCATTCGCCAACTGCGTGGATCCCAAATTGTATGTAGTAGATATATTTATTGCTCTCAGACGTAATACTTTTCCCGTAGGAGCATCTATGAATGGTGTCGAGTGATTTTGACCTTGGCCCGACCTTGTTCTCAGCTTCCGTTATTTTGTTGACCTCAATTACGACATGCATGACATTTGTACGTCAGGTGTAAGTAGACAGTGTTTATGTAACTGGATGACGCATTGGCTTCGGTATGGGTTTTGTAAAAGTAGGTTCCGTGTAAAAGTATGTATGCCGATTTCTTTGTGGCTTTAACAAGTATAAGTCTTTATGCGTTTTTCATATAAATAATGCGTCACGTCACAACAACTTCATGGAATGGTGCATTCTACAAACTTCATAGAACAAAGACAGACTGAAGTCTTTCCTCAAGTTTTGATTCGTCACAAAATTGGTGGTAAAAAATCTTCTTAGACTGGAATCTTATTACTATGATGTGGATCATAGTCAGATTTTAGTATAATCTAGCCTCGTTTTTCTTGCTGTAGTGTAGTTATTCTAGAGTCCCAGTATTGGAGACCGTGGAATCGGGAAGCGTGAGGGGGCACGCCCTCAGGCTAGGCGGAGCTACGAACTCGAAGGCTGAAAGAAGCTGAAAGACAGTTCCTGAGAATCGAGCTTAGTGGCGTGTAATCAGAGAGGCCTACTTCCAGCAGTGAGCTCATGATAAATGACGATACAAAAACACATTTCATAAACCCTATTATTCTCTTAGGAGAAACAAGAATACTGGTGGTGCTACATCTGCGACCGCAAGTCTCACACGCTGCTGACGGCGCCGGCGCACGTGACGGCGCTAGTGGACTCGCACGAGCTGCAGCTGCGCTTCACCGCACCGCGCTGGCCCGGCCTCTACACTCTCGCCTGCTGTCTTAGATCAGGTAACCTATGTAGTCAAACGGCCAAGTAAGGGCGGTTTCAGCAGATTAGCGTATTTTCAGAGCGTGTAAGCTCGAGTAGGCGCGTGAACGCGCGACTCTGGCCATACGCGTAACGCGTGTGTACGCGCGTTCGACGTTTTGAAGCCCAATATGTAAAGCCCGGCTGAGCTTTTTCTGTTATCATAAGGAAGATGATTTTATTTTAATCGTTTGTTATGTAGTTTTACAAACCCGCTCTAGGCTGGCGTGGAGGATTACAGCTCACTTCCTCTCACCGTGACGACTGAGGAGGTCCTTTTTCCAGCAATGGGAACGTATTGGCGGCTTTGTAGTTAGTGATTGGAATTATATAGCAATACAAAAAAAAAACAACCTGCTAGGCTTTTTTCAGAAAGAAAAAAAAAGACTTAAACGCAGTACCGCACATTTCTTAGCACACTATTAATGCAAATCACGCGCATCGGTGTAGATGAAGTGTGTTTGCAGGACACTTCGAGAATACTATAGCATACAATTGAATAGATAATAATCTATAATGCCTAATATATGCATAGTTAGACACCTATAAATATCCTGGGTAGGTAAGATTATTTATAGCGTTCCTTAGAACCTCCTCTCACGGATAGCTTCAAGACAGATTGGACACCATGTACATTTGACCACTTGTCTTATTCGAGTCTTCATTCAAGAAATATATATTACTAGCTGTTCCCGGCATGCGTTGCAATGCACCTTTTTCCTATCCTACCTACCTATCCTACCTACCCTACCTTCCCTACCTACCCTACCTACCCTACCTACCTACTTACCTACCCTACCTACCCTCCCTACCCTACCTACCCTACCTACCCTACCTACCCTACCTACCCTACCTACCCTACCTACCCTACCTACCCTACCTACCCTACCTACCCTACCTTGGTTGGCTGTTTTAAGGGTTTTTCCGGCAATTATTCGAATTTTTCTCGCCGTAAAAACCATCCTTGAACTCCAACGAACATTTTAAAAAAAAAATTGGCCAAATTGGTCCAGGCGTTGTTGAGTTATGCGCTTACCAACACATTTTGCGATTCATTTTTATATTATAGATGTGCGACAACATATAACATACAAAATGTTATTATTAATTGTGTTCTTGCTTGTTAGAAGCCCGCACCCTATTTGCTTATACTCTAAATGACAATCCCGATAATAAAACGAATTATCCAACCACATGTAGCAATAGCAATGGGTACATTGCGTGACCCGTGGACTAACTATTTCGATTCATGTATGAAAATTTTATTTTATACTTATCGGATTTGAGTTTCATAGCAATCCTTTGACGAATGTAGTGACAAAATCGCATCGCCTACACACAGACAAACACACTGAATGTACTCGTATTACTTATGCTAACGTGTGTATGTATATGGCAGACTCGTATATCGGCATGGACCAGCAGCAGGACATGAAGCTGGACGTGAAGGAGGCGGCCGCCGTGCCCGCCGAGCACCCGCAGTGGGACCTCAGCGACTCCGACACCGATAACAACGATCAGGTAATATTCGCACCTACCATCCTTCCTTCGCTCTGTGCCTCGGAAAGGACGATCAGTTATTGGTCCCGGCTGTCATTTGTAGATCTTTGACAGTCGTTGCGGGTAGTCAGTCAGAACCTCAGTCTGTCAACCAACCCTACTTACCAGGGGGCATCGTATTACTCAGTAACTTAGTTCTGGAGGTCAGCTAGACAGTGACTCCTTGTAAAATGCCGATATTCAGCTGCATCCCGTTTGACTGGAAGCCGACCCCAACATTTAAAAAATATAATGCCTACATTTTCCCAGTTTTTGTTTTTGTTGTCCATATTGTAATATTAGTAATAGCAGGCTAACTTATTGCCATCTTTTGCCGACGCTTAATGGAATCAACCAATTTTACTAATTGACCTGGTAATCCTGAGCCTCATGCTCAGCGGTAACGCTTGCACCCATGACAAACGAATTAATGATTGCGTTCATTTTACGACTTTTGCGGACTTTCTTTCACTTCTCTCGATATTGCGCTTTTCTTCGCAATTTTTCTTGTAAAACCGTTTCGGCCGTCCCGTAATCTTCTCGTCTAGCTAGGGTTTATCATGAAAAAGTTTTTATTACGCATGTGGTTTCTATGGTCAAATAAAACCTGCTATCAGTAAAGATGTCAAATCTCACGTTATGATTGATTGACCGAAATAACAACAGATAGTTAATTCAGTTGGCATCAGATTTAACGAAAGATTGAAAGTTTAATGACTAATTAATTACAATCTGAATTTAGTTTTATCCATTCCATATAATTTGACGTCAATCTGACCTACTGTTAGTTGTATCAGCCTTAAGCTTATCACATCTTCCTTATTTCTGATCAGCGGAATCTATCATCTAGCGCTTTTTATTTCACGCGGGACAACCCGTGACATAATTTTAAACAATCCAAAACAATATAAATACTCCACGGTATAGGGGTGACCTGTTATAATAATAACTTTTAATTTTCCTCGTTTTTCAAATCACAACAAGGAAAAATTTAAGTTTGAATCAATGCTATCCGCTGTTATTAATTTCGAGTTCCTTATCCGAGTGGCGAAAACGTCTTTCAGTGTTTGCATGAGTTTTTTAATAAAGTAGTGATGCTGACTAACCTTTTTTGTTTCGCAGGGAGCCAACGAAAGTGAATTTACAACAGATGACGAGGTTGAAGAGGAATAGTCGAAGATTAACTAAGTTATTTTTATAGAGTTTATTAATGAGGTGTTTGCGGATCGGTTGTTGTATGGTCTGAGAGCGAGTGAATATAATGTTTTATATGCAAACAAATTCATTACTTTTATTTTCTCCATACATCTTCCCCAGGGCAGTGTTTACTGGCTCCTATGAGTAAGTGGTGAGAAGTGGACAGATATCTGCATCTGAGGTGTGGATTCCTTACGCTTGACATCCAGTGGTGTTATCTTATGCAGTCTGCGCATATTTTCCCAAATGCAGCTTTATAAAACATCTGCAACCAACAACTTTACGTCAGTGTTCGAGGATTATGGAATAAAGCCTTCGCGCAAATGTTGCCAATAAGTATTGCATCCTGCAGCATCCAAAATAAGGCCCAGTTCTGTTTGAAGACGGTGAAATCCGAAGTCAAGGGTCTCGACGATACGTGGGCCCTCGAGTAAGTCGGCTGTCGGTACAGTGTTACATGTAGCGCTGTGTGTTAAGCTGCACAAAGGGATGTTAGCTAGGCTGGTTTGCGAGGGTATCGTCCTCGGGAGGCTGCGCGGGCGCGGCGGCGGCGGCGCGGGCGGGGGAGGGGGCGCGCGGGGCTGGCGAACGCGGCCGCGGCTCACTCGCGCGCCACCGCTCGCCCCAACTCCACGACCGAACGACTCTCGCCCGCGCCCGGTGTCGTATTACCGCTCTAAATATAACTCGCGAGCGCGATCGCCAATTTAGAAACAGTTGCGCGCCTTGTTTTGAACCAGTGATTGACAGTGCTAAGTGAAGAATACTACCCCGATCGTCGAGCTTTCGGCCGCCGAAGTGAGTATCCCCCAAAAGTAGTCTAGAGGGCCAGACGACCCTGTATATATTGTATTACAGCATCGAGGTTTTAAAATAAACAGCTGTTCTCAGAAACTATAGCGCTGGTAACGTGCTAAATTGGGAGTACGCTTCCAGTGGAGGTTGCGGGAAATTCGAGATGTTCGGCTTCGAGAGTAACTGGTGGATATCTATCAAACAATATACCGCGGCATGGTCGAACCTGCCAATATTCAGGTGTCGAGGGATGATTGCCTCGTCTGCTATTTATAAAACTCGCGTGAAAGTTCAAGGAGGACTTTCAACTACTGTCACATGATGGGAGCGAGCCAGGAGTTGTGAAGACACCGACCAAAGGTCAAACGAAACTAAATTGAGTTCAGGATAAATTATACAGACTGCCATCAACGTCAATACTTATTATAATACCACCTAGCCGAAAAAAGACTAAATAGAAAATATTATTACAATGCAAAAGCACCGGATGCAGGTATAGTGCCTATTGCAAGCTGGTTTGCGCAGCCATTCAATAAAACTTCAGAATGTCCAATAAATACAAAGTCGACGCATACCTACGTGTATAAACCAACTTTGAAGCCTAAAATCTATATCCAAACCGAACTAAAGTACCAATGTTGGATGCTGGTCAATTGCATAAGCGCCAATTGTTGGCTGGGTGTCGCGGCCAGTCAGCCAGTGAGTCAGTCCAGTGCGATTGTCGATAAAAACTTACTAACAGTTGTTGGCAACTACTGCAAAACTAATTGCCAATTATACTGAAGAGTCGAAGCGGGAAACATTGGAATTATTGCTAGAGACCGCATGAGGTGCAGGACCTTACAATATTACCGCATTTTTACTTCATTGTCAGAGTAATTATCTACATCTCAGCAAACACGACTCGATTTCCTGTATACTAACAACAATCGTGAAGTGCAATTTAGCTTCGATGTATCTTAAAATTAAATCTACCTGCTCATCTAAATACAATCGCTTCTCATGAATATTTACTTATAACATGCCGTAAAATATTTTCAAAACGTTTTCCCGTATCCATCAAGATGTGGTCGAAAGCAGGTGGTTCGAATTGATTTCTTATGATAAACATCCTCTTGCGAAAATAGCCAGAAAATATTGATCTATTTAAAAAGTTGCGTTGGTAATGCGATAGCCTTGAATAATGTTTATTTTATCCTATGATAGTATGTGGGTAGTTTATGTTGAGAATCCGAGAAAGAGTAGTCCAGTGCGATGTATGCGTCTCATGTCTCATCCCATCCCCGAGCGACAGACTAAATTATAGAGCACGTCTTGCTGAGTATTTGCAATGATGGTTTTCGATTTGTAATTAATTAATCTTAGAAACAATAGAATTGTACCAATTTGTTCTTCTCAGAAACATAGTATTTTATTTGAACATGATTAAATACCACCCTATAACACTTACGGTGAAGGAAAACATAGGGATGAAACAGAGGGTTTCATGACTCTATTGGCCTGAAAAACACCAACATGTTTTAGCAAACATTGGGAATAGTGATTATTCAACAACGCAAGGTCGGCCTTTCTTATAATATTATTATAGTTATGACAATTTGTACTGGAGTACTAACTGATTTAGAAGGACGGAACACCAAATAATCGAAGCAAACATTTTAAACAAAGAGCCCTTCGGTCCTTAGGTACTTAAATATCGGTGCAGTGGTAGTTAAAGTGCCAACCAGTAGAGCCGTTTCCATGGTAGTGAGTTTGAATATGGCCTGCAGTTACGATTGGTGATATCCCAGCACATTGGGCACGGGCGTGCGCGCGATGAATCGAACCGCGCGGCTGATAGCGGGCCGGTTAGACGAGTCCCGCAGCCAGAGAGTGCAACGGCCCAAACTAAGGGAATTTTAAAACGTTCATACTTGCAAGCCCTTTGATTTTATAATGCAAGGCTTTGTTGGATCATTATTTTCTGTATTTCCGATTTTTTGCTACGGACAACTCTCTTGTTTGATAGTGTTACCCTTATTCTTTTGGTGATTTGCGTTACCGTTCTATTGACCTATGACATAATTATGAGCAAATATTTTATAACAAAAAAAAAAAGATTGCAATATCTATACCAGTCAATTAACCACCGACATCAACAACAACAGACATCTTTCAGGAATTAGATAAACTACCTATGTCAGTTAGACGCATTTCCTCAAATTATGTTTGCTATTTAGCCAAAAACATTACAAGAATTGATATCGAGAGGCAACATTTGATTATTACCTATCCATATTCCAGATGTTTTTCCTATGCATGAAATCATCAATTGCATTAGGTATTGTCATGAAAATAAATAACTACGTAAATGCTTATATACGTACCTACTTATTTATATTTTTCCTGTTACAAATAACCCGTTTGTTATATATCTAATACCAGTCCTACTTGACCAAGTTACGAATCAACCAATTTCCAGCTAATTTGCGTACCTAGACATTGAGTCATTTATGAATTCGAAGGAAAATGCGTTTTTATTTTGAGTTGACAATAGTAGGAAAATTTAAAAGAAGACACCATCTTACCTGGTGCAAGGAATATGATAAGTCAATAATTCAGTGCCTAAATCATAGTAAACTCATCATTTCATGTACAAATGCGTGAATATCATCCTCCAAAGTCACGGAGCAACCAATTTTTTGCACAAAGCGGTTAGCTATTGATATCATCAATAGAAATAGTATGCGAGATACCAAAGAAAAAATGGCTGGTGTTAACGTTGAGCTTAACTAATAACCTATCATTATTTATCCGCAGCAGTGATTTTAGACATAATACCTATGTATATTACTATAATCTACTACACGGCGCCACTTTATTACTGCATCTTGATAGGGCAGAGGAATTATCCGTATCTTTCCACAATTTTCTTTGTGTTTTCATACTCTTCGCACCTTTTGTTTACGTTTTTCCATAACAATTTACATGCAAATGTCAAGTTCATTTATCGATAGAGCAAACTTGTTTTCTATTTAAACTAAGACGTATTTCGTTATCATGAAAATGAGGAATACAAGGCAACAGTAGTGTTTATCTGAGTTGGTTTGTTTATATTGACTTTGAGGAAGCGTCTAAATTCCTAAGTTATCCTCAAACTGTTATCATCATTCCGCTAAACTGTTATTTGGAGTTTAAAATTAAATTGTATTCTATAGAGTGTAGATTAATCGAGGTCAATCGGTTTGGTATTTTGAAGCTCATTCGGCACTTTGCTTACATCCTCAAATATTTTTTGTTGTCTGACATTCCTTGCCTCGATTTTTATTTACATGTTTTCTTAATCCTTGGGTCTTAAACGATGAATCACAAGGGCCCTCTGTCTGGTTACGGTTTAGATTACTCATAGTCGATCGCGCCTTATTACTTCTACCTATACGTCACTGTGTGTTCTGTTGCACTTTTATGCATAAGTTAAGTATGATACCATATTTACATTTCGCATATTTTCATTTTTACTTGTTGTCCAAGGTGTTCTTTATACTTTATACAAATATTTGTGGTGAAGTCATCGTTCAGGTTGAGGTGAAGAAAGGGTTTTATGTGTGGTTAGGTGCTCCAATGCTTGCAAAAGTGTAGTTCGCCTCTTGATATTGTATTCTCTGTGTCATGTCCACATGTTCATCGTTATGTTCGATACGATGTAGATTCTTGTTAATAGAATTATCTGTTTCATAAACTACAGCAATCTTGAGTCTGTAACTTCTATAGTTATCTACTTCTTCACAGAGTTTATTTCTTCTGCCTTGTTTACTTAATCAATGGTTAGCGGTAAATGTATTGATTGAATCAAAAAATCTATTATAAATAAACAATAAAATTTCTCCTTTTTTATTAAAGTTCTAGTTGCCCGGTTCTTTGTCTCTTCTGAAGTTTTTGTTCAGCCTACTTTAACAGTCTTTAAAGCATCTCTCAACTGTTCTGTTGAATGAAAATGCGCGACTGCGTCTTCAATTCACAATTAGCCTCCATTAACCTTTGAACTTAAGATTTTTCTATGATCGTTGTTTGTGTGTGCTTGCGATTCTATTGCACTATAAAATTTGATGAGACTTTCACTAGATGGGTCTAGCAAGTCGGGATAATATCTACCTAGTAGAACATTGTTTAGGGTGAGAAATTGAGTGTCTTGTACTGAACAATAGTTTAATAATTTAGCAGTCTATTGTATCATAACCAACATAAATGAGACAATATAGTAGTTGTATCGGTAATAGGTATGTCTGTGTCACTTATCAGGTCAGCAGAAGCCGTAGGCAGACATAAAACTTTTGTTGTCGGCTGGTTAGATACAGACTGAATTGTGTGTCATTCATAAAGATGTCAATATGGCACCGGGATCAGTCGTGCACATCCGTTTTGCTTAACTCATACATACTTTGATGATATATGAATTGGTTCAGAACAATAACGTGGCTATTTATTTCGTTCGTTACTCATATGCGGCGAACGAGGTGACGTCAACATCAGCCCATACTTGTAACTTCTCGGAATGACCACAAAATGCTCGTAAGGAGATATCTGCAAATACAATGCAATGAATCTGTGACGCTGTGTCAAGATCATGTGTTAGAATTGTTAGCACATCTGAAGAAGAAACAACTAGTTCCATGACTTCCATGAGTGTCTCTCATCCTAAATTGAGCCTTTGTATTACATTTCAAAGTAATAATTTACATAATTATTCAAATCTTAAATTAGGTACCTACATACCTACATATTGCTACCTAGACGTATAATGACCGTAGGTAAATTAATTTCATGGTTACGGTCTCGACTAATTTCGTAGATTCTTGGATAGAGATAGTTTAATATTGTTGGTGGACTGCCAAAACTTCTCTTTATCTTGACACATATGATGCTACATATTCGTAGTCTCGTACCTAACAGCCGGTGCTATTCTAAAAATTCGCCTGGCTGTTACGCTAAGTATTTTCAATGACAGACATAATTTCGTAGAAATGTTGTGTGTAAAGTATTTTAAGCACAATAACATTGAACTTGGTGTTCGCATCAATGAATGTTATTTTTATTTTATTACGTAGGTATCTGAAAATGTGCGTCATTTAAGTGGAGACTTGGAGACGTCAGGAGACGCGGCATGTTAGGCTGTTTGTTTTATTTTTGTTTGCCTACAATATGAAAGGCACCAATGGGATTTTATTATTTTTTAAAGGGCTCTTATTGATTGAGTTAGTCTTTAAATTGCGCTACGTTAGAATGCCAATGTCCACGCCTGCAGTGGCCATTTTGGATAACGTAGCAAGAATTGCGAAATGTTGACGTTAGGGAAAAAATTACGAGCGTTTCGTCTTCTTTGTAACAGAATACTTTTTGAGCATTTCGTGAAAGATGACAAAAGCAAGACTTACGCACTCTCACATAAGTTTTGTCACGCCCACTTTTCGTTGGTCGTATGAGTGCCAAGTATTAATTTAGATTTTTTTGAATCTGGTATGCCAAAACAGTCCAACACATGCGCATTCACAAACTCAAAAAGAACTTTTCTCTCTTTCGATTGTCATTAGGTATTGTAAGTATTCTAACTATTCTCCCGTTTCTGACTTCTATATCAGTAACAACTGACTACTCTTTCATTAGCACTGTGCCAGGGACTTCCATTCAAACTTCCCCCCTTTTGGGATGAAATTTTCAGAACACCAGAAGCTCTTTTTTAAGGGAAACCCTAAATACTTTCATAAAGTTTATTTAAAAAAAATATGACAGACGTAAATTCATACACAAACTTTCAACCTATAATTTTCATAATTTCATAAGGGTTAAATTTTCAAAAATCCTGAAATACGTTTCCTACTTTTTAACCGAATTCCCAATACCAATTTTAAGTCGCTATTCGGGGCTGATATCATTGGGCTACCATTATTACCACTGTTTCTGCACCGGTGGCAGTTTTCGCGTTTGCAAAATTTATAACGACGAGTTACTACTACTGTGAGGATCTTAGATAAACCCACTAACCAAATATCTGTGAAGCTTATCTTAGGATAATCAAATACGAAAGTTATTATGATTAGTTGTTTGTGAAGCACGTTATCAGTGGGGCGTCCGAACGACGCGATGGCAGTTCGCCAACTCTTTCGTAACCGCTCTATATTTACGCACCAAGGTTTTTACATTGCAGTTTGGGGGTTATTGACATTAATACACAGTTATACAACAAGTTACCTCATATTTAGCTGTAAGACGTTAAATCCTGGGGACGACGTGCGACGGCGTCGTTGACAGCCGCCCCGCAGTGTTAGTGCCAAGTTTACGCCTGCGCGAGCGACGCAACTGACACCACGCTTACAGAAATAACGCGAGGCTAAACTATATTTAACACCAAATGAAAAATCCTGCCACATAACCGATTTTATAGCAATTTTACAATATGGGAAAAAAAACTAACTGGGCTTGGTATCTGCGAAGTACCGTATGCTTGTCAATATTTGGTATTTGTAGAGCCTTTCAAATTTCAAACAAAGTTACCGAAATGGTGTGCCAAATCTGCCCAGATTTATTGCCTTTTAACCTAAATGAATAACTAGTTATGATGTTTTGTTATACCATATACATTTAACGATTTCTGTAACGACACCCGCATGGTCGATAAAAGGAAGGTTGTACAAATATAGGTAGGTAGATACTTTGCAAAGGAGGTTGCAGTGAAACTGAAAGATTATCTTGGGCACACCAATCAATTCAAATATAGCTTCTATCGTCTATCCTACCCATCTGAATGAGTAGATTCTTAGATTTCTTTGTAGTCTTACTGACCAGTGCCCGCAGCGTAGGTTCGACACTTTCGATTTTACATACCGTACTAAATATGGATGAAAATAAAAACATCACATAAAAATAAACGCTGGCAGTCCAAATCGATCACAAGGGCTGAATGTAAGCCAAAATAATGAGTAAAAATAGTGTATTGTAAATTAATAAAAAATGCAACATCATTCATCGGTAAGTCGAGTCGCACCACGAATGGTTTGACGACGCCATGTCGCGTCAGCTGGTTCGAATAGTTCAGCAGCCGACGTAGTGAGTGTTGCGACACCTCGGCACCTCGGCGGGACGGCCTGGGCCTGACCGGACTCTGCTCTGGCATGCAATATGCGTTTGTCTCATACGCAACCCAATGCACAAGCTGCGCTGCACACCCACGCGGTTTATTGATCACGCTCTCGAGCTCGACATTATCGTTTCGCACTTATTAACAGTATCGATCGACTTTTTAGCCTTTGAAGCATCGTCGCGTCGACAGCGCGACCTCGCAAGGCCACAGCTGAGTAAACAATGTTGAACACAAGGTATGTGTTTTGTAATTACAACACACAAAATGGCATCATTTGTCTGTATCGTAAATATTTCACTTTCAAGATTAGTAAATAGTTTCAAAGTGTTGCCGCACCTTCTAGTGCCTCCTTTTTAATCTGTAATCTATGGATGCTCCAAGTAACGGTAGATTTATACTCTATTTATATTGTGGAATGAGACTCCCACGCATCCCACATTAGTTCCCGCTATCCTACATGCTCTTGCTCGGGTGTGAGAACATGGTATCTAATACATATTTGACTTGTCACTTACTCGTTATATTAACAATCAATATTAGGTACTGGTTAATTATTTGCAAATATTCTCGGGCACAGTTTTTACCGTTTACTTTCAGTTTGTGGGTAGTTTCATCAACTCATGCAGCCTCTCCGTCAATCGTATTGAAAACTATGCTAGAAGTTGACTAGAACAATATTATATCGGTCGTTAAAGTTAGTTTAGTAACCATTTAAAATCATTAAAGCAATTAAATCAGTTTGTTTGTATGCAAGCATATAAACGATAAACGTTATTGATTCAAACTACCGGTTTCAACCTTTGCGAGGTTAGTTAAAAAGAACTGGTTCTGTTCATTTGGCGAAGAAAATGATTTACTGTTGGACCGATTGCCTGCTTGCTTGCTTTCTGTTTTCACCGATAGTGCTTTTAGGCTTAATTATAATATATAAATAAATTACTTGTGATAGTAGGATTTCTACTACGTATTGGGTATGTCCCCATTTTTTTGGTCTACAGAGCAAGGAAATATTTTTTGGAAATTTGTTTAAGAAAGAAACACAAACGGGTCTAAACTAACTGGAGAAGAAATCATAACATATCATAAAGACTCGCATTTCACCTAAATACCGAGGTAATCGTTTTTGTGACCGACAACAGTGGACGCGGGGTTTCGTGGTTACTCACCGCTCACCGCCATCGCCGCTGACGTCATCGATTAACGCGTGACTAACATCCGAAGAAAAAATCAAACGTAAAATATATTGAACAATATGTTTACATTGATAATTCTTGGAAATACAGCTGAATATTAGCGGAAAACGTATGGTGTTGACCCTACAAATATCAGAAATGACGCCTGTTATCTAACTTACGTATCTATTTATCGACTGATGGGTAGGTTCCTTTCAACAAAAATCGCGTTTGGTCTGTTTCGGCTAGGTACTTGCTGAAAACGCTGTTGCTGTTTTTTTTTTCTTGAAATTTAATAGCTCTAACTAATTCCATGGAAAATGTGAAACGCTCTTGCTCGCAAATGTAGGTAGGTACGAACATAATTACATAGCAATTAATTAGCTACCTCAAAACATTTTTTTATAACAGAAGAATTATGTTTAATCGTTGCATTGTATTCATTTACTTAATTAACTCAAAGTAAATAGGTACAATTAGCTGTAGGACCAGCATATCAAATACTTTTTTTTATCAAAGTTTTTTCTCTAGCAAATATTTACTTCAACTAAATATTTTTCATATTTTGTGTTCCCATTGATTGGAATGTTTAGTAAAAATGAATGTAAAAACACATTAACACATTGAACGCCGATTCAACTTTAGTAGTTGTTCCGTTTTGGCCGTGGTGGTCACCGGTGACCACCACGGCGTTCAATGTGTTAAGCCCGTCTGAGTCGTAAAGAAGTCATAATAATTATCATATGCACAGCATTCTTGAGATAAGGCAGTCCCCTGTAAACTACGTTCAATCACGGACAAAGGCTTCAAGATGACATTGTAAACGCAGCGCCAACAATGCCATGAAGATGCGAGATTATTGCAGGAAAATCGATACAAAACCAACTTATTTGAATTTATAATGAGAGAAGCGGACTATTATAGGTTTATTTTATGTTATTGAAATATCGAACTGAACATAATCTTTCTATTAACAACGTGGTTTGAATACTTAGTTAGTTTTACATATTTAAATTAGTCATCGAATAGAGATGCATCAGAGATAATATAATGTTATAGAATTATTTTATTAGTAAATACTACTAGGATTAATACTATTTATGCCTATAAAATTAATATTTTTGTCTAGAATATTGATTTTATAGGGACTTACGCAGAAATTGTATTTATTTACTGATTCTATTCACACAGCATTCTTTGATACTTACTGAAAAAAATATCACTTGTGATTGTGTGAAGACTACCTCATTAACGTCAATTAATATGTTGTTCGATGTATTCACTTTATTTTTAACTGTTTCTAAACTCATAATAGCCTCTTAATACAACCTCTTGTATAGAAGCGTCGCGCGTCGTTACCTAAAAGAACGATAAAATCTTGCAATAACAAATATTTTTATGCAATTGTGAAATCGGTGGCTGAATGTCACCTCATTAACAACAAGCGGCTTGTTTAGTTCGTTACTTGCTTCTTTTTATTGTGAATTGAAACGAATTGATGAAGACGTAAGTGTCAGCTGAAGAGTGTCGCGACCTTTTGATTGGCGCCGATGCAACGGGCAAGGCTGTGGAATGCCACAACAATCAGTGCTGAAAAAAACAATTGCATACATTGCATTGTGCTTTATTTTGGTCTCGACACTCTTAACTACTTTGTTTTTTGCAAAACGCGCCAGATAACTCTTTTATTGAACATTTTTCGTGAAAACATCGCAGTGATAAATAACATAAACAAAAACTTGAAGACTTTATGGCATTTCAGTTTCGAAGATATTTGGCTGAACGTGACCGGCGGCGATTCGTTTCGGACGATGTTTAAGCTTCCTCGTAAAACTACGGATGCTGGCCTAGCCGTAGCATCGAGTTGTTAACTCTAAAATAGAACCGCAGCAGTAATGATTTATGGAATATTTCATGCAATATTAGTCATAAAACATCGCCGCCGTTTTCTTATCTTTTAATTAAGTTAGATTGCGACACGAGGGCAAAAGGTTGCTAATTAGATAGGATGACACTATTGACACTTGTGATTAGGTGGCCGCCTATCTAGTCTGGGTTTTATCTTATCCTCTTAGTTCTAGTCTTATAGTAGGAATTCATGCATAATCCATCATCATTCTTCTGCTCTTATCCCAATTTATTTGGTTTCGGCGCAGAATGTTTTCTTCTTCCATACTTCTCTATTACTCGTCATCTCATGACACACCTCCTTTCTTGCCGTATCATTCTTCACACAGTCCACCCATCGTTTCTTTGGTCTTCCTCTGCTCTTACATTCATTCACATTCATACTCAACACTTACAGCATTCATGCAGAGTAAAAATATCTACTTGTACCTAAGTGGGTAAGTAGGTATTGTTAATATCCACCGACCGAAAGATTCTTCCATACAATAAAAGTACGGTACACTGTACAGATGTGTATCGTTCCGCATTCGGTATTCACACAACATGGAGCAGGAATGTAGCATTAGAGAACTGCGATCCTATCAGTACTTTTTTAATCAAATTTAAAATATCACGGAGAGAAATCTAAGACCTCCGAAAATCGATAAATGATTTGATTATTGTTTATTCCTTGTATAAATAAACGAGTTTCGCTCTCAGCCTCCTTTCACTGATGTCTTTTGGTTTGCACTTAGATCTTGATCGAAGATAAAATAGATCGCAAGATGTCTGCATACTTACAGTGCGCGGTCAGTGAGGCTGGGCCCGACAGAAAATAAATCTTCAATTGGGTCGATCAAATGCCAGGCTAATGGTACAGCGGATTACTTAATCATTATTTTGTACGCACTTTCCAATTTCATTCTTTCGGGAATGATATTGAATTGACTTTTACCTGGCGAACGTCTTTACGTTCGAAGATCCGTGTGTTTTTAAACCCAACAACTTTTTGTTGGGTTTAAAAACATACGGATCTTTGCCAACGCAATAACTTGACAAATAATTGCGGTTCATTATTATTTCTGCTCATATTAGTTGTGTTTTGTATTTGGTTTAGCTCAGACGGGAAAGGAGCTAAAGAAATTATTCGACATCGGAATTAAACTTAGAAGCTTTGGAGCCCAAGGTGTTTCGATCATTAGATACACTCCGCGATAGAAATTAATGACGATTAAGATGATGGAGACTTGGATATTTGTTTTTTTACATCTACTAATGTTTTGCTTGTGTTTTGTTGACAGATGGCACAGTTGATAACTGTGCGGTTGAACAAAGCCGACCAGCAGCCCTTAGGCTTCCGTCTGCAGGGCGGCAAAGACTTCGGCACACCCCTCGTCGTTCAGAAGGTCAGTAATCTAAACTATTCGAACCATTAGCCAGTTATTAAACTAGTCTATAGATTTGTAATTAAAGCTCCGTAATCATAGCCTGTGGCTGGAGTGCTGGAACACGAAATAGCAATGTAATATTTAGCTAATAGCTTTTATAGTGAGATGAAGATATTAATCAATTAGGTATGCAGTAGTAGGTATAATTAAAAGTACGAGGAGACGTAGACACTTTTACTTTTGGATGAGCGAAATTAGTTGAGCAAATAAAAATAAGGCAAAAAGAACAGGATTCCAACCAGGAGAGCTGGCTCTTTGTCCGATGCCAATTTAATAAGATCGAATGTACTTCAATTCACTTCAAATAATTGATCATAAAGAGACTAGAGTCTAGATCGAGTGCACACTAATTATGGACATGGTATCTGAAATGGTAATGAGTCACAAAACCACAATGAATATAAGAATAGGTCCGGTATCGATTTAAAACACGGAACTACATATTAATTTTATGAATAGCCACAATGAAAGTCGACACGATTATATCTTTGATCTCGTTTTATTATAACAATAAAGAGATTATAACCACAAAGTCTACAAACAAGTAGAGATATTTGCTCTCGTCCTCCCACGCGTGTGTCGAACGTGGCGAGCACCGACGAAGACGATAACCAGGCGACACCCGTCTTTTCTATAAGATAGACATACAAATTATACACAGTGCTCTTAAAATAACAAGTATACAATAAACTAACAACCTTTTTAATTAGTCAACAATTTGAATTCCCTTACGTAACTCCATCAGCGTTGTCCTACATCGGTTTCCTGTTAGTATAGATGTGCATTTGAATTCATCCTATTTTTAGACGATTGCAGAATATCAAACACACATTATATTTATTAGTCTTTATGGGCGATTCATACGCCTATCTTAGCTTTAATAATGAGAGTCAATAAAACTGCTGAAGTAAGCTTTCAATTAGTAGATTTATGTGAAATGCCTGTACTATGTAGTGAGTTCGAATAAAGTTTCGGTGTAAGAAGTCAATATGTTAAACTAACAAACTGGTTAGGTACCCACAAGCCAGGTTAGCAGGTCTACTCAAGTGTGTATCTACATATCAGTACAAGATACATTGTTAATGCACGATTAGTTATCCAAAGGAGCTTTTACCAGCTCATTAACTGTTAGCTGACCCCGTTGGGGCTTGTTTGACACTCGTCACTAAGTAACAAAAAATATTAAGAAAGTCCTAAAACACTGGTACAATAATGTTTATGTATAATGCTTTGGTTTTGTTAACAAGGATTACCTATGTATATTCATAACATTGAGAACGGTAGCACTATGGAAAGCGTCAAATCCTAAGGATCAAAATTGATTCTTACATGTCTTAATTATTTTTTTCCGATGTTGCTATTGCAGTCAACAGTAGCAAAAAGTGCTAATCCAGTCATTCAGATCCGTTATGTGAAACAGTGATTAATAAATAGTTATAGTAGATAATATTCAGTAATATTCATTGAACAATAGCGCTGGTTAATGAATGTAATGATTCAAGCATAAGATTAAAGAAATACGATTAAAATATTAGCCTAGCCTGCATGGCATGAAAATATTTAATGTTAATGAACTCGCAGTCGTAGAACTACAGACGTCTGTAGTAGATAATAATATGCCGTTTTGTAACACTCATGAAGTCATGACCGTGCGTAATCTCACCAAAACGATTTTCGTAGTTAATGGGATCTCCCAAAAACTGTTCTCCGGTTGGAGAAAACCATACATAGGGAAGACTGGAAAGCTATACCTGGGAAAAGGCGCTTAACAAAGAAGCTTAATTATTGGGATGGCCTTTGCCCAGTAGTGGTTAGATTAACAGAACGATAGTTCAGCGATATCATGAGGATAAAGCATGTATCAGTATCAGGCACATATCACAAATAGGTCCTGTTTCTTCTGACTGGCAAAACCTTTCTTAGGAGCTAGGATAAAGTATTAAATTAAAAGAGCATGGGAAAGATCAATGCATATCTAAGAACACATCGCAAAGAGTTGATCGTTGTTGATTTTTTTATCTTTAGCCATGAACCGTTTGGCCGTATCGGTATGACGTTTAGCAATGTCAATAGTAGATAGCAAACGATGGTATTTGGCTTGCCCGATGCCAACGGTACTTCTTCATGTTCATGCGTTACTCTCATCTTGTTCTGTGATTTTGTTTAGCTAAATAGATGTCAAGCAAATCATGTATGTTAGGTTTATTGAACTTGTTAATGTTCATTTATTATTTGATTATGGATTAAAACCTCTCCTTCGAAAAACCACTTATGTGACTAACGAACTATACTTGTGAGTGCTAGTTTGTCTGTCATTAATTTAATGGTTGATCTGTGATCTTGTTCCTAAATCATACTTTGATTTATTAGATTATTATTTGTTACAATTAAATTTTGAGAAACGATCTTGTTTAGTGCCCTGCTCTGAATACTGAAATTGTTATAGTTCTTCGCAAGTGCGCAATAATTTTGTACTTTTGTAAAACAGTTTCACGATCCCATAATTTTCACATTTTTATGACCACTCATAATGTCAGTGTTCGGGTGCTTCCAAACACTAAAAGATTTTCAGTTACGGTGTTATTGTATGTAGTACGTGCATATTCATTTTGTGCAAAGTTAAAAATAATATTTGACCTCCATCCTTTTAAACCGGTCATAAAGGTTTAACCGTGTAACGTTTAATATTTGTTTTCCTGTGTTTTGTTTACGGTTGAATACAAAGAAAGAAAATTATACGGGTATCCCCGTTTCGGCCTTCGTGTCTCAAACCAGAAATTGGATATGCGCTGTTAAATTAAAATTTTGTGGGTATTTCGCAATAAACTTGAATGGTTTCTACGGGGGATTGTGAAAGATAATCTTATTCAGACAAGTTTCAAGTTAAATTGCATGTCAAGTCGAGCGGTGGCTTAGGTTTTATAGGTCTTTGCACCTTATTATAATAAGGTATTTTGGTGAGGTCGTTTTATGGTCTAATAAACAAGCCTAATATAGTTGTAACAAAAGCTCGTAAAGCTATTGTCTAAACGCGCATTCTAATTAGGAACGGCTGTTAACATAAATCTGGAATATGATAGCTTTGTTTGATGTTTGAATTGTTCAAAAAGCGTGCTGCATGCTAGAGCAGCTTCTGTGCTGTGAAGACTAATTTCTAAGCCAGCAATCCCTATTTTTTGCTGATGTGTTTATGTCCACGGCCACGTACCAGTTTCACTCTTATTAACCGGAATCGCGTACAGCTTGCTGGCCATTGGTTGTTGCGTAACTATTCGGGTTCTGTCGTTTATATGGAACACAATCTGAGTCACGTACTGGCAGGGATTTGTTTTGAAATTGGAACGGCGACCAACGACAACAACGCCTTTTGTGGATTATCGCTATTTGTCTATTCTAATTACAAACCACACTGGCTTCTAGTGATAAATACCGTATGTGTTAAAGACTAGATACGTTGAATACTTAGAAATCAGAATAAGTACATAGAAGTAAATAGATGAGACCTTACCGATAATGTCTATCTTATTTATTTAAAATACCTAATGTAGAGATAAATGAATATAGCCTCAGTTTCAATAACAACGACTGTATTAATTACTGGTCGTCGCATCAGTCTGTTGACACACTGCTTATTTTAGATGTTGCAGTGTCAGTCAAGTGCAATGAAGATATTAGAGGTGAGTAGGTGACGGGCAGATTAACACGTCGTTGTCGGTTGTTAAAACTTGGGCCACTGCCATCATAATTATTATTTTCAGGAGAGAAAATGCCAGAAAATAGGTGCTCATCTCCTACCTACTCTAATCTCCAAGTTTATCGTGCGTTAATCAGTTCGTTTTAGCTACAGAGTGCAAAACTTGCACCCATTGAAGACATGCCAGTGGAACCCTCAACAAAGTACAAAAAAGATTAGACCTCTAACATCGAATTTTAATTCCAATGAGAACCGCTAAAAAGCTCGCTAAACAAAAAACGAAAGGATGATAATCGTGCAAGTCGTGGTGTTCACCGGCTGCGTATGCCGAGAGAAGAATGGAAGACAATAAAGAAAACATAATACGCCGCGGCCTCGACCGGGGCCGGGGCGGCGGACTTGCATTTAATTTCTTGTTCTTGTACTCCTGCTGCCGTATATGGAGGGCGCGCGTGCGGCGCCGCGGCCGGTCTGAGGACACTCATACGCTGCACTGCACGTGTGCTTAAATGCTACAATAGCTCAAAAACCATAGTGA
Organism: Noctua pronuba; assembly: GCA_905220335.1. Taxonomy (NCBI): domain Eukaryota; kingdom Metazoa; phylum Arthropoda; class Insecta; order Lepidoptera; family Noctuidae; genus Noctua; species Noctua pronuba. The sequence goes on from LR999896.1 coordinate 11,277,235, forward strand.
CATAATCATGAACTGCCCTAATATTCATAATGTCATTAGCAAAGACCAGCTGCTGCAGTTAGAATGTAAATGAAAACCGCTTGGCCGTTGGTGCCTATCCATTGTTTCTGGAATTATTCAAGAAATGATAGCTACTTTATCTTATTTGAGGTAAAATGAAGAATCAAAATCAAATCCACGCCCGCTTTAGATACGCACTATAAAAATAAACAAAGATAAGGAATTTAAATAAGTATCCAATTAGATAGACACTTGCTACTTCTTATCGATGCATTTTCCTCTATCTATTTATAAATCTTGTATAAAATAAATATTCAGATGACATAAATTGCCATAATGATTACATACGTTACGAAACTACAAAACAAAAAAATATATAGGCCGGACAATGGCAAGGTGGTATGCAGTTCCACCTGGCTAGCGACCCTCTCGGAATGCCAGTTTTTGCGCGCGCAAATTATTGCAAGGCATGTGTCTGGCCATCGCCATGTATGTAGCAGATCTATAAAATTAATTCTTTGGCAGGTAGGGTCAAGTTTCCAATTACCGGTAGTGAGCGAACCGGAAGGAAACATGCCTGACGCTTGCAGGGGGAGGGAGGGTAAGGTTAATCAGTAAAATGTCTTGACAACTTATATTATGTTGCGATGTGTCATTTTTTGCCAGTTGTAGTTGTGGTTTCCACGTGAATGATTGTGAATCGTATCACTTCGGATTAATATCGTGTCAGTGCTGTGATTAATTGACTCATTATCGACGTAAAAACTGTAGGTAGGTATTTGTGGTAAATTGTACTTATCTACGTGCGTAAGTAATAGATATTGTAAAAAAATGTACATAAAAATAAAATTAAATATTTCAAAAATACGAAGAAAATTTCTGGGGTGCACCATTATTCGTCAAAATCCTTGTACAATAATTAAACTAAAATTATAAGTAAGTACCAGTTTTTAAGGTGAATCTGACATCATGACTTTCATGGCACTTTTTAGGGTATCCGAGTTACACGCCTTGCTAATCAATTAAATGGTCCCACCATTTAGTCTCAAAGCTATTCCTCGTATAACTCTATAGAGAAGTCCTATGCCCGCTTACCCCTGAGGTAGATATCTAAGTACAGTCTACTTTCATACAGGACCTAAGTCCCACCTATGTCCCTTCCTATAGTCCTACCCACGCCTACCTAAGTAGTTAAAATACTCATAAACTGATAAGTCTGTGAGTGCAATGTGATGAGTCATATGTGCATGCTTATGTAATCTACAATGTACCGATTTATTACCTATGGTTTTTACGTTTCAAAACCGTTTTGCGTCACCTCACCACTCACAAAACTAGTGCTGTACCCAGTATTGCCTAATTTAGGGATTGCCATCGATTCGGTACTATACTACTGGCTGATAGTAAATAACAGTAATGGCTGACACGGTGTTCCATTATTTACACATTTGTTTTGAGTGGTCAATAATTAATAGCGCACTTAATAGTTTTTAAGTGCTCATTTGTTCATCGGATTGTCGCCTTAAGATTAATTTAAGTTTTACGACTCTGTAGAAGGTATATATGTACTACTATTTTTGTTTCTTCGACTGGCAATAACGATTCTCATTTAAACATATTTGATTTAGTTCGATTTAATTCCACAAATAATAGACATCTATTTACAGATGAACATCTCAACATTGTTCGTATGTTCATTAGAACAGAGATACTAGATTACACAAGTTTATAAAAAAAAATGATTTTGCGGGATTTTTTACTTATATCATATAACTTAAGAAGAAAGTCATTAGTGTACCAGATCTAGTATACTTGGGCTTGTTGGTAATTACATGTCTAGTGCAAATATGAAACTAAGGCAGAGGAATTAATTGCGCAGCAGTGGGATAATGCAGGCTAGATAAATTAGACGTTTACATAGATATTCATGGGAAATAATGATCAAAAATATTTTTATTACTTTTTTGATGCTCCCAATGTAAAACATAAACTCGCGATTTTTGTCTTTTTTATTTTTGTACCAGTATTTTTCATGATTTTGTAGAATACTTAAGTAAGTGATTTCCATATTTTTTAATAAATAATTAAAAAAAAAAAAAATTTGCTCCTCCCTACACATAGTTGTTCTATTTCACTGAAATTTCAAACCGTAATAAAAAAAATAGAGCTAATCTCCAAAACTGTAAATTTTTCGTTATTCCTGGGTACTAATACCACTCTCATATCAAGAGCAACAAAAACACTGTTAACTAGTGTTATTTACCTAACTACATAGGTAGGTATCTATTTGTTATCTAATATGTAGGTACTCAATTTCTCCGGAATTTATAAACATACACGAGCTGGAATTTAGCCTAGTTGTATGCAGTTATTTATACACTTGACATTGGTCAAACTGTGCCACGGCATATTCGGCTCACTAAACTAAATATTATAAAGCAGCTAAGCAATAAATCTTTGCACGAAGGCGAGACGTACCGGGGTGCCGAACTACTATCACAGAAATTCAAGAAATCGATGGTTGCTGTTTCTCATACATATCCCATGTTACTTGGGGTCTGACACGTTTTTTTCTTCCATTCTCCTCTGTCAACCGTCACGCTATCATTTATTCCTTTATCTTTCATATCATTCCTCACACAATCCATCCATCGTTTCTTTGGTCTTCCTCTCCCTCTCCATCCATCAACGTATATTCATCACTCTTTTAGTCACATGCGATTCGTCCCTCCTCATCATATGTCCATACCAAGACAGTCGATTCCCTTTCAAGTCACCTATTTTTACCTGGGATCAATTTATTTTCTACAAACTGCTGGAAGGCTTTTCTTTCCTTTGGAACATAAATAAAACGGAACTAAGGTGGCCGTCTCCATCCATATCAATAAATAATCTTAGATATTTAATTAGAACTGGGTAGCAGCAGGCTCATGGTTTTAATTGGACCCAAAAGAGACTCAGTCTTCTTCTTCTTTAGGGCGTGGTTAGTGGTGTTGGAGTTTTTATGCCGCCCATGGGCCTCTGACTTGGCTTGACATGCCGTCAAGAAATATCTCTCAGGCGTGCTGGTTTCCTTACGATGTTGTCAAGAGGTTCGGTAAAAAACATGATAATATGGAAAATTCATTAAAATTGGCATTTTAAAACGAACGTGCCAACTTGGCATTCAGACGAACAGCTGTTTTGTATATATGTACCAACATTATAAATAAAATTCCACCTATGGGTAACACAACAAGATATATATAACTCAGTCCCTGTTACAGTTTTTTTGGAGGTGAAGACAAAAAGTTGGTATTTATTTTACAAAACGATCCAGACAAGCTGTGCTTGCGCTGATCTCATGTTGACGTCATCATCAAAGCTTCCTTCCGCACCCCGCCCTCTTACCCCGCATTCATCACACCATACTATAGACGTTTAGTCAGTACTGACATAAATACATACATAGGTGGGTCTTTACACCGTAATTAGTAGGTCTAGAAATATTCGTACAAGGAATCAGGGTCAACCTGACCAAACCAAACGCTATTTCATCTTGTAAAACGTGATTTTGTATATGCACATGAAAACAGTTTATTCCACTACAGCCAATACAGGTGTCACATAAAAATAATGTTAACACGTTGATTAGGATAAAATTAGAATAGCTATTAACACATTTTCCGTGTAAAAGATTAACGCATTAGCGATCCAATTATATTGACGCGACAACAACGTAAACGATTAAAACAATGATCACTGAAAACGAATCTCAACCAACCATGGGTGAACCAAATAATCCAAGTTTTTTTCCCATGCCAAATGTCATGCCCATGTCAAATCCAAAGCATTTATTTCAAATAAACCAGTTCAACTTTTAAATTGTTAAGGAATTGGTCAGTCAAAACAAAAAGATGAATCTACAGCTCCTTGACAGCCACTCCACCACCGATAGAAGCAACATTCTTTAAGTAACTTTATTTCGTCAGCTCTTATAGCTGTTTAAGGTGCAGAGTTTCTCACTTTGTTTTTCTCTTGTCGGGCAGGTGAACGGTGGCAGCTCAGCTGAGCGCGCTGGTCTGCAAGCGGGCGATGCGTTGATCCGCGTCAACACCACCGACGTTTATCTGCTGAGACATCAGGAGGCGCAGGATGCCATCCGCGCAGCCGGAGGCAACCTTGAGCTCACCGTACAACGGTAAATAAATCCTCAATATTGTACCTCTAGCCTTTATGAGCCATTCAACTCGATTCACGGCTTCTCTCATCCAGCTGCTAATAAATCCTTATTTGTCTATCTCCTAGTGGTGGCGGCGTTTGGCGTCCTGCTGTGACTCCGACCGGTAGCCTGCCCAGGCCTGGCTCCAGGTCTATTGGTGGCACCCCGACTCTCGTCACCAACACCTCTCTCAAGGCCACACCGCAGCCTTCTCGCGCCTTCGGCTCTGGTCACAACAATATTGCCAAGCCTTTTGGTTACGTAAGTATCATTAACAGACCACTATTGAATGTCCATCACTTCGTAGCAATAAGAGGAGAGATGGGATCTAAGAAGAAACGATGATTGTTTTGTTCGAGAGATATTAAAATGCTAGGCAGGAAATTAGAATCAATACGATGACAAAATGGGATAGGGGCAGATCAGATGGCGATCAGAAGCAGAAATAGAACTGATAGAACTTTCGCAATAACCATGCGATTTGAATAGTTTGCTGCTGCTGCTGATAACAATTTAAATCTAAATATTAATTATGTTGTAGATGAACGGTAACGACTCTGTGAAGAGCATAGTGAACAAACAGTACAACACACCAGTCAACATGTACAGCGACAAAACGATCGCAGAGACTCTCTCGGCGCAAACTGAAGTCCTTGCGGGAGGCGTGCTCGGGTAAGACTTTATTTCCTTCAAAGACCACATTCAACATTTACCGCTAAAGTTCTGAAACGAACTCTACAAGACCAAGAACTATTTCTAAACTAACAATGCTATGCAGTGACAGCTTCGACTGTCAAATAAATTTTGCTTCCAATAATCAGTAAGTTAGCTTGCTACTTATGAATGCGTAAATCGAGAAACTGCTTTAAAACAAGACGTGACCTACTTATGTTTTAAAACCACATAATTTGAATTTCATGTTTCGATCGGTCCTCGGATGTCCCGTCCCACTTTAGAAACTTGCAGAATGATACATTTGATAACATTGCTAACTTTTGTTTTAATCCTCCACTCGATTGATAAATGAACAAGTACTTAGACGTAGCTAAGTGCTAGAAAATAACGAAAGATTTTTAAATGATAAAGTGTCATCTGTGGTTGACAGAGTGAACTTTAAGAAGAATGAGAAGACATACGACGCTGAGAAAAGCGCTGTTTTCAAGGTTCTGCAAGAAGAACAGAACGACCCCGAGCCAGGTATAAAGAATAATTACCTTCATTACATTATTAAAGCTGCTAAATTCTCAAACGACACTTAACTTTCAGACGCATTTAATAGTTTTTCGGACACTTCACCTGAGAAGGACAATGACTAAGTGTGACTTAAAATTGAGTTGCGTTTGAGAATTAGGCCGATAATGTACCAACAATTTGATCGCGTAACACAGGGAAATATTTTGGAGACAGTCGTAACATATTACCTGCAATAGCATTCCATACCATCTGATAAACTACTTCTAATTCAAGGAATAGTCAAACGACGAATATAATGAATTATGTAGTCCTTTCTTAAATTCGTCTATTATGTCGAAGTAAAAGTAAATATTTGATTATTACAACAAACTTGATCGATGGAAAAGGAGAACATGTCGAAATTAATGAAACTCTAAATTGGAATAGTAGTCGAACCAGCGCTGGGTCCGACAGCCGCCCCGGCCGCCCCGGTGAGCGGACTGCGTCACGTGCAGGCGCCCGTCACGCGCCCCGACGCGCCCATCAACAATACCGGAGGCTTGCCCCCCGGACAGAACATTTGCGAGGAGTGCGAAAGACTCATCACGTAAGTCGGACGATTCGCGCGGGCCGACACGGTAGCACATATCGCAAGCTAAATTTGATTTTGCGTGTAGGGTTCTGACAGTTTAGGTCGTTGGAGTCAGGCATACCAAATGTATTTTTGTGCGAAGTTGTTATTCGGATTCGTGAATTTCCCGATCATCGAAATCTCGGGTAATCTGGTAAGTCATGTGATCGAGTAGCGAATAGAAATAACCCGATATTGCGGGCCAGCAGAGCCTTCTCACTTTTACTCTCGAGCGAGCGTGGCGCGCGCGGGCACGCCATGCAGCCTGCACCGCACGCACCGCTCGCGCTCGCGCACGCCGCGCGTGGCCGCCGGCACGCCGCAGCCGCCGCCGCCAGTGGCGCGCGTGTGCACGGGCACGCAGACGCCGCAGGAGCAGCTGGCGCCGGAGCCGCTGCACCGGCCCAGCATCCCCATGGGCTGCCACGAGGTGCTGCCGGACGGCCGCATCGCGCTGGGCGCACCCGCGCTCCCGCAGCCGCGCGACGCGCTCCCTGTCGTCAACGACACCCCTTATTGCTCCGACTGTAATCGCTACATTATGTAAGCGACGTCCCACTGAATGTCTTGACGTGTTTGCGACCGTGTCGACCTGTGCACTAGCTCTATTCGTGTAGATTAAAATAATTCGATGTGATTCCTTCGTGTTGCGACTCCTCCCTCTCTTTTTGTTGTAAATATTGAAACGACATCGCTGGGAGACGTGACATGTAAGTTAGTACACATATCGTGTTTTGCGGAAACGATTACTTTCCATTTCATTATTTCGTTCTCGGCACGATATTTGTGCTAAAAAGCTCAAATCATTATTCATTAATTAATTGTCTTCATCTATATCTACTTTCATACTTTAGTAGTTAGGCAGAATGAAATAATGTGTCAACGCCACTGTATATCTTCACTAAGCATGTCCTCACTTCGCTGTCCATATTATTTAGATGAGCACCAATGTAATTTTGCGTGGCAGATTGGTGGATAAGCACGAGCAAGTCGGTGAGCATGTTTGTAGCAAGTAACAAGTATAGAAATTCAATGTATATTTTTTTAAATTTGTATAAAGGGTGTAAAAAGACCCTTAACGAAGCCGAAACGCACTTGTTCTCCTCGTCATTGTGATCATTTTTTTGTTCTGGACCATACCTGGGAAACTTCTAGTTACGGAGATATTGGGGGTCAAAGTTCCAATTTTTTCACAAGTTTTTTTTTAAATACTACTTTTTAAGGTTCTAACTTGACTCCAATTACCTCCATGGTCCGTTTACTATTCAAAGCATCCATCAGCAATAAGTTTTGAGCGCATTATATTGAGTTTTACCGTAAAATGTGATTTTTGACCCCAAAAAAAAATTTCGTTTCCCAGCAAAAATTTTTGCGTAAAGTTACTTAGTTTGATGTACAGAATGCTTGGTTGACGGCTTGGTGAAGGGTCTGTTTACACCCCGTATATTCCAAGTAGAATTCCAAAATGAATTTGTTTATGGCATTTTGATCTTCATGCTTATGTCAGACTGCATCATTCATAATGTTTTGGTGCGTTTGTAGCCAGCTATATACTGACGAATGCTTGTATGTATTAGCGGTGTGTTCGTGCGCATCAAGGACAAGAATCTGCACGTGGAATGCTTCAAGTGCTCGACGTGCGGCTCTTCACTCAAGAACCAGGGCTACTACAACCTGAACGGGAAGCTTTACTGCGACATTCACGCTAAGCTCGTCGCACGCAACAATCCGCCCGCGCCCAACCTTGAACCTGTTACCGTGCCTCCGTGAGTTTTATCTTGTTTTTCTTTTTTTTTTCATCCATTATGAAGCCTGTTATTTTCATCAAAACAAGTCATCATCATCCTCCCATAGTTCAATGCCCTTACGCCAATATTTGGTTCAGTGCGTACAAGTTTCATTCAACGATTTTCATATGGTGCAGTGGTAGCCGCATCCCTACCAACACATATTCGACGCCGCTTCCACCGCTGGCGACCAACAACTACACGAACGGATCGTCATCGCTCTTTAGCGTAAGTATTTCATCATGTTTCAAGTATCTGGTAACAGTATCCACGTTACTACTTATTCTATGTCTCGACCATCACTTATTTCGAAATATACACTCTTTAGTTTGCATTCATGTGTGTATTTCGAGTTGCCGAATTCGCATTTTTCCTTTTGCTGAATATCTTTTTATTCCCGAGTCTTCTATCTGCCTCTGTCTACACATTAGTCTTTGCTAATCTTACGATGATTTTCCCTGCAACAGCCGTCAAGCAACCTGTCGGGCCCGAAGCCGTTCGGTTCATCTATCGGGTCGGCATACTCGCCATCGCTGTCGCCTCGCTCGGCCCCGATGTCTCCGGCAAGGCCTGTTACTGCGCCTGCTCCCGCGCCGGCACCTATCTCTGCTCCACAATCGGCGGCACCCTTCGCCCCCAGTAAGAGAGTTACTTTTGCCATATAATCTTTGCCGTACGACAAAAAGTACGGATCCTAAAACTATCACAATAAAGTTGATAATGACACCGTTCTTTTGATTAACTCTTTATGCAAATAAAGAGTTAATCAAAAGAACGGTGACTTGCCAGGTAACTTGACAAAATCTGTTACCTTTACCTGGTATAAGTAAATTCAATAAGTACTTAACTACTGTTGTCCACTAAATTTGTAAGACTAAATTGTGAAAGTTTTAGATTCTAAAATATGGATTTAAGTAAAGAAAACGGGATAAAATATCTATAATCAGATAAATAATCCATTATAACATATTACCTACTATGTACCTAATTTCAACAGATTTTTTTTTATGCAATATTAATTGTTTATTTTTTATACTTTTTAAAGGTTTATATTGATCAAAGATTTATTTAGATACAAATTTTTATAAAGCAAATCATGCAAAACCAGAAATGCAATTATTGAATGATTTTCATGTTTTAAAAGATATTTCGAAAAGACCCAAGCAGGTCTTAAAGTGTATGTTTACCTTAAGTCTAGGTATTAATGCAATTTGGGCATTCATAATATTACCATGAAAACTTTCATCTAGTCAGCATTATGAGTATTTATGATTAGATATTTACATGAAATCTTCCTATTTATTTTTATATTGACGGTAACATACCGTAGTAAGTAGTTATACAAACGTATCGTGATATAGGATATAGCATCTATTTATTGCAACTACAAGTTGAAAGATATTATGTATGAAGTTATACTTCAAAAAACCATGTATACTGTGAACCAATTGGAATTAAGTAATTTAAGGCAATTATTTATTTTTGACAGAGACCCCAGTTTCCCTTTTTAAAGGTAATTTATAATTAGGTGGAGTACAGCTTATTGTAGCTATTATTTGATCAAATGTATATAATATATAGACATAGTGTGAATGCGCTACGCGGGAAGCCGATATCAATAGCAGCCGCCGCATTGAAATAACTACCGCCCTGGCACTGTCGAGTAATGCGTCATTTAATAAAATAATAGTACTATCAAATCAATCGTTAACTTTCTGGCTTATTTAAACAGTTTGTTATTAGTTGACTAGCTTACATCATCTACGTTAAGTGGCTTCTTCAATTTTACTAATATTGACTTTCATCTATTTTCTCTCCATCAATAACCTCTCTAATAATGTAACGGACTAACAGCACAAAATGTAAAAAGTGTTGTGTGGCCCCCACCTGCCAACCCCTCTGATGATGAACTGCCAAAATATGAACCGAGTGTGAAACCCGCTGCCCCCGCGTGTGGCACAGAACAAACGTCGCGGGCCGTTAACAAAATTAATCCCGATTCCAAAATTGCGGATCTTCAACAACAGTGCACAGAACAAATGTCGCGGGCCGTTAACAAAATTAATCCCGATTCCAAGATTGCGGATCTTCAACAACAGTGTACAGAACAAATGTCGCGGGCCGTTAACAAAATTAATCCCGATTCTAAGATTGCGGATCTTCAACAACAGTCTATGGAACAATTTCTAGCGGCTGCCAAACAAAGAGATGAATTCTCTTCTAGCGTTTCTTATGCCTCTGCTGCTATGTCTTCTATGACAGCAACATCTAAATCTGAATCAGTTGTGCAAAGTAAACAATCACAAGTGATGCAAGAATCAACTAGTCGAACTATCCAATCTTTCTCTCAGGAATCTTCTGAATGCCAGAGTACAACTGTTTATAAAACACAAACATGTCCACCAAAGTCATTTGAAAATCCCGCGGATGCCATTGAAAATATAAATAAAGTACAAATGATTCAATCAAAAGAAAATATCCAATCAAAATCAGCTACGGAAGCACAATCTGTCAACATATCAGAACCTCCAAAAGTACAAGATAAAACGCAAGTCTTTGAAAAAGCCGAAAGGACCATTGAATCTGATAAAGGCAGTGCCATGCAAGTACCTAAAAACATGGAAACTGAAAAGCAAGAAGTTGATAATAAGTCAGTCATCCAAATGAAAAACGAGGAAGTCATGACAAAACAACTAAATGCGTCACTTGACGAGCAGACTAAATCAAAAACAGAAATGAAAATAACTGAACAATCCAATCTAAATGCAGAGATTGCAACAAAGGAGACAATACAAACAAGCGCGAATCCTGGCCCAATTAACCAGAATACTAAAGTATCTATGGTAGATGCTCTGACAACTGCACCAGATCGCCCATATTCACCTTTGCCTAGCCCTACTCCGCCTATTAGTATTAATAGGCAAACAACTGTAGAAGAAAAAACTGTCCAACAAAACATTGATCAAAGTTCCGAATTAAAAGAGTCTACCGAAATAAAGAGTATGCAGTTACCAGCGCAACAGTCACCAATGTTCCAACAAGAAAAGCGACCCGTTTCGCCAGTACCACCTATAAAAACATATAATCCTCCTGAAAAAGTTGCACCTCCTGTACCAATGCCTGAAGAAACAAAACCGTATATCCCACCTGATTTTAAAATAATAATTGAACCTAAAGAACCTCCGCGCGAAGTAACGTCCTCACCTATGATAGACGCTTTAACAATAGCACCTGATAGGCCGTTCACGCCTGTATCGACATTTTGTCAACCTCAATCAATGGGAAGAGGGCTATATGATCAAAATCAATCCATGGGAAGTGGGGCATTTGATCAAAATCAAAGGGGATCATATGATCAAAACCAATCAATGGGAAAAGGGTCATTTGATCAAAATCAAAGAGGATCTTATGATCAAAATCAAAGAGGATCTTATGATCAAAATCAATCAATGGGAAGAGGATCTTATGATCAAAATCAATCAATGGGAAGGAGTTCATATGATCCCAATCAATCAATAAGCAGAGGGTCACTAAGAGACGCTTTAACTATTGCTCCGGATAGACCTTACAGTCCTTTTGGTACTATTAGTACTACTCAATCTAACCAATATATGACAAGTACTACACATGTGACTGAAACAAATTTATCTGATATAGTGAAGCCCATTGCCACACAAACATTAACTCAAATGACTGATCAGCTGCATTCTGAATTTTCAGCTATGCAAAATACATGTAAATTGCAGTCATCTTCAGAAATGTCTGCGTTTAGACCTGTCCCTAAGCAAGTATTCCCCCCACCACAGCCGGAAGAATTTTGTAAGCTTACAAACTTCCCTCCCATTAGCAATGAGTTGAAAACCAGTTTCACACAGGCTACCAAAACAAAGCAAGAGACCACATTTTCAGAGTCAATGATGATGCAGCAATCTTCACTTTCAACCAGTATGGCGACTCAAGGTTATTCGTCTGTCAAATCCGCCCAAAATTATTTTGAACAATTGGACAAAAAAGAATGTCTTACTTCAACTGCAGTGAGATCTAAATCTGGATTACATAAACCCGACAGTATTCCACCCTATCAGAGAAATTTCGAACAATTACCATCACAAAGAGGAATTTCTCCAGATATGTATAATTCACCAGCAGTTCTGCAAAGACCAGTTACACCATCAACTGGTACTCCAAGAAAGTCTAAAGAAAAATCTCTTGAACCAAATCAATCCTATCCACCCTATCAACCACCCCAAGTATCAACCCCAAAGTTCCCACAAATAAAAACACCCATTCAACAGCCTCCTGTACAATTTCATAAAGATACTCCTATCACCATGACATTTCAACCAGTAACAGCAGATGAGAATTTAATGAGAGTATCACCGTCACGCAGTCGCCCTACCACACCTGGTTTGATTAACAAACCAGCTCCCATCATACCTCATTACCAGATGAACTTAGTAACAGTAGAGCATACAGCTCCCGAGACTCACTTATATGAACCTTCTAGTCGCGAAGCTAGCAGGTCGCCGACACCAAAACCGAACCGATCCCGGTCTCCTGCCCAAGGTCCTCCTCCTAACCCCTTAAAAGCACATGCACCACGCATTAAAGAATCAACTCCTCAAAATTATTCAATGGACTCATTTAATCCACATGACGCTGCAAATTTGCGAAAGCAACATGAAAGGGATCAAAGAGAATTCCAGACTGCCGCAGAAATATATAATACAAGTGGTACCAAAAACTGGGGACCAACTCAACCGTCAGTTGTCAAAGAGCAGAGACATTCAAATGTCGGATACAAAAGCGAAAATTACACAAAGGGCGATATGAAATTTAAAGAAGATTCTGTAATCCAAGAAAATTACGGCCAAAGACAAATGCAGTCTAAAAATGTTGTTGAACAGGGCAATACTACCGTTCAAACAACCAGAAAAACTTTTGAAGAATTCGAAAGAACGCAATCTGCCAAAGTTGTAGAAATAAGAAAGGGGGGTTCATCATTCGCAGGGGCATACGAGCAAAATATGGACTGTAACATTCGGCCCTCTAATATTAATCCAAAGCAAGTTTTTCCACCCCCTATGATGAGTTTGCCATCAGCACAACAGAGTTCATCTCTTAACCTTACTAATCAAAATATGGCACCCGCCAGTAGAACAGTAAACAATTACGATCCAAAGCCTTCGATTTCTGGTGCTAACCAAGGTCCAGTGTGTGATCCTACCCCATCGACAGGTTCGAGTGTAGGAGCTGCCGCTCGTGGCAAAACTTTCGGTGTATCATCTGCCCCAAAACGAGGACGTGGAGTTTTGAATAAAGCTGCGCTGCCCGGCTCCCGTGTGCCACTATGTGGTTCCTGTAATGGGAATATTAGGTGATTGAAACGTAAAAGAATGTGTTATTGTTTTGTTGATGCATGGAGAATTTGAGAAGTGTTACAACTTGTGTGATGTTCGTACCTCGTTTTTTTTCTAAACAACTAGGAAATACTCATATTTTGTGTGTTTGTAATTTCGTATTTAGAAACTTACATTAGACTAGTTATGCACTAACTTATCGATATAATAACTGCTTTTAACTTGTTTGTATATGTGATTGTTTTGATTTTCTAACAGCTAACGAACCGCTGTCTACAAGCAGTCCACACAAAACTGAATATCAAAGTCCAGCAGAAGAGAGGCTTATTAGAAAAATGGCGAAAATGGCTTTGAATGGCTATGAAATTGGCATACAAAGAAAAATTAAACCGGCTGACCACATTCAGTCAATGGCTGATAAAATTCAGGACACCGTTGTTACAAAACACCCACTGAATACAGATAATTTGCCTTCAGTAGACAACACTTTGATTAAAACTTTAGACAGAGGATATAAGACACATGAAAATATTCAGAGCATTGGAGATAAAATCAAGGACACTATTAAAAATAACCATCCATCAATTGAACCCATGAGCAAGCCCAACATTTTGATACCACCACCATTGCCAAACTCTCCAATACCTACATTTAATGTCCATAGTACACCAATTGGTCATTCGCTAAATAGTAACGGTGACAAAAAGAAATATGACACTATGCCCAAAACCCTAAAAGCTAGCCTAATTTTGGACGACCGTATTATTAATAATAATGAAAAGTCTCTTAATGGTAGTGGTTACTCAAGTACTGAAGACTTGTATAAAGATAAAACGGAAAACAATTTTATGGGCACATTACGAAAGACTGGAATAGATAAATCTTCTTTTCTTAACAGCATGAATGGTTCAACTGGTACGAATGCAAATAATGATGTGAAATCTGAATTGAAATTTGACAACACTTATTCCAATACTCTAAACAAAAGAAAATTGTTTGAAAAACCAGAAACTGGTTCTTACCATTCAATGAACAATCTAGCTAAAAACAACGATAAAGTTAACAATGTATGCGAAACAAACATTTGGAACAAGACTAATACTTTTGAACAAGCTTCTAAAGCTGAAAACGGCAAGAATACGCAAACTACACACCAAGAAGACGAAATCATCAAAAGAAAATTGTTTGAAAAACCAGAAACTGCTTCTTATAATTCAATGAACAATCTAGCTAAAAACAACGATAAAGTTAACAATGTATGCGAAACAAACATTTGGAACAAGACTAATACTTTGGAACAAGCTTCTAAAACTGAAAACGGCAAGAATACGCAAACTACATCCCAAGAAGACGAAATCATCAAAAAGAAAGAACTTCCTGATCAATTGTATAATAATTCACTTTATACTTTAAAAACTTCTTCTAACAATAAAGCTTACACGAATGGTAATGAACAGGGTAACGATCATGTGGATATTGCATTTACTGAAGAAATAAAAAACTTATCCGATAGCGATGAAAAGCAACAACAACAAAAAACGGAAGAAGAAGTAGTGGTTAGGCGTAGACAAAAAAAAAATTCAAGAGACGATGATGGTAGAAGGGATTCGCACATAATTGCACGTCCTTTGAGCACAATACAATGCGCGGACGTTGCAGAAGGACTTTATCCTGTATGCCACAAATGTGACAGAGCTATAACGAGGTAATGTAATTTTATGCAAACATATAATATTATTCAACAAAATGTAGGTGCTTCAAGTAAGTTTATCAAACCGATTGTGAGTTTTTGTGAGCCAAGCACGAATGTTGTTTTTTTTTAACAAAATTAACAGATTGTTTTCAAAAATAGGTTGTTCAATTCCATTTCATTTACTTCAATCCTAATTTGTGATCGATATAAGGCTAACAATAATGTATTTTAAACAGGGGACCGTTCATTACGGCTTTGGGCCGCATCTGGTGTCCAGAGCACTTCATTTGCGTAAACGCAACGTGTAGACGTCCGCTTCAGGACATCGGTTTCGTTGAAGAAAATGGTCAACTCTACTGTGAATTCTGTTTCGAACAGTACATTGCGCCTGCTTGCGATAAGTGCCACGCCAAAATTAAGGGCGTAAGTACAAAACCTTTTCTATGTTTAAGTAAGAACAGTACTGTTTCTGATAAAATGTTTGTATTCTCATTCAAATAATTCCAATTACAGGATTGCTTAAACGCTATCGGCAAGCACTACCATCCAGAATGCTTCAACTGCGTCTACTGTGGGAAGCTGTTCGGGAATAATCCCTTCTTCCTAGAAGACGGTTTGCCGTATTGCGAAGCTGGTACCTATATATTTATTTTTTGTTCCAATTGTTAACTTATATACTATGTGTTCTCTTTGGTAAGAGAGAGGGAGATATTACAAATTGACTATATTTCTCAGATTGGAATGACCTGTTCACGACAAAATGTTTCGCTTGCGGCTTCCCGGTGGAGGCAGGCGACAGGTGGGTCGAGGCGCTCAACAATAACTACCACAGTCAGTGCTTCAACTGCACGGTGCGTATGATGAGTCTCCTACTAAAATACACTTTACACACAACACATGCCAACTTCTTGTTAGATATGTATTATTCAAATAAATATTTTCTGTTTATTTTATTATTTGAAATACTGAATAAATATGAGTCTGTAATACATTCCTGTAATACTCTGTTTTGAAACGTGTTTAAATACATAAAATAGTCCAATACTCTCATGACGCGCAATACTTTACTGTAGTATATACATTTGGCGATCATTGCAATGATAATATTATGTAAAACAACTGCCTCAGTAATATCAAGATTCAGGTACATCACTAATTAATGAATTAAAACATTATTTAGATGCGATTGACTCCTCTATTGAATCTGATCTACACATTTCAGGCGCGATTCATTTTATTAAAGCATTTTCCCTGTAACCATTCCATCAAAATATCCGAAAACTGACAACTTTGAAATGCATTCAAGTTTTTACTTTAAAATAACATTGACATTTCAATTCGAATATTTAAAAAGTGATTTTAAGTTAAAAATGATGAAGCAAGAATTACTGAAGCATAACAAATGATGATTGATTTACCCACGTCTTTATACAAAGCTCGTCATACGCTGCCAGTCTGCTGCCCCCTGACCAATAACTGTGACCTTGTGTGTGCGTTAATTAAAATTTTATTATCATATCTGTATGTTTTATAACTGAGACATGTACATATATATACCTACTTAATAATATATACTCTACTTCCCAAAGTTCAGGAAGTTTATCATAGCGTGTTTTGATCCATGTAGTATCAACCTTTATACATAATATGCTTGTAGAAATGCTTTCATGAAACGGTTTGAGTAGTTTTGGCTATTTTATGTATTTAATTATGTTTTAACTGATAATTACTCGTGTTGTTATGTTTGTTTGTAGTTTTTTTTTGTATGAGATAAACTTAGATAAAGATATTCAAGTATTGATACTTCTATCGTAATTCATTTAGCCAGGTTAAAATAAAATTATAACAAATAATACGAATCAATAAATACATTCATGGCAAGCGCTGAACAGATGTGAACTAATTCATTTTATAAATATTATTTACAGGTGTGCAAAAAGAACCTCGAAGGACAGAGTTTCTTCGCCAAGGGAGGCAGACCTTTTTGTAAGACACACGCCCGCTAGAAGTCCTCAGCACCTAATGTATAACTCTGACACTGTTTACACGACTACCACTTTTCGTCCCGTATCTCCTTCTCCCATCACGCCTCCTCTGAACACTACGCCCTCTCTAAATACGCCCTCACCGCAAAGAACAAGAAAGTTGGAAACACCCCTCCACTTTGATGGAGGACTGTTTTCCGACATAAGAAGTACAGATGGCAAGCTACTCAGCAAGGTGACCGTAGATCGAGTTCAAAGGTCGTCACGACATGACATCACTGACTCACCGAGCGTGGTTACCGACGGAAATAATTACGTTGATGAACTCGTTAAAACAGAAACGATTACAAATGAAAATGTAATTACGGTAAAATTCACCCCCGTGCCGCCAGAACTTGATTCTCCGAGATTGTTGACACCGTCAGAAATCTACAAAGTCCAACAAAAAAGTCCTGTTGAATATATCAAAGACAATTTTGAAGACTTACAGAGCTATAAAATTGTAAGCTCGGTTTGTAAGGAAAAGTTATTTGAAAAAGATAGTTTGGAACCAGTGTTCAATGAGGGCAGAATCTCTGAGACCCGTGACGTTTTTGTTAATTCGATATCTAACGAAAAGTTTTTAGAAAAAGACAGTTTAGAATCGGCGTTCAATGTTGAAGGCAAACTTGCTAACAGGTTTGATGTTTTCGAACCAATAAAAAGAGGCCCAAGCCCACTGGCGAATCTTCTCATTTCAGAGCAGTTAAGTAAAATAGACAGTTATTTGCAAGAGAGTTTAGAGGTATGTTCTGGAATCAAAGATCGGTCTACTCCAATTCCAGTTATTATTGAAGGAGATAAAACGGGTCCGATTGCAAACACAGATAAGGTTTCCCATATGGAAGAATGCCATGAACAAAAGGCAGTACATTTCACGACGACGACGAATCAAAGTTCAAATGAAAATAAGCAGAGCTCCAGCGAGCGCGAGGTAGAAACTCTTTATCGTCGTGAAAAAGTAACACCAGAACCTTATTTCGTTGAGAATACTACAACTAATGTGTCAAAATTAAACAGTGATAAACGACCTGGAGTGATGAGTGCTATTTATAATATGCCTATACATTATCACGCAGCGATTCTGTGTTTCTTATTAATTATATACAATCTCATATATCAATACGTAAAACAAAACTGTAATGGTAGTAAAAAAACAAATTGAGAGAAATTCGAAAAAATGCATATTAAACTAGTCATTGAGTTCAGAGACATTTTGTTTCTATGTATTTACCAATTTGATAAGTTGTAAATAGTCACAGGTAACAAGTCTTCCTTGCGTATTTTGTGTAACAATAATACCTACTTTATAATTAACAATTTGGTGCTTTTCACTACCTACTTATTCTATAAATTGCTGGCAGTATTGTGATATTTCACATATAAATAAGGCTTTGTATACAGCTTCCGGAATGTTGCAGTAAACTGTTACTAACATTAACAGTAGTCCTTAATCTTTGAAACAAAGCGTTACTAATCGGAGAAAACTTTATCCGATTAAATTAAATATTTGATTGGTGCACCAACATACAAGATAATTAGAATAATGTAATAAATGTGTACTCATATAAGTTTATACGAAACTGTAATGTTATTATCATGCATTAGATTGTTTAATTACTTTTTTACCCTGCTATTTGTAATAATATAAAGTAGATGAATAAAATTTTCGCGATCTTATATATTTACAGTTGGTAATAATCTTAATTTTAAGAACTATTTATTTAGACTTACTTTATTGCAATTAGCATAACACATAAACAATTATGTGGGCTTAAATAAAGTATTTTATTTTATGAGTGTGATTTTTTTTTATCCCCCTATTACCTTCTTTGGTTTAAAGAAGGTAAAAGTTAACAACAATGGAGTGGTTTAAATCGGCTTCCAGTTTAACCGGATTCAGCTGAATACCAGCTGGAGCGACGCCGACGGCCTCAGTATAGTAATATAAATTAGAAATCTAAGGACACCATACCGTATTCACGATTGCATTCGATGGTTTGCAATTTTCAAAAAATACTTCCACAATGGTTAAACTAGATAGGCTTTATTATATTCCAGGCGATGCGAGTCGGGCTGCGTCTACTATCCCGAGGATATCGTTTATAAATACATGTTAATGGTAATTAAAACACAATGCATAATGTATATTAAGATAGCTGTTTGTTAATAAATCAAGAATGTTCGAATTCTATTTATTTAGCGCAGCAAATTATAACATGTAATTACAAAAACAACAAAAATACAATTCGACTCTGGGGTGAACGGATTCCAGTATAGGTTCTACAGTAGAAAATAAATGACAGTAGGTGAATAAAAGGGGCCTCAGAGTCGCTCCTCGTGGTACGCCACATGTAACGCTCACAGTACTCACAGTAAAACACTTCTAAAAGCACTTTATGTGGTCTGAAAAAACGTACAATGAGAACCACCTCAGTTAATCCCGCCAGAAACCCGTAAATGATATTCTTTATTAGCAAAAACTCGTGATTTACCTTGTCGATAGCTAGTCTCTTTAAATACCAAAATAACTTAAATTGTTGGGTTAAATTACTTTATTTTCCTACTATCATCTTTATTATTTCACGAGAGCTAAGCTGAATTTGTCTGCTTTAATTTTCAGATTAGATGTGTCAGCATGCTCTTAGGCTTTTTAAGCATGGTACAGTAACTAGTCTATACCTCGTCACCATGTACACCGTGTCTGTACCATAGAATTAGTATTCCACCAATGCATTATACATTAATAAATACAGGTCTATGTATATAGACTACATAAAGGGGCAAGATGGAGCAGAATGCCACATTACGTAGAAATCTGAGACCAAGATACCTATATTTGGCTGTAGATAGCAGTGTGTATACTAGGTACACAAAATAATACAAGCAGTTATCAAGGCTTGTAGTTCTGAAAAGAGCTTCTTTCGTGTGGTATCCTGCTACAAGAAGCTAAATAATGACGACTGATTCATAATTTCTTGGTACTTTAAGAATTTGAAATTCTTTTGTTTTTGTATGTGTAAATATGAACTGAATAATATTGTAAGAATCATACTTTATTTTATTAGAACTAAAGCTACCTATCACATATATTTACAATTGTACTGAATCAGCTAGCATAATATTATCACAATATTTTCAAAGCTACACTCAATTGAAGTACAGACAGCAACTTAATTAAAAAATTGTGGGTACATTTTCTTAATTTTTAACTGGCTGTACACTGGGTACCAAAATGTGTCTTAAATGAGCATATAAAAAACAAGAATTACTTTTAAGTAGACTTTCCTTTTCGACTAAAGCATTTTAATTACTTTCATCCCAAAAAGATGAGCTACTCTTATGGAGACATTCCACCGAAATTGTAGACGAACATTTGTGTCGCACATTTCTTCGCATACTGAGCTGCAGATCCGTTTCCACCGGAAAAGTTGTGCGTAAATTTTGTTCGCGCAGTGCAGCACATTTATAAACGGACATTTTCGTACGAGAGCCCATGACCAAAATGTTTCCCTTATCGTCGTTTTACGATTAAAGCCGTATAAAATCGATAGATTTGGTTATTCTGATTATTATTCCAAAATATACTTTTCAGGAATCTTATTACATGAACAAACATTGTAAATAGGTTTAGGTGGTATTAGGTTGCCTACAAATAATCGGTCAGGACTTACAGCTTTCGAAATTTATAAATTGTGTTGACATAATTTAATCAAACAACACTGTACTAAGGTTGCAAAAAATATTTTTCATTAGGTAAACAGATGTGTGGAGGTCCCAGTCCCCTATACTAATAAACTAAGAGCATGTACAAGTCCACCGAAAGAAATATTTGTGCTGCACTGCACAAAGGTGGAATCAACTCTTAAGATGTTCCCAACCATCTAAGATATACATAAAATGCTAACTACACAGTTCCTATTTAAATTAATTTATTCTACTACCTATTTAAGCTTCATAAATATGACATCAACTAGTTTCTTCCTCCACAGATTTGTCATTTTTGATAAAAACATCTTCACCGTCAGCACCAAATAAAAATGTTTTGATCCTGAAATTATTTGAGTAAATTAGAAATATAATACAGTCAACATATGAAATAAACTTCCACATTCCCCAAGTAAACATGAGGTTAATATCAAATACTCTACAATAGATTCATTTTGGTTTTCTTCTATGCTGCCTTAATTGGTGGATGAGGAAAATACATCCAATATGATTGAACGTATCAGCTAATACCCTATTTTAAATTAGATTTCGATACTTGATAGGTAAAAAAACGGCCAGAGAGTCATCATGATAATATAATCAAACCATAATATGGTTAAAATTTTTCAAAATTACTTATCCGAGTGCATGCTAAACCTATGTCTGCACGAAATTCTATGAAGAGTCGTTATCGAAGAGAAGTATTTATAGTTTAATGATGAAATTTTTACCTCTTCCATTCAATTCCTAATCCAATAAATGTGAATGTCAGGAAACCATGCCATAATGTGGTCACGATAGGTATAGGTTGTCTTTTATGTCCAAAATTTTTGAATGTTCTTTGACTAACTGCTGTTGTCGTTTTAAAATTTCGTAACATGTTTCTTACATGTAATAACCAAAAATTGATTATTTAATTTTTGTAAACAAATTGAAATGACAGATAGAGGTTGACATCAGGGTCTTGATTTAATTCTGACGTTTTAGATGACACTGACATTCAAGCAGGCAACTGTTAGAAAATAAATCATAGACAATTATGTTCGCGCTGGAATTTGTCTTCTTGTTCGTGTATTAGTCGAGTCAAAAACTATTGATGACAATCAGAAAAACAAACAAAGCGGGAATGCGCTGTTTCTCGCTCTAGCAAATGATGGTTCTGTCTGACAGAAAATGGATGGAAGCTTGGAAAATTGCGATTCCATGCTGCCAGACGAGGTCGAGGTTCAACCCTAATACGTCCATGACTACGTTTATCCCCCTGGACTCGAATCACAACGCGAACACAAAAGAAAAACAAGAAATAAAATGAGGTGTACGACTAATAGCGTGGATTAATCTAGACACGGGTGAAGTCGCACCAGCGAGGTCTTTTTCTTTTAGTACTGTCACGAGCACCATTATGCAATTGCACTTTCCGAAATTTAAAAGCAATTCTTGCGAGAAATAACGATTGTAACTTGGAGATAGGACCTTTTCGTAATAATATGAGTTTCAGAATACAATGTTCGTAATAACATGAAATTTTAATCAGAACAGTGGGAGAAAAACACTTTTGTCAAGTGTTTACATATTGGTGCTCGTGAATAGGATTGCCAGGTCGCCAAACCTAATAGCCGGACAGACCAGCCAGTTTGGCCGGACATCCTTCGGCCTGCGTGAGCGACCCACACTCGACTCTCATCGCCTGCGCTCGGCGCTCGCTCGTTTGGAAATTTAAAAAGCCTAACAAAAGCCGGACAAGCCGGACACCGTTTATTTTGGCCGGACACGAAATCAAAAAGACTACCTATGTCCGGCTTTATCCAGACGCCTGGCAACGCTACTCGTTAATATACCTATTCCCAAGATCAATGCAGAGATCCTACCATATTTTTTCATGTCAATTCATGCTAGTGAAATAAAAGTGCACGAAGAATATTGAAATACGTAATAAAATATTTAGCATACAAAATTTTTAATTTTGTAACCTGCTCGATCTTTTACAAATTATTTTATTTCATACTAGCTGATGCCCGCGACCTTCATCGGCGCGAAATTATTATAAAAATACCAAACAAAAAAAAAACTTAAAAATAATACTTTGAATCCGATTTTGTTAAGAATTTAATTTTTTTTGTACATTTTGAAACAAAAAAAGAATTTTATTGTTGTACCTACCGCATTCAGAGAATGACCAAAAATGGTCCAAATGTCTACCACTAATGAGACCTATTTTGACTTATAGTTCACTGAATAGAGAGTAACTTTCAGTAAGAGAGAATTAAAAAAGTAATATCAAATTTAGTACACATCGTCACGTCTTATTTAACATAACGACGCAAGTCCAGCGGAAGTATTTAAAAAGATGTAACTCAGGAAAAATTTCTGAATAAAACTCAAAATGAATAATGACTCCAACTTTATAATAAAAGGCGGGCTTATCGAACTATTACAAACAAACAGGTATTTAAAAAATACAACATTGTATCTCTTAGACACCGATTCTCATTACTTACTAATGCATTACACCTAAATATTTTAATTATATTCTTATATAAACCTATGTACACAGTAAAGTACGTAAAATACAAGCCTATTTACATCAACGCTTAAAAATAAAATTATTCAGAATCATTTCAAGTTATCAACAACTTTATAAATCAAGTCTTGGCCCCAACAAAATGAAAATCATTGAAAAGATTACTTGATAAGGAAAATTGCGTTTTGTCAGCTTCTACCACTTGCGTCAGCTTAAAAATCAAAAATAACTAGAACACTAAAATAATTAAGCTTCAAATTAAATCGTCTGATGCCGATAAATATTATGTCAGCGTAAAATCATACTTTTGTTAAATTAGGAAACATTTCACAAACATAATATTATCACATAAAAATAATGTCCTTAGTAGATTCACTGGAGCCAAACTCACTCATGCAAGTACATTAACAAATACAGACAAATATACCAATGTAAACCATCAAAGCTCTAATTTAATTATTATGAAGCTATGGTTTAAAAAAAGAAATTTAAACAGATGGTAAGGGGATGGCGTAATTATTACTAACTTAGTCCATAAGTAACTTAGTCTGAATCAGTTATGTTAAGTAAGAAGTTTGAAAAATCATTTGCATCTACATAAAATAATACAGCTTGCTTTAAGTCGGAATAAAATAGATACCATCGTAAAAAATGGGGCTGGAATGCGAAGCAGCCTGTAGACCTATCTTCAGTGAGACTATATTATTCGAAGATAAGGAATTGCCGTCTTAGTACGTAACAAATGTTTTAGACATGGTCCTAATCCTCGAATTTTATGGAGTGGACACCTGTGTCGATCGCGCCACCGCGATATGAGCCCCTTTTTTTCTTCGTCTTCTCATGCTTGAACGACTTGCCGCGTGTGTGTTTCAAGTCTTGATTAGCTCGCTCACCCCATGACCCGCGTGATCCACTCTATAACATAAATTTCCTATATTATTACTTGCCAAAATTGCAATAATACATTGTGCATTACTAAAATTAATAGTGCATTTACTTTAAAATATTTTTTAACCTCACCTGTTTAATCAAATACTATTTTCTTGTTTTGGGAGTCCCCACCCTCGAAGCTTTTTCTATCATTGAAACCTCCCTTGTTGAACCCTCCCCTGTCTCCACCCCAGGAGTGACGGTCCCCACGGCCTCCTCTACCTCCACGATCTCCGCCGCGGCCTCCCCTGTCGAACCCGCCGCGACCTCCCCTGTCAAAACCGCCCCGACCGCCCCTGTCGAAACCGCCTCGGCCTCCCCTGTCGAAACCGCCCCGGCCTCCCCTGCCGCCACGTCCGCCTCTATCATTGAACCCTCCGCGGCCTCCTCTATCCCCTCCTCGACCTCTGAATCCACCTCTACCCCTATCATTGAAACCCCGTCCCCGATTGAATCCGCCACGTCCACGCTGGTTCCAACCTCCAGATTGATTGCCTTCAGTTTCCTCGTCGTTTTCTTCGCCTTCTTGGCTTTCACCCTCCTGATTGAGAGAGAAGCACTATATTATAACCAAGACAACCCTATGTGATGCTGGTGAACAAGTTATTCCAGAAAGTAAATGCCCAAAATGTTATAGCAAGCCACTGGCAATGAAGCCATGGGCGAGAACTGTCCAAGTTAGGCATAACATGGAGTTGCCTTGGCTTCACAAACTTTGGGGCATTTACCTTGGCGTCGAATGAGTTATCCTTAAGTCTAGGATCCACTTCTACAGGCTTTGATGCTACTCGGCGGAAGGGAGCTGGCTTACCCGATCCATTCTCTTTTTCTTTGGGAGTTGACACACTAACTGTACCCTAAAATTTATTACAGTGTAAAGTCATTACGTAACACAGCTTACAGACATTTGAATGCCCTATTATGGTCACAGCATAATGTTAAACTTATTGAGACATGTACAAAATTTTGTGAGCTCCTGAGTAGTGCTCTTTAGACTGCGGTAGGTAAGCTTCACAACCCAGAATACACTAATATGATGGCCTAATGGTTAGGGTACCCCAGGTACCTGTGGCTTTTTTTTATTTATTTCTATTTTCTGAAGTTTATCAAAGACTTCACTGAAATTATGTTGAAGGAAATCATCATGAGAAACCCAGACTCATAATAGTAAAGTCCGAAATCATCTGATTTGAGCAGGCATGGGCATTAATGCCTGTGCCTTCTCTATATTAGAGGTTTTTACTCTGCAGTGGGACATTAAAAGGCAGGTATTTACATAAAATAGGATTGCTATTGGTCTAAAACTCTAAAGCAGTCCACTGATGGACAAAGGCCTCTCCAGTTGCAAGTTTAGAGCTGAGATCCATGGCTACTTGTCTACTAGCCAACCAACTGCTGATGTTGATACTCCCACTAATTTAATAGAATATTTACCTTTACGAAATTACTGTAGGGTTTCTTGGCAGGTGCACCTGAATCTCCTTCTGATGCTTTCCTCTTTTTCCCTGGTGTAACTCCATTTTCAGCCTAGAACATAGTTTAATAAAATGATGATAATGTACTTGTGTAACGCGTACTAGTATCTAAATGAGTGAAAATTTTCAAGATATTTATTTACCTGATCATTTGATTGTTTCTTGGCCACTTTAGCAGGAGGAGCATCTTCATCACTATCATCACTGTCATCAGATGACTCAGCTTTCTTGGCTGCAGGCTTTTGTGCTGGTTTCTGTTTTGGTTCATCCTCATCACTTGAGTCATCATCTGAGGACTCTTGTTTCTTAGCAACGGCTTTGGGTTTAGCTGCACTAACTGGTGTCTTTACAGCAGGCTTAGATGACTCCTCATCGCTGTCATCACTATCATCCGAAGATGATGCCTTTTTAACTGGTGCCTTTGCTGGAGCTTTAGCTGGTGTCTTCTGAACAGCTTTAGGTTTTTCATCTTCACTGCTATCATCACTATCAGATGAGGATTCTTTTTTAGCCGATGCCTTAATAGCTGGTTTCACAGGTGTGGGAGTAGGTTTCTGAAGGGCCTTCTGTGGTACTTTTTGATCCTCATCGCTGTCATCACTGTCATCTGAGGATTCCTGCTTTTTAGCTGGTGCTGCTTTAGCCTTAGGAGTTGCTTGTGGTTTTGCTGCCTTAGTCTGAGGTTTTGAATCCTCATCACTATCATCAGAGTCATCTGATGATGATTCTTGCTTTTTAGCAGGTGTAGCTTTAACAACAGGTTTAGCTGGGGTGGCCTTTGGAGTTGGTTTGGCAGGTGTCTTAGGCTTTTCGTCTTCACTATCATCACTGTCGTCAGAAGAGGATTCTTGTTTTTTAGCTGGTGCTGGCTTGACTGGAGTCTTAGCAGGTGTAGGTGCAGCTTTCTTCGGAGCAGGTGCTTCATCCTCACTGTCATCAGATGAAGAAGACTCTTTTTTCTTAGCAGGTGTAGCTTTTGCTTGAGGTTTGGGTGCAGGTTTTGCAGCAGCCTTTGGTTTCTCATCTTCACTGCTGTCATCATCAGAAGAAGATTCTTGCTTCTTGACTATTTTGGGTGCAGCAACACTAGGTTTTACTGGTTGTTTTTTCGGTTTTGATGTGGCATTGTCTTCACTACTGTCACTATCATCTGATGATTCTGCCTTTTTAGCTGGAGTAGCTGCTAGTTTGGGCTTGACCTAAAAATGTACATATTTTTTTTTACAATTTGATTTTGATTCAATTCTGTTTATTTGTTTGAATATTAAATTGTATTCAGAGGTAGTGACGAATAAATAGTGTAAAATCATAGTGATTCATTCACAAGTTCTCATCATTATAAGTCTTGTAGATAACTAAGGCAAACATTTTTATTTCAGTATATTTATTAATATTTTATTTATTTATCAACTTACATCTACCATTACAGCTAACCAATGCGGTAAATGTGCCTTAATACATACTTGGGTTAACTTAATTCAGTAGTTTAAACTTACTTGGGTTTTTGGTTTCTCATCCTCAGAGCTATCAGAGTCTGAAGAGTCCTGTGCTTTTTTAGCCGCAGGCTTGCCATTAACTTGTGGTTTGCTCACAACTGCTGGTTTTTGTGGCTTCTCATCTTCACTGGAGTCGTCATCAGAACTAATAACAGGGGACTTAATTAATAACGATACATGCATGCGAGTTGCCTAAAAACCTTGTTCATGGAATGCTGACTGCAACAGATGATTGATTGTGTTGAAACAGGAGTTGGAATGCACTATGAACAAGTGTATCTCTTTAATTTGAATGTAGTAGGTTAAATTTAGACTGCCTTGATGGTATAGTGGTCGCAAACCGCGACTGCTGAGCATGAGATCCTGGGTTTGATTCCCAGGTCAGGCAGGTTTTCCCATCAGGAATTTCTCAGTATGCAGCTACGGAGCCTGTGTTTAGGCCCAGTTGATGGCAATAGGCTCGCCCCCAATTACATACTTGAACATAACCAGCAAAATGTGAGTGTACTATTAGGTACAACTCTGCCTAACCCTTCAAGGATTACAACGTGATGTTTTCTTAGGTTAAATTTTTAACCTCTAGAACAGAACCTAGTGTGATCATAACCTTAAAAACTAAATATTGGTAGTCACCTTTCAGCTGCAGGTTTCTGTGGCTTCTTCACCTTATTATATTCTTGTATTATTTCTGTAAGTGAAGGCAGGCCCTTGACACGAGGTTTCTAAAATAAAAATAAAACATTGTCCATTATTATAAAACGAAGTCCTACTCAAGGTATCTATATCCTGGTTGCGAAACTAGGTTAACGACTTGGTACAGCCTTTAGAGGAAGGATTTCTATTGCTATCTGTAAGCTAAACTATCAAAATAGTACCCCCGAACCCAAGGAGGCAGAATAACAAAATGTCGCGACGTAATAAAAATGTCGGTCGACATGTGGCGATCAAACGATTCCAAAAAAATATTATCCGAAACTTCAATCTAATTACTTGTTGAACCTTTAATTACAACAACTGCTAGGGAAAAACAATATAGCAAGGTTTTCGAACACGTGTGGTAGCCGGCCACACGTGGTTTTTTTCGGTGATGATCGATGATGGAACTTACCGCTTTCGTTTTCTTCAAAAAGTCTTGAGCTAGCGATTTATCTATATTTTGTAGAAATTGATGAACTATTGAAATAGCTTCAGTTTGTACTTCCGCGGGGACCCCCATTTTAGGTATTTTAAAAACTTTAGAAGCACGACAACGCTACGCTGCCGTTTGTCACAGACCGCACGCACAGATTCGACTAAAATTTTCGAAGGGAGTATCGTACATGGCAACTATGGTAGCAAGTAAAAACGCAAGAAAGAAAAAGTGTTACCATTTAGCAACTTTTGAATAATGCATTGTTCAGACAGAGGCGGTGCGCGGTGGTGGGCTTTAAAATGAAATGCAGCCTTATTCCTCTAAGTATGCGACCGTAATAAAAAGATTGGAATGATTTGGCCTGCCTAGATTTTATTCGATTTTCGAAATATTAATCATTAATTAGCTAGTACGAAAACAAACAAGCATTGCATGGGACGGAATATTAAAAACCGTCTTGTTTCCGAGATATAAGCAATCAAATCAAAGTTACAATCTTCTTTGATAGCTTATATTTTTGGAAATGGGACTCTTTAGAGGGTTTTGTCCTATCACGTCATGTGAAGAGTCTGTCAACCCGTGTGTTGACAGACACACGGGTTGACAGACACTGGAGACACAGGGCCAATGCCTCATGGCAATCATGGCTCTAGTGTTTCAACCCCAAATTGCTCATACGTATAGCATAGCTACTAGTTAGTCTATTGTACTTGCGCTGTTTGAGGTTTTCCACACCTCAGCTCAACCCACTGTGCTAGTAAGTTGAGATGGAACACGGTTGTCGACAATAAAATTGTTGCATCTCACACCAAAGGTCTACTCAACTTCCAAGGCATTATGTCTGGTCACACCGTCAAGTCGTTACCGTCGTCTGGTCTCTTCCCATGCATCGTCCAGTACCAAGCCATTGGGTTATTAACAGCTGGTACTTCGGCGGTGGCAAGTCATTAATGCTAGAGTACCGTGCTATCGGACACAGTCTTGATGGCGGAAAAACCATGATGTTCGAGGCAGTTGAAATTGATAGGGATTTTTTTTTGCGTATGAATGACATACTCAGGAGGGTGCTGTTGGTGGGCTTGTGAATTTTCTGCGAAAATTGTATTGAAAAAACAAGGTGTGGCGTTAGTTCCGACTATTGCCGGTTACCATACCATCTTTTATGTCCAACCAATAAAATATAAATCCATGAAAGGTCAGTGGGTCGTCTTATGGGCGGATTTGATTTGAAACTGTATACCAAAAATCAAATGAAATGATTACGGTCCCAAATCATATTTTGATCAACAAAAAACTTGGTACTGACATAATAATTATAAGATGTTGCGGGCTACCTCAGCGCATGGTAAATAGTTGACATTTGCATGCAATTATTTAATACAACGACGACATTTAACGTGGCAATCTACCTATCGATCGATGATTAAGAATATTACGACGAACAATGCTATACCTACTCCCGACATTTGCTCTCATATTCGTGTGGTGGCAAAGTAAATACTTGTATTATAGACCCAACACCGTGCTCCTAATCCAACTATCGGGGTGACACGGGGCCATAGAGAAAAAAGCTCTAGAGTTAGCAAGGACGGAATTGACGAACAAAATTGTTTGCCAGTTTTGCGAGAGGCGCGGTAAACATATACAGCACATTGCGGGAGTTGGACAATCACATACAGAAACATGCATCCTATAGCTACAAACACACACGAAGTAAAAACAACCACACAATAAAGAAACTCAGACACTTTGATAAATTAGCGTGACTGCTTATATCCAAAGCAATCGTCATCCATGCTTAAATGAATAAACAAAATTATAATTTTATTTTCTTGTACTTATTTTGACTTATTTCAGCAATAAATAAATTTGTACTAATAAATAAAATTGAAGTGTCAGTTTGTAATTTTAAAATAACAGCTTTTTACGCGGCAAATTTAAGCAAAAGGTTAAATTTGATGACATTTTAAATAAATGTTCTTGATTGATGAAAATAAATTGTAAATTAATAATTGAAATATTAGAACTCGTAAGTGAGTTAGCACCAATAGTGATTTTGTTCAACGTTTCGTTAATTAGTACAAACTATTTGCATACTGTTTATTACATAAAAAAATACTGTTTCCTTTAGTTTGCCGTATGTTATGACTTCCCAGAATTTGATCATTAATAGCGAAGCTTTCGAATGTATACAGTGTGTGTTTTTTTTTTTCCAAAATCAACGGTTTCGATTCCTGGCTAGGGCTATTGATGTTCCAAAAATCCAATGATGCAGTTTTAGTTTTCATCAAAATCGAGCTCTAGATCCCTTTCAGAATTTTTTGCTATTCCTCATAGTTTCGGATTTGGCCATCCACGCCCACCTGAAAAATTCACTGTGCATACGGTACTTATATACATATTTTTTAAAATTTTTGTTTGCCTGTCTGTCAGTCTATCTGTTTGTTCCGGCTGATCTTCAAAATGGCTGGACTGATTTTAACGGGACTGTTATTGGCAGATAGCTATTGTTATAATGAGTAATTTAGGCTAATTTTATTTTAGATAAAGGATTAGGGTTCACAGTACTAGTAACAGCTATTACACAATATGATGAATTACCAGCAAATGTGAAACCCCATGGTTTTGCAGATTTTAAGTGATAGATCGGTTTTTTGCAACAGGAAACGGCCCAATTGATCATTTTTAGAGACCACTTGTTTGCGGCACTAAACGATACACAATGGCGTCTATCGGTGAATGAACTAGTTTTATATAATGTCTTTGGCCTTAAGGCCAATATATTTTGGCAGAGGGGTAAGTCTAGCTATGTCAACTCTAGTGGTTTTTCCTCCATGCACGGGGCGGTCACGTTCTAGTTTTGGAATTTTTCACTTTAATTCTCTCATTCGCCACATCCATTTAGTTCCTCGTCGGGTTGGTTGTACGTCTGTAAACTTTCATTCTTTTCGTATGTGTAATCTGTGTACCTTTGCCAGTTGCCTACTGGTGTATTATATTTATGTGATGACAAGTAGCTGCACCGATAACTTTGGTTGACGATTTATTTTATGAATTTTGTTTCTACTGTAGCTTAATAATTGCAGTGTGATAAGTAGAAGGAATGTGGTCAAGCAATCATCATCAACAGTGTATATACTAATTGAAATCGTACTTAACAGAAGTTACTTAGATTGCGATGTGAGCTGACATGTTTTTAGATGTTTGCTTTGTCGATGTCCAATGTGATCGCGAAGAAAATCTCTGAATGTTATGTAGGCTCAATTGAGCATTAAAAATATAGTATACCACAATGCCTGTTCAGCAAATTAATGTAAAAAACTCGTCGGATATTGAAAGTTGGGAATGGGGAGGTGGATGTGGTCGAGAGGTGATACGTACGGGGTCAGGGAGCAGCCGCACGTCATGTAGCAACTCCAGCGGAGATATTTGCCGCATATGTCATTGCGAGAGCGAACCTCACAACCCTCTACTGGCACCATGTTATTGTTCAGGTTAGTGGAAATAATTATTTACATTGTACAAGTACCTACTTCACCAATAAGCCCTACACGTAGCGAAGATAAAGCGAATTACACAGCTGTTCTCTGTTTATATAATGTTATTTGACACAGTTAAATATATTTAAGCCTAGAACAGAGTCAATTACTGTGAAGGGCAAATGTTGAGATGTTAGTAAGAATAATTGAAAATCAATACCATTAAAATAAGCAAGATAAACAGTGTGAGGTTTAGCAGATAATATTATCTCTAAAACTAGCTATTAACATACTATTTTACTGTAAACATTCATTCATAAGTTAACTAATGCACCAATCAAGTATACTTAATTATTTACTTGTTTATTTATGCTTAAACTCGGTGATACCTAGACAAGGGATTGATAATTTTATTATTACTTGCATCCTGAGTTATACACTAGTAGTATTCAGTTTTCAATCAAATAAATAAAGGAAAACCTATAACATAATGCCACTTTTGAGGTAAATGGTGCATAAACTATTATTATTTTATAATTAGTAGCAACAGGAAAATTTGATGAGAATTAAATATACATTGTTTTCCTAATTATTTACAACCTTTTAATGGCTAGGTGTGTATATTACCTTAATTGCATTTAATTACAATAAATCATCTTCTTGTGACAAAGCTGACATGTCTTTTTTTTAATGTAATTTAAAGAATATTCACTCTATCTGACAGGTTTATAACTTGCTTCTATATTTTAAATCTAATAATAAGTTCATGAAGGTGCATTTTACACAATCATGACTAATGCTGACAATTGGCAGTCTTTAAAGTAACAAAAATGACTAGTATTACAGTTTTATACACTGCTCTGTTAATTACAAATAGCATTTTTTATAAATACATTGTTTATTTATTGAGAACATTCTTGTGAATGTTTTAAAGCAATTGAATCCATTATCCAATATACATTGCATTATGCAGGGGTAAAATGTATGATTGGACATTCATAAAATGTGTAACTCGATGAAAAGAAACATTCCGAAGGGCCTGGTCCTGTTTACATGAAACTGGTATGAGTCAGCTCTAGTGACACGCTGCGTTACTAACTTTTATGTAAATGTGTTGTTTGTATATGTGTAATGTATATGGTAGACTACTGGTTATTATTAAGTCTGTCTTTGAACAACAATAATTTCAAGTATAACCAACTACGTAGATGTGCTAAATAAGAGGCAAAAGTCAGTAAATATTTTCTATGATTTCATAGCTTTTTCTAAGATAGTAAGAAAATAAGTAAGTATATTTATTCACATAACATGTGGTATATTATGGATGTTACATAAATGTTTTAGTGCAGGATAAATTCTGCCAAAATAATAGCATGTTATTTAAAAAAACAAATTTTTACATCACATCAAAATAAACACCACAGGTATCTATCTATACAACATATCAAATTCAAAGTGACTGACTGATATATCAACAAACAGCCCAAACCGCTGGTCCTAGAGACATGAAATTTGGAGAGTGTTTTCTTTGTGAAGAAGAAGGTATCCACTAAGAAAGGGTTTTTCGAAATTGCCGCAGGTTATGCCCGCGGCTAGTCTTGTATAAAATAGATATCAATACATACAATTGTGTAAGTACATTTGAAATCATTTTAAGATACTAATTTAACCATCATTAATCAAAACAATAATAAATACAATTCTTCTATGGTGACTCATTGCGAAACAAATAATAATTTTATTACTTGATAATCAGCAATCAGAATAGCTTTTTTTATGACTTATTACTACTAAAATGATTTTTAATTACTGATAACTTGCATTGTAAGTAATTGGTGTAAAAGCATAATTTGGATGAGAAACATAACAGGTATGTGTTCAATACATCAGGAGAGCTATTAGGATACATAATATTATATTCCCCACATGCTGGAGGAAGTGTCCATACACCTGCATTTTTCTTGGTGGTTGTCTTATGCTCACCACTGATACTGCGAAGCATGTTGTCAACTACTGGACAAAAGTTATCTAAAATTACCCTAGATTTGAGAAGAAAAAAGAAAGATAGTTTGGATGGGATTAAGAAGAATACTTGAAATAAAGAAGAAAAAAAGTGTAATTATTTACTTAAACTTCATGTACAATAGTCGTACATAGGCAGACTAACTGCCACAAGGCATTCTCTACCAGTATACTGACCATTCAAAACAATACAATAAATATTTTAACCCATGCAAAAAGTCCAAACAAGTGAGAGAATAGGATTGAGAACATTATTTCTTCAACCAATTAGGATAAAATATATTGTATTGAAGGCTAGATTTGCACAAGTAGTTTCCTAACTAGTTGTGAAAATACTATATTACTACAAAGTTAGCCGAGTATGACATTGACATAGTCTGACAATATCATTACTTTGCTTAATTGTGATATGTTTGCATAAAAAAAACACTTACTAAAACTATTGTTTATAAAAAGTTATTGCAATAGCTGCAAATTTTTATGTATTCATGGAAGGACAAGCTAATATTGCTCTTTTCCTCCTTCATCTAAATAGTCTTTATTGTAAACTATTTAATTTATGATACTCAACCTGTGTGATCTACATACATAATGATGGAAATAACTTTGATATAAAAATAACTTGTTATGTAACAAGTGTTTACATATTTATATGTTCAGTATTAATTATAATTTAATGATATGTGTTGTTGCAGGAAGTTTGAAGTATGTTCATCAGAGCTGTTTACAGCAGTGGTTGACGGCATCGGAGACAAGGTCTTGTGAACTCTGCAAGTTTAACTTTATCATGCATACCAAAATAAAGCCATTTAATGAGGTACACATTCACAATTTATTTTCATTCTTAGTTTACCAGCCGTTTTATCAGATCTTGTTTATGTAATGAATGATCTCACATCCGTTTATTAAACCAATTATAAATAGTTATGGCCACTTAGTGGGTTCAAACAATATAATATAACAGTAATATATAATCTAACTAGCTGTTCCCGGCATGCGTTGCAATGCACCTTTTTCCTATCCTACCTACCTACCCTACCTACCCTACCTACCTACTTACCTACCCTACCTACCCTACCTACCCTACGTACCTACTTACCTACCCTACCTACCCTACCTACCCTACCTACCCTACCTACCCTACCTACCCTACCTACCCTACCTACCCTACCTACCCTACCTATCCTACCTACCCTACCTACCTACTTACCTACCCTACCTACCCTACCTACCCTACCTACCCTACCTACCCTACCTACCCTACCTACCCTACCTACCCTACCTACTCTACCTACCCTACCTACCCTACCTATCCTACCTACCCTACCTACCCTACCTACCCTACTATAATTTGAGATTTAAACTATCCTATCTCTCAAGTTGGATCGAACTGCACATGGTGTGCGAATTTTATTATAATCGGTTAAGTGGTTTAGGAGTCTATTGAGGACAAACATTGTGACACGAGATTTATATATATTAAGATAGTAATATGTAGAATATTTATATTGCCAGCACACTGCCAATATTCCCTTTTATTGTGTATATTAAGCTTGGGGGTTGGGACACACTTAAAGAAGAAATGTAAATGGCTTGACTGCTCAGCTTACAAAGTTACAACATTATGTAAAAGAAGTTGCAATTTGCAAGATAGCTGCCTGTACTCTTATGTATCTTCGACTGTACTGACGTACTGTCGAAATGAAAGAAGAGGAAGACCAAAGACTAGTGTACAAAAATCCTGTAGATTTTCCTTTTTGCAACTTTGTCTCAATAGTTCTTGGCAATTTTGTCGTGTTTATACGACTACACAACATTACAAAAAAACGCTTCAATCGTAATGCTATGTAAGTTTGATACGAGTGGTGTTTGTTTCCAGTGGCGTCTTCTGGAGATGTCGGGCGTGGAGCGCCGCCGGTTGTGCTGTGCAGTGCTGTTCCATTGTGTGGCCGCGCTGTGCGTCATGTGGTCACTGTTCGTACTTATTGAACGAGCCGTGGAAGAGGTCAATCGCGGCATGATCGGTATAAAGTCATAAAATATATGCAATACATAAGGTTTCACTCCTTTTTCACCATGGTGGGCAGAAACTCCACCTCATTACATGAAGTATATTTCCTTCATAAATATACCTTACTTACACATTTATTTAATAACTTCTTGTTGCCTTGACCTTCGTCGGCGTGAAATTATTAATTAACGTTTTTGCAACAATTTTTATTGATGCTCCGCTCCTATTTTTGGTAGCGTGATGTTATATAGCCTTCCTCGACAAATGCGCTATCCAACACTAAAATAATTTTCAATTCGAACCAGTAGTTCCTGAGATTAGCGCGTTCAACCAAACAAACTCGAGATTGTATGTTTCTTCATGAATTTACTATTTTTGAGAAGATTAATGCGAGCTCCATACGGCAGTTAGTCACTCACATTTTTTGGTGACATTTACTAATTGCGAGTTTGCAGCGTAGTTAGTAGGTATGTGTAACTCAATCAATTAATATACCTGTTTACACATAGGATTGGGCAGAGTTTTGTTTATGGCACAAAGTAACGGCTACATTAATTATGAAACCATTAGCAGTTTACTTAGTCTAGCTATATGCGAGAGGTCTCAACAGTTTCATTAGGATTGATTTATTTTATAGCAAACCAACAATTTATTCTTCTCATAAAAAACACGATTTAATCATAGAAACAATCAATTACAACCCAATCAAGAATAAGATATAAAAATCTACATACATAAATAATATGGAGAGAAGACAAAATGCAACACCATAATATGATTATTTTATTCAAAGGTCACGGTCGGTCAAATCAATACACGTGGTATCCTATTTAAGATTGTCGACCCAGCTGGCTGACCCGGCTGCCCATAATTTATTGCGTGTAATATAAAAAATTAACTATTTTGAAGGTTAAATAACAAATTATAGCATTTTAATAGTATTATTTAACTATACAAAAGACGACTAAATAACATTTTCGTATTCTAATACAATAAATGTTTTTGGTGAATATACAGCAATTTAATTTTCATAATAAACAAGTGTGATACATTATTTTGTCCTGTCCAAAATGAAGTTTAACCTCGATGTTACCGTCTGAAAGTGTGAAAGAATAGTACATTTTGATACAAGAAGGGAAACTGTCATTGCAGGCGAGGCAGAATTCAAGTTCCTTAATAACTAATGTCAAAAATACTTTTCGTTCTATTATTTTATTTCTTCGTAAGTGTGTTGTAAAATGTCGTTTGATACACGTGGATGTTTGTCACTGCTGTTCTCGGTCCATAACACCCTCGCCAACGGTTCGGGTGTGAATTTTGCCTCAGCTGCAATGACAAAGTTTGCCCACTTGTATCAAAATATACTATTGCATGTTTACTAATTTATGATAAAACGATGACGTGTTTCAGCATGGCCTTTTTGGACAAAATTGGTAGTAGTCGCTGTGGGATTCACTGGCGGCGCAGTTTTTATGTACATACAATGCCGTCAATATCTTCATCTTTGTAATCGCTGGCGAGCTCACAACAGGTATTTATAATTATATATTTTTAGTTGTATTGTAATCGTTTTCTTTAAAATGTTAATTTTGTTTAGGATATTGTTAATCCAAAACGCGCCAGAGAAGATACCGATAGGCGGCGGGTCCCCGCCGGTGCGCGTGAAGCGGCGCGAGCGGTCCGCGCGCGGGCAGGTCGTCGCCAACATCGAGCCGCCGCCGCCGCCCGCCGCCTACCACGAGGAGGACGAGAGCGGCGGCTTCGAGACGTACCGCGGCAACCCGCACCGCCGCCTGTCCGCGCTGGCCGACGAGCGCCTGCGCGCCGAGCCCGACGAGCGCCGCTACTCCGACACGCGCCTGGCGCCGCCCGACGCCGAGGTGAGTGCCCGGCCTCCCGCCGCCCGCCGCGCCGCGCGCTCTGACCGCTCTCGTGTGTCCAGGGCGGCGTGTACCACATCAGCGTGGACCCGCTGGAGGCCGACATCCGCTCGCTGCTGGCGCTGGAGGCGCGGCGCGCGGCGCGGGCGGCGCGCTCGCTGCCCAACCTGCGCGCGTCGCGCGAGTCGCTGCTGCCCGCGCCCGCGCCCGCGCCTGCGCCCGCGCCCGCGCCCGCTCCCGCACCCGCCGCCTCCTGAGGCCCGCTGCTGCTGTACCCGGACGACACGGTGTACTAGCGGCCGCGGCCCGCCGGCGCCCGCTGCCCGGAGTGCTGTGCGTGATGCGATGGTGTTGCGTGTACATAGTAACATGGATTATTGTAAATAGTAATTATCATAATAATAGTTCAGGCGCCGCTCGTTTAAAGCCACCGTATGACCGCCCGTTAGATACTTATTCCTTATCCTTGCATTTTATACCATTACGTCCATATGTGTACATAGCGTAAACAAATTTTACTCCATGTTTTTTTCGTAATAGCAACATAAGTACCTAATTAAGATTTGATAGTAGACAGCTTGCAAAATATAAATAGTAGGTATAATACTGTTGCCAGAGGTAATAATTATTAACCTAATAGAAAATTATCCATGTACTTTAATGCAACCATATTTAATATCGTAAAGATCTCCAGCCTTCCAAAAATCATTTCATTTTTCAGCATCTAAAGTACGAGTCGGTGACCTAATGTTAGATCGCGATGCATGTGCCGCAAGGTCGAGAGAATTTCATAAGCTCATTTACCTATCATTATTATAATATTATAAAAATCTTTAGGATCCTAATAAATCTGCTAGAGTAACCAAATTAGATATTTGCGAGTGACGGTATTGTCAAAAACTGAAGTGCATTTCCAAGGTTTCAACTTTTCCAAATATAATTACCTGAGTAACACGAGTGTTTGTTTGAAATGTAGCAACTCTCACACTAAATTCAATATTCTTAGTATCGCTGTAGATTACCTAAAGTAGATCTCAAATAAGCCGCCTTAATAAACAGATATTTTCTAATGCTTTGGAATCGGACAAAATATAAGTTATAGTGTTGGAAGACTGCCATTAGTTAGACCTCTAGACCATAGATGTCAATATTGCTACAACCAAGTCAAGGAATTTAATAACAATCGTAAATGACGCGTATTCTTATAGACCAACGTCAAACGTGTGTTGAGCTCCTGAAAATAAAAAATGCTTGCAGCTCAGCTCAGATCAACGCGAAATAGATTCGCAATATGTATAGACTCGGTGACTTACAACTAACTTTTACGATAGAGTAAAATCTGTGAATCAGGTCCATAAATTACGATTCAATTTGCTAAGTGTATTGAAGTAAAAGATTAGGGAAAATATCCTAACAACTACAGTAAGCGTCATTTCGGGAGTGTTTTGATAAGAACTAGAACAATTTGTTTGTAAAACTGGTTTTCGAAATATGAAACGATAATTTATAATGTTACTCTCCCCCTGAATTCTCTAACGACAGTTAGCTGTCCCATCGCTGACGATAAGCCATTATAGCCACCAACGACAAACAAGTTGTATGTTTGAGAGAGTTCTTGCGAACAGTTATCTACGATCAATTTAATAAACTTTTGAACGCCAGAGCGTAAACGCATTGGCACCAAGCCACAAATTCAGCGCAAATATCTACAAAAAAAATTGTCTAACGATTTAGAGAGAGATTAAGAGATTTAGAAACGTTACTGAAAAGTACTTCAGTTTAAATCAGGGCGGTAAATGTATAATACAACTAGTGAGTCTCCTGCATCTTCACGGCTGCCGCACTCCTGCGTTGACGCTTATTGTAGGTTATCAGTGATAACCCAAACCCAATTGGTGATAACTTATCATCACCTATTGGGTTTTATCAAGGATTATTAACAAAAGGTACTTCAATAGATTTATATCCTTAATAATTGATATACAGAGTGGACATTTGTGATGGTGCAATATGTTATGGACATTTTGAATTCTTATTTGTTACATGGTTATTCATTGTTGTCTACTTTGTGTTTATGCAATCGTCTTTGTTTGTTAACAAATGTTGAAAGACCAACCCACTATCATCTATAAATCCAAAAAAATCAAGATAAATCAAGGCAATATTCACATTTTTTTTGACGATGCCTGTATAGGCTACTCCTTTTTAATTTATCATCGCGAAAATTAGAGCGACAGGGATCGGTTCAAATTAAATTCAAGTTTTAAAATATAGAATCTCAATAAACTGCAAAATAAACGTCCAAGAAGCTCTCTTATAAATATAAATATTTATTTTTGGGAAAATCGTTTGGCGGTTCGTGTTTGCTGATAAAACACTGTCACTTATCGAATCGGAATGTTGCTTAGTCGGCGAAGTCATATATGCCCCAATAATAAAGGGTGTAAATAGACCCTTAACGAAGCCGAAAGGCACTTGTTCTCCCCGCTATTGCGTTTTTTTTTTGTTCTAGACCATACCTGGGAACCTTCCGGTTCCGGGTCAAAGTTCCAAATTTTTCTCAAGTTTTTTTTTTAAATACAAATTTTTAATGTTATAACTTTACTTTAAATACCTCCATGCACATCATTCACATCAATCACTCAAAGCACAATGTTTTGAATGCGTTTCATTGAGTTTTACCGTAAAAGGTTATTTTTCACCCTAAAAAAAAAGTCGTTTCCCAGCAATAATTTTTGTGTAGGGTTACTTAGTTTGATGTACAGAATGGTTAACGGCTTCGTGAAGGGTCTGTTTACACCCTGTATATAAATCCTACAACTAACACTTAAAAATTTGTAATTCACAGCTCAATGAATGTTTTAGTTGATTTCGCTGTTCATATTTGAAAAGACCATCTTTGAGCACAACATTACATTAAAAGTGCCATTAGCCACTAGTTAGTCATCAATACCTTTGAAAAACCTTCACTTTGTGTACTGCCTTTGTATTTCTGGAATGTTTCATTAGGTAACTTTTTAATCATAGGCTTACTTTTATGTTTTTGCAAAACTTCCGGGCGGAATGTCACAATCGCGAGATAAAAATTATGATTGAGTCATGTAAATGTAGATAGTTTATCGGTTTTTACCATATGGATACAAGGTTAAGGGCGTGTTTTACAGATTCCGCATTCGCGTCTAAGTAATGAAACTGCCGAAGGAGTAGAATTTGAATGAAACTATCCCCCAGCTAAGTTCCCCAGGACTTATCAAATGTAAGGTAAGAGGAGCTGGTATCAGGCCATAAGATTTCAATTCGAGTTTTTGAAATACCCGCCGATGTGTAAATACACTGTTATACATAAGTATCCTTTAAAACGATAATTTGATAAACGAAAAATAAAATTATTGATATCACATGAGATTCGATCGATTTGTTATTATTAAAAGTCAAAGTGCAATATTCGCTACGTATACGAGCGAGCCATT
Organism: Noctua pronuba; assembly: GCA_905220335.1. NCBI lineage: Eukaryota > Metazoa > Arthropoda > Insecta > Lepidoptera > Noctuidae > Noctua > Noctua pronuba. The sequence continues at coordinate 11,318,228 of LR999896.1, forward strand.
TTCAATGAGGCTCATATTATTGAACTTATAGCGGCCCGAAAATTATGAAAGATAACTTGAAGTAGGAACCGTTTTGTGAACTGTCATCTTAAAATAATGTTCATTTCGGTTTTATAGTTAATACTTTTTACTGACAATATTGTATATTGAGCACTTCTTGTGCTTTTAGTTAAGGAATTAATTTAAATGTTGACTTATTTTTAATTCCCCTCACTAGAAAGAAAAATACAATAATCAATGGTAAACACAACCATGACACCAATCTGATGATCTGTTTGTGTTATAAGTGTCCCAAGGTGTCAATCTCATAAATGCACACATGCTAGCATTATTTTAATTTTAAATGATTGACTATTATTTTGGTCTTAGGCTTTTGTGTTTCTTTGACTTATATAAATTGTGTTTAGTGCACAAATGAACACACATACGAATATCATTGTTGTTTTCAATTCTAAAATATGAATCCTTTTGAGTTTTAAAATGGTGCCATGTCTCATCCTTTTTCTTTCTTCCAGTAAAAGCGTCTCTTTTCTCACTTGTTTATTTGTATCTTCTCTACATCATAAACGGCTTAACGTTATCATCATCACTATCACTTAGATCTTAAAATAACAAAGATTTTTGAGAAAATTATTCCTTTTGTTAGCCATACATAATTGGCGATGTAATTACTAATTACTATAGTTAGCTGAGTATCCCTAATTATTTATTACGTTTGATTACATTGGACAAAAGTACTGCCAGTTATTTAACGAGTTTGAAATAAAACTGGAGTCTTTTAGTGGATACATTAATTAAAAAGTAAACATCGCTAATTGAATTTTAGATAGATAGTGTTTAAATAAAATAGTTCGGACTTTGGTGCTAAATAAAAAATGAATATCAGTCCAAATATAGGTAACATAATATTTTAGTGCGGCGAAAATAGTTGGTGACATGTCATAAAGTCGTATTTTCTTTTATGAAAATGTATGTACATTCAGAGATTATAAAGCCGTGTCCTAATGTAAGCGATTGTTGTGTGAAAACGTGATCTTCGCATTAATTTTGTTTAACAAAACTGAAAGCGCCTACACGGGGCCTTCTGGTTCCAGTTTTACGAACAATTGAGAAATCAAATAACCGCGACGATCGCTTATATTAGGATACGGGGTAACACATGCATTCACTTTTATTAGAGTTGTGCAATCAACGAGCGTGACATTATTTTTATATGATACTCTGGACACAAACACCGGACCGTTTACTTTTACGGCATACTAGTGCCATAACTATGCATTTCACTTATTTTAATTCTCTTAGTATCAACATTGAAAATACCTTGATTTACGTATGACTTTTCGATACAAATCTAAATACTAGTCGTTTTCATTGTTAAAATATATTAGTATATACACTGCAGTTCTATACTTTCCTGTTTCTGTTAATATTTAAATGCAATTGACTCTTTTGTCTCAATTTTATTACCTACTTTACTCTTATTAATTATTCTTCATGTTGTATATTGTAAATTTACTGTATAATGGCTAATAATAACTAAAATATTATGATGACCGGTCAGTCTGTGGTAAGTAAAGCTAGGAGATATTTTCTAGGGTGCTTGGAGATGCTTTTCCATGTTACATGCAAGTTACGCACTTAATTTCGTGTACTTACGTTGTGTTTACATATCACATATTATAAAATCGAAGTTTAAGGACTAACGCTCATGTAAATATTCGCTTGGAAATTATAAATATTCGATCTCAAAGCTTGTAACATGTATTTCATCTCCACGAGTTCTCGTGCTATGCTTATTCCAAAGAATTTGTTACGAAATTAAAGTAAAGTAGTGCCTTATTTGATGTTCTTTGAAACTTTGTATTATGTTCAATGACTTCGATTGTGCAACATTATTAAGGGTGTAAAAAGACCCTTAACGAAGCCGAAAGGCACTTATTCTCCCCATCATGGCGATAATTTTTTTGTTCTAGACCATACCTGGGAACCTTCTAGTTACGGAGATATTGGGGGTCAAAGTTCCAAATTTTCAGAAGTTTTTTTTTTAAATACAAGGTTTTAGTGTTGTAACTTTACTTCAAACACCTTCACGACCCCTGTATTATTCAATCCATCCATCAGCACAATGTTTTGAGTGCGTTACTTGCAGTTTTACCGTAAAACGTGATTTATCACCCCAAAAAAAAATCGTTTCCCAGCAAAAATTTTTGCGTGAGGTTACTTAGTTTGATGTACAGAATGCTTGGTTAACGGCTTCGTGCAGGGTCTGTTTACACCCTGTATAACGGCTACTTGAGTATTTGTTTTTTTTTCTTTGGAACCTTCGCGAGTATTATTTATAGAGGTGCTCGCAGAGTTGCGCTCATGATGACCAACATGAACTCAATTTATTTAATTAGATGTAATTGTCATAGCACGGGACGTCACCCTTGTCTGTATAATGTGATTTGTGATATAAGTTATTAGTGTTATTTGTTTGCTCAAAATTACTTTCTCCTTTCGATCTGTGTACTTATGGTTCATGAAATTTGTAAGACTGTATTTTATTTTGTTGTGTAAACATCGTTAGTAAACTTCGGGTTATGAATATAGTTATTTTGAAATTAATTGTGTTTTTATTATTTACCTCTTAGTCTTTCTGCAAAGTCAGGGAAAATGATTACTTAGCATATTGACTTAATCATTCGTTGACTTTCGTTGATAATTGCACGGCAAATTGTGGAATATGTCAATCACCTACACAATAAATTTCCTTGACTGTACTTGGAATAAAATAAAACAAGTTAATAAATAAAAATAAATTATTTATTTAAGGTTGATCGAATTTCATTCTCGTAGGTACGACCGGAGCTCGGGTCGCAGTGACTAGACTGTACACTCAACATTTCTCATAAGTATTCATAAACAATTATATTTCTGTTCAAACAGAAAATCAACACTTAGTAATAAACATTACATTTCTACTTAATGTAAATATAAATTATATCACTAATACTCGAGTATTAGATAAATTAAATCCACCGAAAAATAATATTACACACTGCCAGGAGCATTATTATAATAGCTTCCTAAAATTAATATTGTTAGTCTTATTCGTTGCTAACCCAACAAGTCATTACGTCTATTATTGCTTGGCGCCTTTACCTAACCGCCGTAAAACCGTTGTTAAAAAATTAGTCAATTCTTGAAATTACAAACTGCAATAAAATTTTGATATCAAAGTCTACAAGAAACGCAAGATATGATTGCGTAATGTGACTTCGGATGTTGTCGAAAGTGTCATAATAATCTTATGACTTAAGCTATAGACACGTAGGTCGTGTTTCGTTTGTATTTGTTTGCCATAATGGTTTGGATGTGCATTATGACGGCAGGTAGTAAGTCAGAGGGTTGCGCCGCTAGAATTCAGTGTCGCCGAGTACGTGGTACATGAGGCGCTTGAACGAGTTCGACTGTTGGATGTGCTCTTCGTGTAAGGAGTTCACCTGAAACAATACAATAGTAGGTGCTTTACTGCTCAACAATAGGTTAGACAAAAATTCCCAGTGCATTGAAACTTATTGACAAGCAAGCGCGTGCCCTGTACGCCAAATGCTACAAATATGTGACAAAATGGTAGGTGAAATTGTAGCATGGCATGGAGAGCACGCGCGTGCGTTTATGCTATGGCGTTAAAAAGTTAAGACTTCATTAATGCATATCAGAAGGCAACTCTGACCACAACCATATTAGGTATCTAAATAAATATAAAAATCACGTGTCACTATGTTCGTACATGCTAATCTCCGAAATCACCTAACCGATTTCAATGAAATTTTTAGAATAAGTACGGTTAGCTCCACCATGAAAGATAAGATAGTTTTGCACCCGATAGGTGGCGCCGTGAGAAGCAGCAGCAAGTCGGTAGTTATACTATTCATAATAGTTCTCCCAGGAAAAGTATGCGCTTTAGGAATGTCTATCTTACAAAATACGAAGGTCTGAATTCTCAATGAGATCTAATATAGAGGTTTTATACAACCATGGAATTTTTTGCCAGCTTTCTATTATAATAATGGATTAAATATTAATTACTGTGAAATTCCAAAGAGCTCTTTCAAAACTTTTTAGAAACACACGACGATCTACCGACGGGATCGACGTTTGGAGTAGGTAAGGTAAGGCTTTTTTTTTCGGGTTGGAAATCATTAAATAACCCCCTCCGCCCGGGGGGAGTGGAAGGGAGTGTCAGACTTTTACTGACTAAAACCCACCCATGTTCCTTCTTTGCCCTTTGTGTTTCAGGGCCGCGGTATCTCTTTCGAACAGTCCCGCAGCGTTCAAACAGTCCCGCAGCAAGGTAAGGCTAACCTGACAATGAGAATACTACAAACGCACAATGATAGTGCAGTAAAAGTGCGCTTTGTCAAAAGTTAGAACTTTGTTCTGTGCTCATTCGGAAACATGAAGATTCCCGAAGCGCACACCCTTTCTGGTTTAACCGTATTTAATTATGCGCATGTCGAAGGTACTTACGAAGGTCGGTGGTTTTCCTTTCGGCTTCTCTTCAGGCTTCGGTCTCGGAATTGGCGTTGGCTTCTGAAATCATTACTTTTTTTTTGTAGGCATTCACATTATTTGACTCTTGCAAGTGATACTATGGGCTGGTGAACTAATACAGGTATCTGTTCTTTTCAAAATCAACGAGATACTTACATTGCCAACCAGAAAAAAGTCATCAAAAATATATAAATACAGTGTTTGTTTTTATCAGTGTCGGCTCCTAAATAAATATTTTTCACCACTGCGTATAGTTCAGAATTTTGCCATCTAAACACATTTGAAAAATGATGTATACGTTAGCCTTTGCTTACGTACCTTGTTGAGCGGCGCAGTGAACACCTTGGTGGTGACGGGCGTGGGCACCTCGTGCACGACGTCGCCCAGCCCCTCCTCCTGCAGCGCGCGGTACGTCTCGGACTTGGCGGGGTCGTACAGCGTCGTGGGCTTGTGACTGTCGGCGGGCGCGAGTCGGCCAGGGGGGCGTTAGGGTTTAGTCGGTTAGCGGGCGCAACACAATAGAGAGAGAACACATTAGAGACGACTCGTACCACGTTAGAGGGACGCGGAAGCGGTTAGTACGAACGGAAGTTTAGTTTTGTTTTTTCAGGAAGGAGAGGTCGATAAAAATACTAACATTAATTATGTAGAACAAGTTCATCTACCTTAAATATATTATTTAGTTTTATAAATAGAGTATAAATAACTTAACGACTACTTTGTGTATAGTGATCGCCACACTGTGGTCACACAATGTTGTCGCGTGAACGTGTGGCGCATGAAGAGCGCATTCGTGAATGTTCGGCACTCCTACACGAATAGCAACATGTCGACGTCGGCACCATGCAACACGAAAGAACTGAGCGTGGAGTGAAAGAGACCAAGTTGGCAAGATACGAAAAGAGCAAATAAAAATAAAATAAAGCATTAATGCATCATGAGGATGGGCGTCGACTGTTGTTTTGGCGGCTTTCTAGTAAAAGACTTGCCTCTTGACAACGTGCGGCCGCCCGTAATAGCCGTTAGCGCTAAGTGAGCAGAGAAATACTTCATTATTATTTGAATATAACACCTACGCCATGCCTCCGATGTACTCCTTGTATTTGCAACTTTTGATTTAACGGGTATTAAACCACACTGAAAATTCTATTCCTAGAAATGTCATCAAGTTTTGTTTGACTGTATTGTGTTGCGTTAAAGCAGGGGATATTTTGTTTCATATTATAAGAAATTAAAGAAAACGTATTTACAGAAATTCCGTCACATTGACAAGTGGATTTTGTTATGTAACGTTGGCTTTGGCTTTCGTCCAAGTTGTTTAAATTCATTGCCAAGATATGTGTAGTGTGAGATGACTGATGCTAGATTTACTTAACGCTAGCTGTCTGTTAGTCAGAGGCCTCTTCTATTATTTCCAGATCCTTGGATCTAGAGTCAGTGTGACCAACTTAGTATTTTTTTATATAGTGCATATCTATTGAACTAATTGGTTTAAATATCATTGCCTATGCAGATACTCACGGCAACGGCGAAGTCTGTTGCCTGATCGAGTTAGCGATGTTCTGTTCCGAGTATAGATGGATGGGGGAGTTGAACTGCTTGTGCGACACCTGAAGCGATACGAACAATCATTTAGCATAACTTACTTATTTATATTACGTGACAGTACAATAAAAGTGTGAGAGAGCAGCTACAACATCTCATTCTAAATAAGTTAAAACACCAATTGTTTTACAGTTAACAGATAATTTTCAAAGGAAAGGAATTAGCTATGTCAATTTTAGAATTTCAATTAACTAGTAGACCGAAATCAAATTGATTACCAACGTTTGTGCAAACGCAAATTTAACAGTTGATCGAATTTTGGGGGTATTTCAACTGCCTCTAGACAAAGTAATTTTGGATGACTAGCAAGTAATAACATGCGAAAGCAGTTGATTCAAGGTACAAAAGATTTCGGTCTACAGTTCAATTGACGGTTAAGTAGTTACTCTCTTGTAATTCATGACAGAAAATAAATCGTATAAAGTCATAAAAGCCCAAACAAGATGACGTATAGACATATGAGTTCATGAGACCGACGATACCTTACAAAAGATTACGAGCTGGGAAATTAGATTTGACGGTACACTTGAATGTTCTTGGATACTGCAGTATCCAAAATAAAAAATTGTGTAGGTAAATACAATTGCAAGGTATCGTTTGTTTTGTCGACCGGCTTCGTAACAGAAGTTTCTCGCGTCATGCTTGAAGCTGATACTGATCACACAATCATTTAGAGCACCACCTTGTTCGCTTCTTCGCCAACCACTCGCTGCAACACCGACTCTGCCACCTGAGTTGTTATGAAAAATACTATTGTACTAGACAATCCGTGCGCTACGTTAAAGTAACATTAATTCTATGCCAATGTTTGTGTGGGAATAAGAAGGAATACTTATAGAATCAGCTGAAGAACTTACAGATTTTTTACCGAGATTGAACAGATTTTGAAAAATGGCTTTAGATTTTGGAAAATCTTTTTAGCTTCCTTCTTATTTCTTGTAAAATGAGTGTGTATTAGACATTTTCTAAATTTCGACTGAATTCTAAGCTGACTGTACAGTTTTAGTGTGTGGAACAGTTAAGTGTGTACATGTGTGCGTGCAGTGTTCGTGCTTGTTTCGTGTCACGTGCAACATCTAATGTATCTACATACACCTATAATTTATTTCTTAATGACTTCTAGCGAAGAAAATATAAGTTTTTCAACCATCTTGAAGGACTTGAAATTACTTTGCCATCTGCATCGGTCACAATCCGGATAGTTCTTCAAACAGTTAAATTACATACTAATCACCGCTAAACAGGGTCATCCTCATTACCAATTCAAACCGTACAAATAGCAATAAAAAAAGAAATAAATATAGCCCACGTAGGTACGTAACAAGTATTTTCAGCAATACGTCGTGTAAAAATATCATTTGAATCAGCGGTCTAATGCTCTACCAAGTGGGATTCCATTTATAACGTCATAAATATTTCCACATGTCTAGCGAAAAGTTCAAATTGCTTTCAAAATTCACTACCTACTTTTTATTTTCATGAAAAAAGTTAAAATCCATTTAGTTTTGATTGTTCATTTGTGTTAACTAGGTTTCTGTGTTTATCGGTTTGTGCTTGAAACATTTACAGTGAAATTTTACAAAAATGTTCTGAGCGTCGAATTTACATTGGAGATCTGATATTATGCCAGCTACTTAGATTTACACTTCAACCATAAATCTTAGGTCATTAAAATACATCAAACTTTTATAAAATTAAAGTCAACTAGATTTGATAATAGTGTTTGACAAAGGATGGTTCCTTGTGGTACTACTTATTTTAATGGATCCCCAAAATTTTATATGGTTAGGAAACTAACAGGCCGTAAAACCACGGGAGAGTTCATTTACGTAATGTCATAGAAACGAGGTTAAACCGATTTATTCCAAAGATATCTAAAACAAGGTTGCACATTAATCTGCCCTACCGTATCAAAAGCCTTGGCCATATTCCCGTGATTTCACGTACTGTATAATCTTCTTCTTTTCGTGTCGATTTGACTCTGTTCAACCAGTGGTTTACCCATCGGGTCTCTTTTATCATTGGCTTCTTTAGTAAAATTTCTATTTGATTGGTGATGTTACCTTCTGTCTCATGAGGGTTTCACGGTAGTCGTGGCTGGGCGGCGCGCGCATGGCGGGATTGGGGTGGTGGCGCAGGTAACTCTCCGTGGGGCCGGGCTCGCGGCGGACCTTGGCGCCGGGAAGCACGAGGGGCGTCGTGCGGTACGGCTAGAAAGATAATTCATATCATGAGCTAATTTGATAAGAGAATATACGATTTTGCTACTAAACTATTTGATATCATCGGTGAATTCATCTTCGTCATCCTCCGCATCATCATTATCCATTTCGAAAGCCTTTTGCATCGCATGGGTTCCAAAAGGTGTAAGTATTGGTAATTACCAAGGTTGATGAATTTTACTTTTGTGAATTCCTTCTCGAAACTGCAGCGTTCTTTTCTTGCGGGGACACGTTGTCCCAGAGTTAAGTAGGAAGACTGAAGCCTACCTTTTTGTATTATTGAGAGTTGGATTTTTAATATCGAAAAAATATTGTGCCTACTGAAACATATTTCAGTACGGTCTTATGTAGGTTATTTATTTACGTTAGACTCTCTAACCTACATACCATGCAATGAGGTAATATGTTGAAGATATTTTAAGGCATTCAAAATATAACCAGTCTTGTATTACGATTCTAAATGGAAAAGCCGAATGATGCTTGTATCAAATATACAACCATGATCTAGAATAGTTGGCTCACATCACACGCTAATAATAGTTCACGTAGTAGGCACATAAACTTCACAACAGCGTAAAACAAACGGCGTTAAACATAAATTGTAATTTAGTTTACTGCTTCGGCTAACTGAGGTTAGGAATTTTTAAATATACTTATATGTTTGTCACATATAAGTGACCTTTTAGAAGGCCGCAGACGAAGTAATCAAAATACCAACGTTTTCCTTCAAACGGCACGTGCATATATCAGTCAGGCTCTGACAGTAATCAGACGCTATTTCTCTAAAAAATGTCGGATATCTACGCAAAGATTAGCCGCTAAACTCCGTTGCGTACTTGGCGTCGCGTCTAATTATAACACGAGGTTATTCCATGTGGGTTATGATATGACTTCTGACACGATTTCGTTATAATTATACGAGTCCGTGATATTTGGACCGTGGTCATGTTACAAACTCCTCGTAGGTAAATCTTGGCTGACAGATTCATACCAAAAATATGGATAATGAAATCCCGTTACAGTAGCAATTGACACAATGGTTAGTTTCCGATGGCCAGCGACTGTTCTCTTCAGTCCGATAGAGTGTTGAAGTGGTGATGCCACGTGGACCCAGCAACAACACAAGGCGGACAGATCAGGATTAATGACATGACGATACGTGTTTGGAGTAATATTTTGTTGGAATGGTCCATACTTCAACGAAGCATTCGTTAGTATCGTATATGTGCCAATGAGCAAACATAAAGCTTCGTTTATTTGCGGCGATGTTTACAAAAGCGGGGGCTTTCGCCACTGACGCAACGTTCTATGTTGGTCGGATACGTGTGGTTTGACTAAAATGCTAATAGGAATTTCAGTAATGATTTTCATTCATTTTCAAGACTAATAGTTTCAAGTTTCAAATCAGTAGTCCGTTCATGGGCCATTAATGTCTTTCTTCAATATATTTATTGAGAACAGATAAGTGCCAAAATGAGTGGTTGGCATTAAATGGATAATTGCCCGATTCAAACATAACTAACTAACAATAACTGTCTATGTAGGCATCCGGTACTTAAATTATGTTAGTCTAATTATACCCGCTAGATTAAAAGATTGTGTAAATAGGGATCCTTTAGTTTGGCTTGTAAAGTTGTCATTCTCCGTGTCATGGGAAAGAAAAGTTAAGCAGAAGTTAAAGTAGCAAGAGAAGAAGGGCTTTACTGTTGTGGTGCAATGAAGCAGCTAACGACTGCGTTGAACAGTTACAAGCGTTTGAAAATAATACCGATGCATTTGGTAATACTTTCATATAAATAAGTACCAAAAGTACTTAAAAGTTAGGTCGACGAATGATAGGGAAGGAACAAACGAAAAATAAAACAAGTAAAATGGGATAAGAGCCGGAAGATCATTTGGTAATACTTTTTCTAAAATTTTAATTGCTCATAAAGATACCAGAAGGTCAGTTATTTCACATTCAGTTTTAGTATCGAGTTTTGTATCTTGGCATGGAAACCAATTTTCGTTAACATGCATATGGTAACAATCACGTCACATATTCGTGTTGAAAGATCAAGTGGGTGTAAAAAATGTTGGAACACGACATTGATGCCAAAATAACTACACAGCTGGCATTTTAATATCAAAAGGGGGTCTTAAAATCGTGGAGAGTAAATTCTGCTGGAAGAACTAAATCAATAAAAATAGGTAATAATTGTTTCAATAGTTGTAATGGAAATATCGTTAGTTTTCGACATGCAAATGACAATTAACTGAACATTGTCGGGTAGTTAAAAGCAGCGCGTCACTTGCGTTTTGAGAAGTAATTTTAATGCGGAACAGATAATATGCTACTACTGAATATCTGACGGTCTTTTAGAGGCGCATTAAAACAAAAAAAAATACTTTTATCAAAAACATATCCAAAGGCACAATTCTGGCATTTGTTGATATAACATTTCATAACATCATAAAACGTATATCCTGTTGTGAAATCACTTACGATTTTTCCGGAAAATTACATCGTAAAGCTTTCGTCTCGGTTATTACATCACATATTTTGTAACACAACGCGCGTCTCAAGTGCTCCCAATTTAGATTATGCTTCAACATCCCATGTTACGCCTGAATCGCTGACGTTTCACATCATTTGCAATTTAATATCAACTAAAATACCACTACACAATTTGGTTATGATGATTTATGGAGGTTTTAGTAGTTAGGAGGTTCTAGTGTTATTTGTAATAGTCGCACGCACCCAGTTGGTGGTGACCTCGTCCTCAGGATGCATGGGATCCTGGTACCCGTTGGGGAAGAAATTAGGATTGACGGCCATCGTGGAAGCACTCAGTTACGCGGACGTGTGCCGTGCAGAGTATGATCGCGGACTGCCGCTCCAGTCGTCCTCTCCCGAGTAAACAACGCGATTTCAATGCATTCTATTTTGGAAATATGGCGGGAAAATAGGCGTCAGCGTGGGCGAAAACCTCCCGAGCGGCCGCAGAGCCTTGCGCTACATAAAGTATACAAGATTTATATGTTTCTCCAAATATTTTTATAAGCAACAATAATATGGATTTGATGTATAGTTGCTGGGCGTATGTTAAACTTGGACTGTGTAACGTTTTCAGCGGAAAATTTTCTTAAAATCATGCCTCAGCGCCAACTTCAATCGATCACATTCTAACTGGTTAATGTATTTTTCCGATAGGTACTAAAGATTTCAATGACGATGAAGTCAGTGCTTACTTCAATTGCGAATTGTATAAGAAATACGACCGCAACGATCGTCTATTATTGTGATTCATGATTCAGAAAACAGATTTAGCCTAGCTCGGGAACGTTCTAAAACTTCGATGAATTATAGCTACGTTACAGTAACTTCGTCTCTCTGTAGCTGTAAAGTTATGTATAGGTAATGTTGCCGAGTGGTTCTAATTAATAAGTTAACATCATTAGACGATAACATTTTGGCGGGTCTCCAAGGTACGTCACGCGTTCGGTTTAGCATAACACTGTTAACCTATTTGTTGAAAATCAAGGATACATGTAAGTAATGTCGACACAAATGCGGTAGAATAATTTACAGCAGTATTATAAACTGATTAAACACAGATTTTTCACGGTACTGGTTGAGTAGTTATTCTTCGAGTACCACATTAAAAATGCAAAGCATTCCAACATCCAAGACACGACGTTAGCAACGCGATGAAATTTAAAAGAAAATGGCCTGCTATTTGGCAAAGCATCAAAATACGAATGATGAAGTATCGTTATCAATTTTAAAATGATGCCATAAAATCTTACGATCTCGAATTAAAATAATTAGGCACACCCTTTGCATTTTGATCCTGAATCGAAGTAGAAAGCTGAAGTTCTAACGGGTAACATTTTATAGCGAAAATTTTAAAAGGAGAAGTAATTATAAAATTTGGTGAGCCACAAAAAAACAGCATTTAAATAATTTGGTCGGCATACAAAGATTTTGTTTGCAATTAAAAAAATCTGGTAGCAATCCTTGTTCCGCAAAAAAAATTGATAGTGGTCAAAAATTAAATCATAAATAGGCATCTTAGAATAACATGAGTTTGCATTATAAACATTCAGTCCGCAAAATGACTACTTGATCAGCAAGATTTCATAATTGATCAGCAGAGAAAACATGTCTATACGCAGTGTATTTGATTGGTATGCATATTTAAAAGTACAAAAAGCGATCGATTGATAACATCAACCGTTTACCTTTAAACCAATCTAGCGTAGTTTATGGTAACTGGGTTCCGAACGATCGCCCTTGACTGTTTTTGTTCAACACGGTGACGGTGTTGACTTCATCAAACTTTGCTGTCCCAAATTCTCAATCCATTTAGTCAAATACATTTATTAATCGCAGGCCCATCATTTTTCTATAAAAAGTCAGTCGATCGTTGATTGACAGTTAGGTAATCATGTTTAGGAGCTACAAACTCAATGTCTGACTCTTACTAGAAATGGTGCTGTAGAAGATAGATCGGAATTCAATCATAATTATCGTCGATCTGCTGTGTTTCGTACATGTTAGCAGCGTTTTGTATTGTAATCAGTTGAATGCTGTTGCCAGAAAAAAATATTAGAGACATTAATAACGGGTACCTTTCGAGCCATTCGGAGAAAAGCTAGTAAGAACCGGAATAAAGACAGAGCGAGGCGTTTTCATGTGCGTGTGAGCCTAAACTTAACTGGTACTTTCCATTAATTAGTGGCGGTACTTTCATACAAGCCAACAAGCTTGACTTCTCCTTGTAACCACCTTTTATTCATGGAACTACTAGGATTTTCTGACGTCTGCTTGCCTTATGGGGTTGCTACATTGTTGGCCCCTTTTTTTTCGTATGGGAAATCATCAAATGACCTCTCCCGCTCTGGGCGGAGTCGAAGGGAATGTCAGACTTTTACTGACTATAACCCATCCATGTTCCTTCTTTGCCCTTCGTTTTCCAGGGCCGCGGTATCTCTTTCGAACAGCCCCGCAGCCCATTGATGGCCCCTAGGCACGCCACTGCGTGAGTTAAAGTAGGCAAATGTGTATCATGCATTTTATGTCTCCTTCCTTTTTGTACTGCAGAGTCAAACCAGTTATGGATGCAGGAAGCATTACACAAGATCATCGTTCAGCTGACAGACAATACAATACTGGACATAGGTCTCTCCTAACCATCGCCAAAACCAGTGATCCTGTGTCATTGGTGATGACCAATCACTGGTTGTGATGGTAAGGGGAGCACTATGTCCAGTATTGTTTGTCCAGTATTGGTGGACCGATGGGTCCACCTTGTGGACGCCCTACGTACGCTGCACCTTCCGGCTTATTACTGTTAGACGTAATATAAGTCTCTCGGTACTAACCTGGCTCTGAATAGACTCGTCAAGCGTATCATCAGTCCGTGTAGAGGATGGCGAGAGCAGCAACGTCCTATATTCTCCCTCAATCTGCTGCGGGTAGGGGCTGTAGTGCGGCAGGCCGGCGGGCCCCGCGGGGCCGTGCGGCGGGATCGGGGTGCGGGGCAGGGACTCGGGCCCGCGCCAGCTCTGCTGCGACTCTTGACCGCGCCATCCTTGCTGCGACTCTTGACCGCGCCATCCTTGCTGCGGGCTTGGTGTCCTGTGAAAATTGTTTTATATTCTGATTCTGAATATGTGCTGGTTTAAAAAAGAACACGCTATGGAATGAGATCCATTATAATTGAGGATCTGCATTCTTGTCAAGAAATTTTGTTTTTGTTTTTGTCCTGTTCCGTCTTTGTAAGGCCTTACTGTTAGTAAGTAACAAAACAGTACAACTGCTACCGCCATCTATGTACCAATGTAAGTACAATAATGACAATAAATTAGTCTATTGAAATCCACTAGCCTGTTTTATTAGGTTATGGGCCCAGAAGACGGACCGTACCCATGAGGGATTATCTCAGACTTCTGCTGAAGAAAATAAGAAGACGGTCTGCTAAAGACCGTCTTCTATAGAAAAACAGAAATGACTGGGGTACTCCACTGACTCCTGGATGTCCTAAGCTCAATGTCTACAGCACATCTCCGGGAAAGCATTTCTTTTTCCAACGGTAGAAGACACGTAACCACTACATACTAGCGTCCTTCCACCCATAGAGCTCCTAGTTAGGGTAACGTAAAATACTGTAATGTAATCTGAAGAAAGACGAAGTGACGGAGTTGAGCTGTTTACTCGGGCCAGACCAAAGAAGACTATTTTAGGAAGCGCCTAAGGTTTTCCCGACCCTCAATCTGAGCAAGTCATGTAGTTAAAATTCATTCAAAATTCTATCGAGTTCAGTCTTAGGTGACGATATCAATGTTTTGTATACTCTGCTTTTAATAGAATCAATGAGAGACTGACCTTTGGCTCAATCTCTCAGCGAGGTATGCCGTGACTGCGTTTGTGACTTTATTTCACTGGGACATTCTGTTTTCTTTGATCTTTTCATACATTCAAATTTCATACATCTAATTTAAGTTTTAGTTGTCGAGGACACATCAAGTTTATCGTGGAATTTAAACTCTTTCAGACAGGTCGTGTCATTGACTTTATATTTTTGGCACCTCTGGGGGCGATGCATCATAATTTATTTTGGCTTAGATTGCAGTATTTATATAACGTTATTTATTATACAGCAGCTGCTGACTACAATGATAAGTTGAAATTCTATACTAAAGACAGTCACATTTAAAACGGATGTGAGTGATAACAGATGACATGGGAATAACAGTCACTGATTTCATATCTGTAGATCACCAACGATTCTCTTCTTGATATGCTGGATAAAGAAACTAAGAAATACAAAATGTAATGTGATGATACCTGTAAGGTGCTGCAGCAGTATGTGCGAAGGGAACTGGCGAGCGCGGCGCCCTGGCCGCAGGAGTGTCTCGCGGGCCCTCGCGGTCCACGTCCCTACACAGCGTGCAACATGAACATGACTGGAACATGGAGTTACGTCAATACGGTGCAGTGTCCAGTGCCAACTTTATGATGTATTGACGGCATCGAATATCATATCATCACCGCTGGACTGATCCGAAAATAACCAAGAAATAGTTCATGGCTCAACTTTAAAAACCTTCGAATCTGTCCAGAGGTTTTAATGTAGTGTGTATGTGAACATTTAAGGAAGGATGCAATGCATTTAGTACAAGTAACCTAGACACATAAAAGAGACTGTTTGTAGCATCGACACATTCATAGAAAATAGATCATAACATAAATATAGGTACAGTTCATGCATGTAATATTGACGACAGCATACAGGATGTTACGAACGTATTGACGGAGTCTGAAACTGAAACTTAACGTCTGTTTCAACAACAAAATATTCTTTCCAAGAGTATAAATATTATAGTTATTTGCAGAGATTGTTTACAACATCGAGAAATTACCCATGCTTAAATATTTTTGGATATAGATTTAGATAAAGAGGGCTAAATATAACAGGCATATATTTGTATAGTTTTACGACGAACTCTTTCAAAATGCAATGTGATACTGAATCATATCCTTTCTGTAATCTATTCAAAACTTTTGATATATTTGAAATTATACGCATATATTTATTTGCATAACCTTTGCAGAAAAAAATACATTATTTATATTGATTAAAAAAAATTAGGGCCATCTATGAGCGCGCATTTGATTCTTATGTAATTGTCATAAGGTATATATTGAAATTATTGATGAATTCATGAAATTAAACATTTATAACGCCACACTTTTGACATAGACCGATGTAAGATATTTATCTACATCAAAAGTGAGGCTACGACGAAGCTACTATAAATCCAGAAAGTTCAGTATCACCAGTAACATATAAATCAACAATTAGGTGAAGGGCAACACCGCAACATGGATGACACGGGACACCTAGTGCAAGTCTTACTCAGCGAACTCGTGATAGAAGGTAGGCGTGGGCACGCGGCCTACAAAGCTGCCCGGAGAGCGAGGCAGCGAGTACAGGTGTACACTCGCGCCGCCCCTGTGGTTACACCTTGCGTCTTTTTACTAGGAATTTGTTGAACTAACCTCTTTGGTTCGAGTGGTGGAATTTACAGCGAATATCAGAAAACCTTGGTCAAAAAGGTGTGGTACATACAGACCATAAAAAATTACAACTTTATCCATATTATGATCTGTACCACACGCTATAATATGATGTTGCATTGCTGGTGCATGTTGTAATTGTGTAGATGAAAATATACGGTTTGGTCTACTTTTTAACCGCTCGAGTTGTATTTTCAGGTGACCTTTATCTGTCAATGCTTGAGATGACTAATATTTAAATTCCTTAACTTCTATTATTCGTTTATTGGCCCCTAAATTATAATGAACGTCATTAGCTTTATAAAGTAATTTACTGACCAACGAGATAAGTAAAGATCCCGGCGTAAATAAGCAAATGGACTTAGACTTTTGTCTTGTAGACTGTCCTGTTAAGGTTCAGTCAAACCGGTACGGACAAATTGCCGACAAGCCCGCGGACACCGGACTTCGACAGATAATGTACTAAACCCAATACTGAATAAAATATGAGTCATTTTACCCGCCCCTGAAATAGTAGAAGCTTAGAAGCTTTCAAAGCATAGGACTCATTACCTCTGTACTACCAGCTTGATCTGTTGGGGCGCATTCCTGAAGAGATTCTGTGCGTCTTCGTGTCGCAGGTCGCGTGCGTCGTAGTCGTCGATTTTAGCGATGATGTCTCCTCGGACCAGCTCCCTGCCCGCGGGAGTGCCTTGCGTCACCTGGAAATTAATACATTAGTACCTATAGTAATTATGTTGCTGGGAGTAATTTAAAAAATAAGGGGCGAATGCATACGCTTTTTCTTTTTACATTCGGATAAAATGGTAAGAAGGCCCGTGTTGATTCACTTCGCAATTTGCGGATACAAATTACGGTCCCGTCCCACATACAGAGAGGAGGGCTGTGTCATAGCGGAGGGAACGTTATAGGCTGACTATACTAAGGTAAGACGTAAAAAGGAGAGATTTGTAAAGAGGCTATTACTGAGTATATTCCATAAATATAGAAAAAGATACATTATCAGACCATGAGGCCCGATTTGATTGGCTTGACATCCGTCTCTAGTTTTCAATCATACCATGAAAAGCGGATGTTTCGTACCCGTACTGCCATCTGTCGGCTGGGCACTTTAGTTTGCTCTGAGAGTTCCGGTTCAGTTCTACAAATTATGTGCAGTAGGTACTGCAAAGCGAAGTTCAAAGCGCCCATGTATCAATCCTAAAGCAATGTTTACCCAAACTAAAAATATGGAGGTGTTTGAAGTCTCAACCACTGGGATTCCACGGAAAAAACATCGAACTTCAAAGGTTTGTTTTATTTTCCTGGCTTACTTTTCAACTGCCTAACGAGCTTAACATATTATTCTAGTGGCAACATTTGAATTTTACCAACTATGTTGTGTTCGGCTTCCAGCCCAACCGGATGCAGCTGAGTACTAGTATTTTTACACTGAGCGACTGCCAATCTGACCTCCACAACTCAGTTACTGAGTAATACGTTACCCGTTGGTAATACTGGATGAAACTAACAAACACTTTTAATACCATGGACGAAGTATATTTCTAAAAAACTTTTTAATGGTAACATTTCGAGGAGTGTCATAACAATGTAAGAATCTGGTGACGTAAGCAAAGGTGTTGCCCGTGTTACAATTTAATGTTTACAGGTTATGCGACACATATAGAAGGCTAGCAGACGGGCCGTGACATTCTGAAGTGTGAACCAAGCGTCCATTCGGTTCGGTCACCTTCAAGGGTAAGTCGTCAACATGTTTTCCGCCAACTTGTTTACTCTCCAGAATAGATATGCTTTATTTTTGGAGTATTTTTAACCCTATTAAAGGAACTGCTAGCCGAATGTAAAAAAACATGGAAAGTAGTTCAATACATGAAAGTTAATCAGGCAAACGTCAGCAAAATGAAGAAATATGAGACCCATCCGATGTATCATCTTGGAGGGCTAGTAAGAAGGGTGTAGTATATTGCATAGAGTATACTAGGTCGACCTTGTGGCTGGGGTAGAGGAGGGAGGGCGCGGGACGTATGCACTGTGTTTGGCCGATGGCCAGGCTAAATGCGTCCGCCGGCGACGCCGCGCCAACCTGACATTTTTTATTGAAAACAACCGACGGATCGGATGGAGGCCGCGTCGCATCGACGGCTCGACCTGCGCAAATCCACCACACATTTCCTCGAGTCAATGGCGAGGACATTCATCTATATTTACTCTAATCCATCACCGTGGGTCGTGGCGAAATTTTTGTGAGGACGTCAAACGTTCTAGTTCTTTGTTTGACGGATTTTTTAAAACGTTACAGCTGGCTAACGTCCATCCGCATTACGCTCATACGCAGGTGACGTGTACTCTTGCGTCATCAAACTTTCCAGGTTGAAGAAGATGCATTAGGTTAACAAACACTAAGAAACTCTTGACGCCTTCATTATTGGTTTTTCATAACATAAACAGCCTTTAACGCTCCAACTCCTTGGATGCCTTCTATCTGTTTAAGGGATTTGGTCATTGTCCACCACGCAGGCCCAGTGAGGAGTGGTGGATGTCAAATGTCTTCGAATTTCCCAATCTTGGACATGCCGATTTTCTCACTATTAGCAGTTATTGCAGTTTACCATTTCGAGAGGAGGGCTAATGAAATAGATTACATAAAGTCATGTGCATGTCAGTGTTCTTAGTTTTAGTATTCCCTAATTAACATTTCACAGACATTTTATTAAGCCTATAGTGCCAAATGATCTAATTAAAAGCCTAGTGTTTATTAAAGTCTAAATATTTCCTTTCTAGAGCCAACATTTAAAAATTTATTGTTATGTCATTTGGGCCACAATTAAAAGAAACCAAATAAAAATCTAAGTATACCATCTAAATATTTCAGTTGGTGTATGTCTCCCATATCGTTCCAATGAGGTCAAAGATGGCCTCTATATTCATATTGGATACTGCATAGCCACATAGGCTGGTAAATAAAATTGTTAAATTATTACAAATTGTTGAAATCACATAAATCAACAGCTGCTGCTTGGGACTCTTTGCCAAGAAGTGACAAGAGTTACGAAGTTGCTAATTACTCGAATGTTTAAATGTGTAAAAAATGGACATATATTATTTTTTCTAATCTATAGTGTATTTTCTATTGAAACGTATCGAACTGATTGACTCATCCCAGCCATATGGAGAGGAAGTAATGAAGGCATTTTAATGGCTCCGTTAAATAATAAAACGAGCTCAAGGCTGTGTTTGCGATTGAAAGATTTATGGCAGCCAAGGTCAACCGGGAGATTATTTGCTAAGTGCATTTCTCGATCAGCGGGAAACAGATGCGAGATGTTATGTGGCCAACCTGAATATTATGTAGGCCGAATATGACGTCCAGTCTAGAATAAACTATGTCAAGATCCACCCGATGTAAAATTGAACATAGGTTCTAAATCTATAGGTACATCTATACAAATAAATAAAATTGAAGTGTCTGTTTGTAATTTCAAAATAACAGCTTTTTACTGAATTAAATAAAAAAAAATTGTCAGTTTGTCGGTCTGACTGTCTGTGTTTGTGCCGGCTAATCTCCGAAACGGCTGGACCGATTGGGACTTTTACTGGCAAATAGCTGACGTTATAAGGATTAACTTAAGCTATTTTATGTAGGTTAGTAATCTTTTTATAATAGTTTCACGCGGACGAAGGTTGCGGGGCACAGCTACTAGGTAATAAAACCAGAATTACATAATAAGATACTGGGTATTATAGTGGGTCCAAAAATGCAGATACATTGATTGCCTATAGCAGTGATAGCCTAGTGGTGTGACCGTCGGACTGCCAAGTCATAGGTCTCGAGTTCGAACGCACCTCTGATTTTTCGGATTCAGGTCTGAGATATATTTCTTGAAATGGCGCATGGCGGCATGTAAAGCCAAGTCAGAAGCCCATGGGCGGCATAAAAACTCTCGACACCAACGATAAAGAAAGAAGATTTATTGACTGGGCTACTTTGGGTTTCCAATAAGACCGCAAATTAGAAGGGGCGCTTGGAGCGAGGCTTTACATGGCTCCCGCCTGACTTGCTGAAGCTGTGAACATTTTTTGTAAATGTGTTTGGTTAGACGCGGTATTTATTAACATAATAAGCACTGCTTAGCAACGTAATCATTAAGTAGACGATACTGTTGATGGCTTCAAAAATCCGTAACCCTCAAAGCAGAAGCAGTAGGCTGCTTCCACGAATTTACAAAGATTAGGATTAAAGTGAAAAAAATAAAAGTATTAAAGATAAGCATCAAAGTATGTAAACTGTTAATTTAATTAGGTAAACTTAAACGCTTTTTCAACGACATAAGTTACAAAGTATAGTTCCCGTTACGCTCCTCTTTACCACTTCCTAATGGTTGTCTATTGTGCTTCTCTTAGTTAACAAAATAGATTGCTGATTTTCAGAAACAAAAGAGAGAAGACCTGACTTCACCTGTAAGTGACTGATATCTGCAAAAAGACAGGTGGCCATCTTCTAAATAAAATCTTAAATTTACTGACGGACAAACCTCAGCTTTAATTACGGTAAGAAAGTTTGTATGGAATTTTGTCATCTTTGCTCTTGGTAAACCCCATCGGGGGCACATGATAAATTTTGAACTCTTTAGATGAGTGAAACTATACTCTTTTGTTTGGAGCTTTTACGTTTTACAAGGTTTAAGGCGGCCATTATGTTATAATATTATGCGAGCAAGCATTACCACATTAACTGGTTCTGTGCTACTCAGATTAACCCAGCTATATGAATTTAATAATATTATTTCTAAGGGACAAAGATTCGCCAGGTGTGCATATTCTCACGAACGTCTCTTTTATATTATATCTCTAGCTTATCTTTTTATGTTTTACGATTTTGTTTGTGACCCAAAATATTATAGAGCAGACTTTTCGTTATAAATAACTGCAAGTCAACATCAGTGCTCGTGGCCACGGTACGGCACGTGTGCCTGATTCATTAGAAAAATATTACACTCCACTTATTGTGATGTAAAATGCATTGCAGTTTAATTTCGTCCAGAATATTTCCACTATGTTATGCGTCATATTATGCGTGTGTTGTAGCAAAAGCACAGTTGATAGTACAACATTTAACGATGTTTATCAATATTACTTCCAAATTAAGCAGGCTTAAAATGAGGCTTAGTTTTATGAAATAACATAATATGTAAGTTTATACACACTTGCACTTTTGAGGACTAAAAACACAACTGAACCGCAATGTACCTGGCCACATACTGAGCCCTAAATTCCTTGAACTCGAAAGGAAATGGAATGGAATGCCATCTTATCCGCAGTGTTACAAAACAGTATAAATACATTTTGAATGTGCTCTCAATTAGGGCCTATGATCAAAGAGTAGCTATGGACAGGATAAGTAGCATGGCTACTCTACACGAGAACAAAGAGAGAAGAGGAAGTTTGAATGTGGTGCAGGTGACCGAAAAGTTGTGTGGTAATCGGTTATCGTGATAAGGATATGTGATGCGGAGGAACGAGGAAAAGTTAAGTATGAATGTAGATGGCTGTAAAAGTAGAGGAAAACCAAAGAAACGATGGTTAGACTGTGTGAAGGATGATATGGCTAGAAAGGAGGTGACTGTTGAGATGAATAGTAAAAGAGAAGTCTGGCAGAAGAAGACATGCTGCGCTGACCCCAAATAAGTTGGGATAAGGGCAGGGGAATGATGATGATGGTTAACAAAATGCCACATTCAATATACTACTAGACTACAGGTAGATGCGTAATTGGTATCTACCTGGCAACCAGTCCAGAATGCAATCTCAACATCTATGACTCAGTAGCCTTCTACATCCTACTCGAATTGAGCTGTGATGCACTCTTTCTTACTCTTACGTCAGTACATACATAATTTGAACATGCGATAGACGAAAATAGGTCAACATTGCCGCTATATTTTTCAGCATCTTGAAATATGAAATGATGAATTTATTTTTTGGTTGAAAAATGCATAATCATAAACACAAACATGTCGTGAGGAAAGTTTTGAGTGTGGGTGTGGATGGCCATAGAATAGAGGAAGACCAAAGAAACGATTGATGGAATGTGTGGATGATATGGCTAGAAAGGAGGTGACTGCTGAGATGACGAGTAATAGAGAAGTATGCAAGAAGAAGATGCTGCACCGACCCCAAAAAAATTGGGATGAAGACAGAAGAATGAATGATGATACACGAGCTTGGATCTATTTGATAGATTACCCACTAAATCCTCATTTGAAAGGATTTTCAACGGCTTTTATCATAGCAACATAGCACAGCATAAAGAAAAGAACTGCAGTATTTAATGATGGTGAATTTGTCACTTATCAATAACGTAAACAAATGGATAAACTACAAAATCATAGTCCCACGATACTGAGAGATAGCTCAAGAATAAACAATTAAACAGATCTTGAAACCTTTGATAATTTAATTGATATCAGTCACTGCATTTTTTTTAATTTAAGAACTGGAGGCAGAAGCTATTGACATTTAATCAAGTACGCTTCGCATGTCTCATAATTTCAGGAACTCTTTATAGGAACTGGCTGTCAGGTGTTGCATATGGTCAGGGGAAAAATGCACTCGACACGGTCCTCATGATAACAAATCTGATGAGTGTTACCGAATGGTTCCTGAGAGCTTAGAACTTCCGAAGCTCAACTACACAACAGACCTTTAAAAGTCACCTGGCTTCAGTTGTCACGTAAACGGTTGTATGGCTGATAGGAAGATTACCAGGAGGGTGCTTCGGAAGCGCGCGATAGCTAGTATTGTCACCGGAAACGGATCCTAATGTGCAAATAAATTACCGACATTTTCTAAGTGATAAGATAGCTTACTTTACAGTGGAAAAGTAATCATGATTATAAGCTCAAATGACGGCAAGACAATTACAGCTCTTACCGCCTAAAGATGGAACATTTTAAGGGACAATTAAATAATTACAAAGCTATCAGCACTGCCACAGTTTAGGCAAAATAATAACGTCAGCAGTAGTAGCAGTTTACTTTTGATTCAAAAGCTTATGTTATTGGAGCAAGGTTCCCACTTTGTATTTCTGTTATGAACACAAATTAACTTTGATAGCTTTTGGTTCCTGTGCTAGGTTTTCAAAGCATTCGTGCATACAAGTACTTCGAGCTACGAAGGTCAGTGGTAAGAAGGCCTAAGAGTTAATGCGAAATATACTAAGCGAAGTGCATAATTTTCGGGTTGTGCATTATACTAACAAATGATACATTTAGTTTTAGGCTCTAGCTAAAAATATTAAATGAAAGAGATTAAGATATCGGGGTCATGTCGCATCGCCGTCGGCAGCTGTCGAACGACACGATACATCCAAGAATATATCAGTTATAAAGAGAGTTCGTCCACGCTCTACATGTATTTTAATGATGTTCTAGATAACGGCCGTTTCCCGATATTTTAAAACGGCTCAGCAGATACTTGGATTACAAAAATAGCTTGAAGTGTTTCAAATTGTCGTCTTGCGGGTAAAGTCCCAGACTGACTGACAACGCTATAAATATTTTTGTGTCCCGGATAATTTATAAAATAATCCAAGTCGGCTCTTATGATATTTTTGAAGACAATTGTGTTCAATGTTTCTTGAGATAATTAACTGAAACGTGTAGTTCGGGCCCGCAGATTTGATTGATCGTTAACCTGGATAGCGTCTTATTTACAAACAGAGCGGTGACTGGAGCGCCGGGTGTGTTTACACCGGCGCGCGAGTGACGCGGCCCTGCGGAGCGTGCAGTAGTGGTGTATACCCTGGTGACGATGAGCGGCGTGGCCAGGTCGGCGCCTCCGACCAGGCGCAGGCCCCAGTTAACCTCCCGGGACTCGCGGCGCAGCGTCACCACGAAGGTGTGCAGTCGCCCCATGCTGGTCACAGTGTGGCACAGTGGCGCACGGTGTCGTTGCACGGTGCACGAGACGCGGTGTGTGCGCGGCGGGAACACGCGACGTAGTGCGCGCTAAATTAACCTCACCGCAAACCCGCACCGCCCCCTGCCCCCCTAGTTCTGCACTGCATGTAACCCTGCCTTCGCAATCGACCTAATTCGATTTACGGAAACTCTGGGATACATCGATGCTTGATTACCCAGTCATTCCGGCAAGTGTTCGACTTGTTTGTTTACTCTCGGTCTGTCGACGCATTAGACATGACCTGCATTTTTGAATTATTGCACACTTTAACACTTCAAAGGGTTACAGATTATTATCAAGTAATTGCATTATCATCATCAAATAACATTATCTTGGAAATTAATTTAAAAAATCATCTGATAATACAAACGCTGCAGTCTAAGGGTAAATCACCAGCTAGGTATGGAAGGCCATCCATTATGTATCACTACTAGCTGTTGCCCGCGACCTCCGTCCGCGTGAAATTAGCGGTGTGAAATATAGTTTACGACCTACTCATACAACAATTATACATAAAAAATTCATAAAAATTGGTCAAGCCGTTTCGGAGGAGTGCAACCTCAAACACCGTGACAGAAGTTTTTTATATATAAGAAGATTTCCTACGTCAAACTTTTACTATAAATAGGCACATAATGACTTCGTATTGGCATCATATAAAGTTATTGGCATATATTTAGCCCATTGATCATGATTACTAATAATCAAAACATAAGACGGAATTTGCATGTGACTTCTAAACTGGGGTGTTGTGTCATTAACAGTTATAATATTTTAAATATAAACACCACAAGTAAATCATATGACTTAATTTTTTTATAAGATTTTTTTTTGTAAATTTTGTGTGTGCTGTGGTCTCCTGAAATTGAAGGACTGCTCTCTCGACATAAGTTACTTTCTTTAAAATAAATTATGAATTGCTTATGTAAATAATTTGTTGAAGTATAATTAAACAAGTGATACTAACAAAAAAATCTAAAAACTCGCTGTGAAACTAAAAAAAACACAGTATTTTTATGACTCTCACGTATCATTTGTTTCGCTTTTGTATAAGAAGAAAATATAATGAGTGTAATGTGTATTTTTTTATAAATTTTGTCATCAGTGATCACCGATGGTAGAACAGAACATAACTCAAAACAGCCTACGTCATCATGCCAATCAATATAGTAAGCTTTAGCACCGCAAATAACTCAGCCTCGTTACACAATCATATCTAACAATTGTCATAACTGCATTCTACACTAGTATTATAATAAAAATAATGCAAAATATTCTTACATGTCGCCTCTGCCCGAAGTCCCTGGACTCATTTTCAGGATCCCTGCGCTGGTGGGGCACTCGCCAAAACGCTGGCCGCTCGTACATCGGCATCGTCACTGCTCAGTATCCGGTCCAGGCAAAACTAACACAGAAATATTCGTATTACAAAACAGCTGCAGTACAAAAGCATTACACTTGCAGTGATAGTGCATACTATCACAATCTCTTTATAATCGACCGTCAGTTACCTACATTTCATAATGCATACACGTAGGTGTTTGGCAACATTACTATGCATAAATCACCTGTTATATGGACAAGGACGGCCGCGCACACGACAAAATTGCACGTTAGACGCCACGTGGGCGCCGTAGAGTGGGGGGAGAATTAGATTATAAGGGCTAACTCACCAGAGGGCGCGGGGCGTGGTTACTTGCGCAGAGTCGTTCGGCCAGTGCCGTTTTCTATTATCTCGAATAATTCCGGCGCAACATCAAACTATGTCTATTTTTCGCGTGGCGGCGGGCGTCGGTTCGACGGCTCGTGCTTCGAGTGATTTACAAGCCGGAGCTTAGTCGAGCTGTTTCTGGGCCAATACAGAGATCCGCAACACTGCGGCAAGTGAGGCGAGAAGTCGGGAACACTCGACACCGGTTCAACGCTCCCGAGCCCGTCCGTGGCAAATCTCGCGACGTTTCTAGGAGACCCAGTACTTGTAACGAGACAGTGGCTCGCTAATGAGTTTTAGAACATTGAACTCATAAAGTATTTGTGTTGACACAAAAAATATTCGTATCCGCATCAGTTATGTTTATGATAATTAATTTTTGAGTTCATTCGTAAGAGACATCTATACACACAATTCAAAAAAAGAAAATAATTGCAATAAAACAATTTTTAACTCGAAACTATACGGTTAAGGTGTTTATATTATTATTATGTTTCAAGTTGACTGTTAAAAATAAACAATATTGTCAAAAAACTAATTTATTCTTAGAAAAATCACATAACAATAGGTACAGGAAATACTTAAATCGTTGCCTTACAAATGTGACGATTTACAAATAAATAATCAAAAGAAAACAGCAAGAAGAGAGGCATTACACACAATATGCCATTTTATTATCATAATCGTTAAATATATGTGAATTAATGCTTATTAATAACAATTATAATACGCGTCTTATAATACATTTTATCCATCACTCGAAAGAGATTACATATTTAAATATAATTTGGAAGCGTTAGTGATTTATGCAAGAGATTAAAGCAGATAAAAATCTTGATTTATAAAACTTCGCGATCATACAATAAGTGACGTTAGCATAAATTACTTGTTTGATTGAGATTTAAGAAAAAAGATCATAAATATTGAGTAGTGCATCTGTAACAGTATTAAGCTATGCATTTAGATATTAAATATACATAAAATATCTCTATAACGATGTTAAGAATAATTATTTTATTGTTTACAATTCATTTAAAATTAAACTATTTCTTATAAAACATATATTTTATACTAAAACGAAATACTTTCAACAATTTACTATATTTGACTAACAAAATTGCATGATTGAACACAAAACGTTAAAGGTTGAAAAGTTCAGTCAAACTTCACGTCCTATTTATTACCTAATAAAAATATCTTAAATATATTATGACCAGAATAGAGAGCTTAAAAACAATATAACTTATAACAAATTCACAATAAAGATATTATTTAACCAATTCAAGATGATGGTACTTGACAGTTTGGTGAGAGTTAACCAAGGAGTTTCTTCCCCGTTCTCCTCTATAGGATTACATTTTAAAAGGGGATTTCTTGCAAATTTTAAACGTGCATGTTTGATGGTTTATCATTATTGAAATAAATGCACTCGAAAGTGTGAAATGGTATAAGGTTAGCGTCATATGAGCTTATGGACCCGTCAATCACTGACAATGAAATGAAGAAAATTTCAAACAATACCTTAATCAATACAAAAATGTTTACCAGACCTGATTTTACGTTAATCTTTATACTATTGATCCATCTATAAAACCTTGGTTTATCTGTATTTTAGTGATGTTCCTACACAAAAACCTTACAATGACACATGTCGTGAGAATTTTGATAAAAAAAATGAACATGCCTGACGTATCTTTATTAAATCGGTTAAATACGTAAATAAACGCAAATAAATTACGTCTAAAGAGTCTGTGCGGGCACAGAGGCAAGACTTTATAGGACGTCTGATCAAAGGGACGTTCACCCGGTTGTAAATCTTGTTGTTAACATATTTTAGACATTTCGCTGATGTCTTTATAGATTTATACTTGTTCGATTGGTTTAATTAATTATTTAGCACAAATAATGCTTAGTTAAAAATGGCGATATACTCGCACTTATCGTCGTGGAATGAGCTTGAGCTGATCACGCATCATCCGGCATTATGCTGAGGCAGCTGAGCTGACCTTTTTGGTATTATCATCATCATCTGCCTAAACTTTTGCCTAACTATGTTGGGGTCAGCTTCCAGTCTAACCGGATGCAGCTAAATACCAGTATACATGGAGCGACTGCCTATCTGACCTCCACAACCTTATTGTATTGTATTGTAAACAGGCTGGTTTCCGCAACTCCACGTCAAAGCGCGTATTTTGCGTACCAAGGGGTATTGTATTACCCTCCACAACCTAGTTAGTACTGGGTAATACGATACCCCTTGGTAAGACTGATTGTTAGACTTTCGGGTCACTGACTACCTGTAATGACTGTCAAAGATCTACAAATAACAGTCGGGACCAATTGATAAAAGTGCTTTCCGAGGCACGGAGGAAACTCTGTAAATAATGGGTGGTCACCCATCCACGTACAAACCTAGGCAAGCACGGCATTATATGCGTGGCTTATTTTTTGTGGTATTAAGGTGTTTCTGTTTGTTTTTAATGCCAATAAACACACCTTTCTTTCATTGTTTCATCACTACATTTAGTTACGCGCTTTCTATAGTGTAATCGTTTAAGTTGGTAAAACAATTGTATGTGAACTTGTACCAATAAAGCGAGCGTTAATGTGGGTAGCGATAGCTATCGTTTACAATTGCGAGTTTTTGGTACTAGTTCATATTCAATTGTTTTGCCTAGTTAAAGAGATTTGACTATATTCGTATCGATGGAGCCGAAACGAGGCGTAGGAAATTTCGCTTTTATTGCATAGATATAAAGATCATTTTGACTGGCTCAAGCTGCTTTCGCGTCGATATGTGTGGCCACTCCTTATATCATAACTTTTAATAAGATTGACGATTGCTAAGCGTATTTCTTGGAGTAGTATAATTTCATATAGTCGTTAAAATATAGCAAGGAACCTTTTACAATCTGGTACTTTGTATAAGGTACCAAAAGTAGATACCGTTGTCTTTTAACCTGTCACGGCTTAAAGTCAAGTACGAGTACAGTCCTGAACAATGAAATGCACAAACTTAGTCAAATTCTTAATTCGTAATATTAGGGTTTCTAAACTACTCTGTTTGTGAAACGTTAAAACGTTTTACATACAGTAAGAGAAAATCACTTTTAAAATTTGCTGCGTGTATACATTTCATTGCTCGTGACTGTATACTTCCGATTTCTGGTTATTAGTCTAGGCTTTCCGATTGGCGAGTGGGATTCCTGACAATGCCTAGAGACTAATTTATCTATCTTTAGTATTTCTACTGATTTAATTTATCTTTGGTTGATCAGTGGGTTACCACAACCACAAGCACCGTAAGTGTTACACAGCAAAATAGCTCTTACTGCTACGACATAAAGCCGCTGTTTTTGTTGGTAAACTGTATAATGACTTTAAGCCGAAACACAACCTTTTTACCAGTCCGATTGAACATAAATATTACTAGTAGGATCGTTATTAATAAATTACATTTTAAAAGTCTAATATGGCAGGTTTGGTGTCTCTAGCGCATTTGATGAGCGAATACATAAGTTTGACAAAACCTGTGTCCTTTGGTTTTTCAAGACCGCGAAGAAGTCTGTTCTTCATAACTGCGACGAATTCGCGGTTGCTGAGTTGTCCATCCACTGCGAAAATACATCAATTATATTAGAATCTGTTTAATATTGGGTTAGTGAAAGTTAGTAAGTTGTTCTTGTTAATGTTTTTCTCGCTTTACGTGTAGGTAAGATTTTATGTAACTTGTCAAATTAAAAAAGTTTTATTCATATTGTGAAGATAACTATTTGTTAATTACTATTTTAATTTAAATTAAATTTTTCCAATTGTATTACCAAATGTGTTTTGATTTTTTAATTGCTACTATGACCTTGTTAATTTTTTTTTTCACATTTAATTTATATTATTATATTTATATTTTTAATATTACATCGAGTTCATACTACCCGTATTCACATATTATTCGCCTACTGGTCAATATTACAATGAATGAATAGGTAGGTTAAATGAGATCAATTTTATATTTTGAACACATGACTGTGTATGCTTGCAGATTACATTTTGTTTTGTTGTAAAAATATGAGAGCTGTGTACTTCCTAAGTTTTTATACCCAGTATTATTCTTTATGGTGTACTTAGTGCCTAACCTGATGTCAGAGTTTTTATGCCGCCCATGGGCCTCTGACTTGGATTTACATGCCGTCGAGAAATATCTCTCAGGCACGCTGGTTTTCTCACGATGTTTTCCTTCACCGAAGCAAGTAATAATTATACAATACGCACATATATCCGAAAAATCAGAGGTGAGGGTCTTAGGTTCGAACTTGCGACCTATGATCAGCCTAGTGGTATGACCGTCGGACTGCCAAGACTTACCAGTATTATAATAACAATGGAATGAACGAGGGATAATTAGTTCAAACGTAAATTTCAAATGCAACGCGCAACAAAATCTCACCGATATTGCTTCTCTTCTTTTTGGTACGGTACCCAAAAAATAAGATAATATCGATAGCGTTATACTTTAAAGCGGTTGCTAAATCATTCCACATAAAATGTTTTTCCACAAACCCCAGCAGACACATATTTTTGATATAACTTAAGTTTTTTCATTGGTTTTAAGCCATTTAAGACTAAAAAATGGTGTATCATACGATTTCAGAAATATTCAATTGTATGGAGAAGCGACTAAAGACAAACGGTCCCTGAAGGTTTAGGCACACTTGAGACTAAGGATAAACGGAAAAGCGCCCGCATGCGGCCACAAAAAAAGCGCACCCTGAAAAGTGACAATACATAACAAAAAACTAACAAAGATAAAAATACGTACTGTTCTCATCAAAAATAGTGAAGACCACGTTAATAACATGGGGATCCAGGTCCACATGAGCTACTGTCCTAGCCACGTGTCTTAAGGTCGGCTGGTCGATGGACGCGCCCGCGATGTGGTAGAACGTCAGCGCAGTATCCACGTCGTTAATGTTGTTCAGGAAGTGGAAGAACTTCAGGTAGTCGTCTTTTGTTATACCTACGCCGTGGTCGCGGAAACTGGAAATGAAAAAAATAAAAATATAATATTAAATTGTTTGACGCGCACACTTATGTGTGCGAGGTTAAAATGGGACTGGGCGGGTCACATTTCCAGGTTGGGTCAGGACAGATGGGCCAGAATCGTTAAACAGTGGGTGCCTGAAGACGGTCGAGAAACGTTGGCGTGACGATTGGGATTGATTCCTGACTGATTGGCCAAGGAAGGCAAAACACCGGGAGAGTTGGAAAGGAATGGGGGAGGCCTTTGTCAGGCAGTGCGACAAAAAAGGCTAATAAAAAAAACAAGCAAGGATGAGAGGTGGACAAAATATTTAACTTTAGTAAAAACACAAGGCAAGGTCTAAGGTGGCTGGGGCAGACTAAGATACGGAATGCGTAAGATAGGGAGTTGTGAAACAGCTTGGGCCTAGTGGACTGTGATGGACTGAGTTGTTTATTTACAAAAACCATATAACTGGCTGGTTCTAAGAGAAAGTGGGACTGGGGCCACGTGTTCCGTATTTCCGAAAGCTCAATTAGGTCAAAATAACTGCTATTTGGAGCCCTGTCATCACCAGCTGCGTCGCTGCAGGCTACGTAAAAATTAACGGGTAGATGGCGGGACGAGCTGGACTTTGTGTCTTAGTGCAAATAAATTGAAGTTTTTTATAAACACATAAACCTTGCACTGAAATGCCTGGCTGGTTCTATGGCCAGCATTTGCAAAATCAGGCTGATAACAGTAACCAACAAGGAAAAACAACATTTGTCTAATAAAAAAAAATCAGCCAAGTGCGAGTTGAACTAGCGCACCGAGGGTTCTGTATAAACTTGAAGGTATTTTGTTATTAAACTACATATTTTCAGTTTTCATTTTTTCCTTTACATGTGCTGTAAGACGTTGCTCCTTGCCAAATTTCATGATTCTAGGTCAAAGGGAAGTACTCTATAGGTTTTGATTCCCTTGTGAAATCGCAAAATATGCGACATAAACGGTCATACCTTTTGGTCGCGTTGACTTACAAGTTTGATTTTTTCAGTGCTGTAAGGGATAGCAGGCCTGAGTATTTGATATTAATTTCAAGAAAAAGGGTTTTGACAGATGGACAGACAAAAAAGTGATCCTAGAAGGGTTCCGTTTTTGCCGACTGAGGTACGGAACCCTAAAACTGATTATAATGCACAATTGAGTACGATTAAAAACTTACGTTTTCTTAACGCGTTTCAGCATTCGTGCCTTCTTCTTGGCAGGGTAACCTGCGTACGCCAACAGAAGTTCGGCAAAATCCGCTTCAGTAATGTGACCATTTTCATCTGAAAGTTTGGTTGAAAATCGTGAGACCATATTTCGTAATGCAAAATGTTCTGTGATTTTTGTATATTTGAAACAGCGAAGGCGCCCCTGCAATTGATGATATTTTATGCTAAACATCCACGAGTGTACTTAAAAGGGAAAGAGCGTTACATTGGATTTCAATGCTTTCATTAATAATTATAAAAAAAGGGCGTCACGGGACTCCCGGTAGATGTGAAACTTCTATAAACTTATATAATAATATGAGAATGCATAATTAATAAAAAAAAATTAAGGAAATATTGAGTAAAATTAAGAAAAAATAGTAACGTTAATATAATCAATTTTTATTATTTATTTTCTTTATTTATTTATCTACACATTTTTTACATTATTAAATATTTCTTTAAAAAAACATATAAAAAAACATTAAAAAATACAAAAAATAGTGGTCCGCCGGTGTCGGGAGCAGGGTTCGAGCTACCGGCGCTCAGGGCTCCAGAGGCAGGAACCTCCTCATAATGCGAGCCGTATCGAATTAATTTAATTGTTATAATAAAAGAAATGTTATTTTGAGTTTTATTTTCTCACAATAATCGTTTCAAAACAAACTTTATTCTTATGAGAAAAGTTTGATTTTACGTGACATAGAGCCATGACAGCGTCATGCCATCTTCCGTCACGAGATACGAGTCGGTTTTACTGCCTTGGCGCGCATATAGATGTTTCACATCAACAATGTTTTGGTAGCGAATACCTAAGGCTTGAAGTCCACCTTTGAATCATTTTTTTAATTTAAATGCTTCTTCCATAAATTTACCCGTTTATTCCATACTCGACTTACCAGGTTGTTTTCTTTGGAATTCAAGAGATAATATTTCCCTCTGAAGTTGTTGTTGGAAGTCTAAGAATTTTTCAATCGTCAGCTTCTCCTTGAGATGGGGTCCGAAGAAGTATGTCGTCAGCGCCGAGTTGATACCCTGTAAGGTAAAAACATCGCTTTATATCATCTACAACGTACGTTACTGAGACGGTAAACAATTTTAGGTATGAGTACACCGTCTTCTTGTCCAAATCCATCAACCGACGCTCTAGCAAGAAGCGCAACGTAAACATAACAAAAACCGAGGGATTTTTTAATCGAAAATACAACTGTCGCAAAGCATTTTGATTAATTTTTGCGACAAGCACAACGAGTACCACCCACGGATATGAATATCATCTGCCTAGCCTTTTCCAGATTATGTTGGGGTCGAATTCCAGTCTAGCCGGATGCAGCTGAATACCAGTATTTTACATGGAGCGAGTACCTATCTGACCTCCAATATCCAATAAGTATTGGATAATACGATACCCCTTGGTAAGACTAGTTGTCAGACTTTCGGGTGACTTTGACAGTTGTTACGGGTAGGCAGTCGCTCCTTGAAAATACTGGTATTCAGCTGCATCCGGTTAGACTGGAAGTCGACCTCAAAATAGTTGTGAAAAAACTAGGAAGATGATGATGATGATGATAATTATATTTCTCAGAGACCAGAATTGCCAGTGTTGCAACGTTATACCTTAAAAGTGTTGCCAGTGTTGGCGTGGTCTCGATGCCTGGAGCCGATGCTGCTCTGCTGTCGAATGAGGAGTGCCACCTTCTCAAACTCCTCACAGTCGACGTCACCGTCACCGTTCAGGTCGAACATTCGAAAAGCAATTTCGAAATGGCGACGAGAAGCTGAAATATAAAGAGAACTAAATAAAAACCCTTGAGCTAGAGCTGTTACAATTAAGATGTTTAATTCAAAACTTATAAATATTTCCGATGTATGGTGGTAGATTGTGATGTTTTAGTGTAATAATGTGAATATACACTCGCGAGCATCCAAATCGCCTCAACCCACAACACTTATTTAAATCGTTTTTTTTTAAACTATATGCCTATTAAAAGCTTGATAACTAAAGTTTCACACCATAACAATAATTCAGTAAGTACTCTTTTATTACGCAATTAAAATAAACTTATAGGTAGAAAACTGACTGTCTGCCGTACCGATGACTTGCATTACCAATAAAAAAGACTCCGCCAGATTACCTTTTCATTGGATTATCAGAAGTTCACCTTCAAACATCTCCAGAAATTGCATTAATTGTTTTGACGAAGCTGTATATTACGTCTTTAGAAGCTGCTAAAGTTGCAACACGGACTCAGTCAGTGAAACTTTGCTGCTCAACTTTATCATGAGACTGGTGGCTTTAATTGGGAGCCCAAGGGCCAGCCGCCAACATTGCTTTCCAGAGAGAGACGACTGTTTTATTGTCTTAGGCCCGGACTCCACCAAAGCGGAGACGAGCGAAGCGGAGACGAGATGCGTCAAAGCTAGGGTGTATCCACCGAAGCTGTGCGGATATGTGCAAAGCGACACGCCGCTCTCAGCACACCGCTCGCCGCTCACGTCTCTTCTCGTCTCTGCTAGCCTAAACAATTAAGAGACATCTCCTCTCCTCTCTGCTCAACCGTTTCCACTAAAGTTAAGCGGAGGTGAGAAGTGTTAGAGACGAAATTTTATTGGTGGCCATCTCCTCTCCTCTCAACTCGTCTCCATTTCCGGCCCTTAAGCTCGCTGCGGAATCGACATCTGACGGGTGTTAATGTGCAGTATTATCTGAGGTTTGTTCGAAAAGTGGCTGTGAGCAAGGGGACAGTTAGAAGACGCTTGACGGAAGCCAATATTAGTCTAGCACGCACAGCATATCCACCGTGGAAACGGGTTTTGTCGACGGAAGAATAGACAAAATGACAGACTGTAGAAAGATTTATATCGTCATAAGCCAAGTAAGCAAAGAAAGCACGTTAAGCTGTTGGTTCCGGCTGTCATTTGTAGACCTTTGACAGTCGTTACAGGTAGTCAGTGGCCCGAAAGTCTGACAACCAGTCTTTTCCGTATACGGTATTACCAAGTACTAACTGGGTTGAAGAGGTCAGATAGGCAGTCGCCCCATGTAAAAAACTGGTACCTATTCAGCTACATCCGGTTAGACTGGAAGCCGTCCCCAACATAGTTGGGAAAAGGCTAGGCAGATGATGAATGATAACGATCATTACCTAATATGATTTATTATAAAAATGTACTTCCAAACAACAACAAAAACAAAACCACACATTAGATTTTTTTTAATGAATTTATTAACAAAACAAACTACATTTTTCCAATGTTCCAATATTTTTCAAAAATATTTTACTTTGTTTGTCAACAAGAAACGAGTTTTCAACTATATTTAAGTCAAAGAGTAGAATACAAACAGAAGTATAAGTATTCTACTCTTTGGCAATATACTGCATGACTTGGCGTCTAATGCCACCAAATGTCATCCGCACCTTTCTACATCGAAATAACCCATTGTCCGATCTTCGAATCGAACCCAGGATCTAATGCTGAGGAGTAGTCACAGAGCATCATATTGGCATTAGTGCTTGCGAGTCTTGCAACTAAAGCCAACCAGACTAACAAGAAAAATGATTAAAAAACACGTCTCACCATGGATTTTTCTTATCCACTAGAATTGTTATTGTTATTAAATTATGAATGTTTCTAATCAACATGTAAATTTAATCCGTCCTTTACAAAATTACGTGTTAATTGTTACTTTATTGAGAGGAAAAGCGTCATTGAAAGTGGGGGAGAAACGGGACAAATCAGTAAGGGGTGCAACAGAGAGGTCCACGAGGCTTCAACTACAAGATACCAGGTGATAAATTTACCAATTATTTGATAGGAGTCTTTTCTCAACTCAGCTACAAGTTGAATTTTGCTTCACTGTTTTTACTGTTGAATTTTTGCGATATTAAAACTACTTTGTCGCGAAAATGAATCCACGCTAAGCAAAGAAGTGTAAAGAAAATTATTAACTACGATACCAATTTTCTTATTGTAGTGCTCCACATCAAAATAAACCCTCTCTCTTTGATTACTACTGAAGCCCAGTTCCATAGGGTGCGCGATAAACTTATTGCCTAATGCCTAAAACCAAAGGATTTGTGAAAATGGTGTCAATTTGGCAATTTTTTATTGTTTATTTTGTGTATGGCGCACTGGTGAGTATTTCTTTATTCCGCAAAACTTGGAGACGCGTTGTACCTCTGTGATCGCGGTCCTCAGCATTAAGGGAACAACAAAGGAACTCAACAGGGTTCAAGCTACCGGCGCGGCGGCGGGCAAAGTTCCAAAGAGAGGAACCTTCTAACAATTAGAACCGAGTCCAGACTAGTTTGTGCTGATCAACCTCATAGGTTGCTTACCTAAAGTATAGGATAATATGACTCATGTATAAACATTCATAGAAAATCATATCACCGGGCCGTCTGCCGGGGTAAAATCCAATGCGCATTTTATTGCGTTAAGACATCTTATCCTATTATTTTAATTACTCTAGCTAAACCTTAATTTAAAGCGATATTTATAACAGCAGTCATCTACATCTCTTAGACAACATTTAGTTTTCATTGCGTTATGAATGAAAAGTGAAAGTTTCAGCGGTCTGTTAAATCTCGCGCCCGTGGGAACAGAAAATCATTAGATTCGCTCATGCTCCGTACGATCCCCCATCCCTTCGGATGCTGCGTAGATAGATATCTAGCCGGCGATACGTGCGCGAGTACGAACTAAGTACAGGAACACTTTTGACATATTGTCCACTACAGGAATCACATAAACGAATAAGTTTCCAGATTACCTAGCAAGATTATTTTAACGCGGCAAAATGATATTCTCAATGAAACGTTTTCGAGCAAGGATGAAAGCAAAAGCATTTGTTTATTTCAGATGTGGTGCTAAAACCGCAGCCTTTCTGTTTTGGGCGACTCTGTACATGGTTGTTATGAAAATGACAATATTTAAAAGCAGTGCGAATACTCCGGTGAAGGACTGGCTCATGCACCCTGACAATTACAGCAGGTGGATGGTAATGTGCAATTTTCTGGCAGTGTTACGGACAAATTGTTTAGTGTAGTGAAAGTGTTAACCGTGTTTATTATACCAGTTGCAGAGTCAAGATACAGTAAATGATGAGTCAGATTCGGACCGCAATGTAGTGTGGTCGGAGCCAGATAACGATACTCTTCTCGAGCTGGAGAAACGTACAGAAACAGTTCATCAAGTGTGTCACAGGAGAAAACTTCTCACTCAACCAATTAATAACAAGGAGTTCTTTGTTGACCATAAACATAAACTAGTATGGTGCAATATTTTCAAAGCTGCTAGTTCTTCTTGGATGTATTATTTTAATATTTTGGGTAAGATTTTCAGAGCAAGTTACAGTTTTGAGTTAAAACATCGAAGATTCAAAGATTTTAAATTCAATGTTTTTACGGCAATGACGAAACGTTTACGTAAAATAATAACCTATTTCATTTTCAGGGGGATACGGCAAAAGGTTTTTGGAAATAAGTAAGGTACAACCTTTGACTTTAGCCAGACAAAAATTTCCTCGGCCTAGTGTGGAAGAACTAAAAGAGGCATTGAATACACCAGGTGTGATATCACTTTTAGTTGTGCGGGATCCTTTTGCGAGGTTGTTATCTGCTTATCGCGATAAGCTCGAAATCCTTATAAAGCCATACTATAGAAAATTGGCGCGTTCCATAATATCAAAATATAGGAAGAAAACGAAAGCTAAAAAAACCGGGCCGCCAAAAGCTTTAGGACCTACATTCCCTGAATTTGTTCAATATTTGATAGATCTACACAATTCTCCACAACACGATTTTAATGAGCACTGGGCTCCGTATCATACGTTTTGTTCACCTTGTGCAGTGTACTTCAGCGTGATAGCAAAAGTCGAAACTTTGGCAAAAGATTCAATGTATGTAATACAACAATTAGGACTTGGTCATTTGTTAAGTATAAAGGTTGGTGAACGAAGGAGGAAACAACTGCGTTCTGTGAGGAATCAGTCCCGTGATGGTAGGAACACGACTACATTGTTAAAGCATTATTTCAGCCAACTTGATGAAAATTTACTGAATAAATTGTTGGAAATATACGGTATCGATTTTGAAATGTTCGGATATGATGCGAAAGTTTATAGAAAGTATATTAAAAAATAAAATTGTTATCTATTTAAACAATATATTGTTTTAGTTACCCGTACTTTATCTATATTCGTATTTTTTATTCATTCCATGAAAATTACTTGAGATAATAATAGTTAGCCAAAGTATTTTTGGCAAAGTACCAAACGAGGAACTAGTCAATACTGGGCAGCATACAATTTCGCAGAAAAATACCGTGCGAGTGATGGTTATTATTGGTTATAGTAGACCATGGGCCACATCAATAACTGTTTTACTAAGTTTAGTGCAAGGAAAACACATCCTGAAGCAGGCGTACGCAGGCATGCCTTGTACGTATATTCCAAGTTATGCAGCTTACTTCCCTCGTTACAGGCGGCGAACCTAAACTGTCATGGGGAAAGATCACGGGGGTCTACCCTCTAAACGTCAACGAAGATACGGCCCGTCCGAAAGTAGTTCGAAACTTCGAAATGAACCCTACTCCCTATTGTTTTTAGATTCAAGAGTTTTGAAAACTCTTCGGGCTCAGGGACAACAGTCCTATCGTGTTGTCATTCATTTTTAGTTCGGGCCTCTAACTTATCTTATGTCTGTAAGTGATACGGTTTCATGCTAAGAGAGTAGACCTGTAGACTTCTGGTTGCTACTAAACCCTTGCCCTAAGTCTGTTTTAAAAACGGTTTATGATAAATTGGTACTTACTTGACAATACAGTCAGAAGAAATATGTAGTCGCTGAAAGTGATCAGTCCCGAAGAGCCGAGTTTATAGAAAATGGAATCTTCGTCGAGGTCGAGGTTCAGACGTTGGCTGATGCTCTGCGAGAAAACATAATAGTTAGCAATGCAGCAATTTAACATGACAATGATAAGCTATGTATATAATTCATCTCTATATGCATCAAAATAAAAACTAATAAAGTAAACTAGTAGCAAAGTAATAATTTACGATTATTATTTATCTGTGTATCAAATTTTTGAAAAGCTTAATTCGGATCAAAATTAAATCCTAAAAAAATTTTAGTAAAAAAGTACTACTAATAATAAAAATAAGGTACTGTTGAAAAATAGCTACAATAAATATAATGCAATGCTAGAAAAAGAAAATTCTATCAATTTTTATAATACAATAAATATAATGATAAAACCACGGCATGCTATGGAGAGAATGGTTGTGTATGCAACTGTTTTACGGGATCTAAGACCCATTACGCCTGAAGTAGCTTAAAGAGCGCAGAGCTTTAGTCTGTAGCACATTGTGAAAAAATTAAGATCCTCCTAAAATCTATAAAGTGATCTAGACTAGATTGAGGCACGAAGTGGCCAACGGCGATGACATGAACATTGACAGGGACAGGGCCAAGTCAAAGGAGTGCACTTGATATAAATAAAAATATTACGAAGTCAGGAAGTAGAGAAATAAGAAGAGGAGAAAGACAGTACCTCATCGACGTTCTGAAAAGACAAGAAAGTGATGTAAGTGGCTGAAGAGATGGTGCTGACTGTGCAAGAGTGTCCAATGACAGTTCAGGTTGCTATGAAGCAATAGGTAGACTAACTAACATCTGTGATCGGGTAATGTGTTCCTAAAGATTGGATATGTGAAAACATTAATACGGAAAATATTAAGTGAAATACTTTTTGTAAACTTTCTTTATTCTTCTTGAAGATTATCTGCTCCCTCTATAATATAAAGAAATCTTCTGTTAAAGTGATATTTATAACTTTAATATTATTGTATTTACAGTTAAAATATAACTGGAACATTTTATAATACATATTAGAAATTCAAAGTGGGAATCTTAAAACAGCAGTGAAGATTTTAAATTACATTAGTGCTTGTGCCCATTAAACTTTTGTTTCTTCACACAAATTATATTTCACTGTATTGTTAATTAAAATGGATATCATAGTATTAGTCACACGATAGTTTATAGACATATTCTTTGAATTATTTAACATCATTTAATTTTTATGAAATGAAACTTACCTTGGGGTCATATCTTCTATACTGATCTAATCCCAAACCTGATAACAGAAAAAAACTAATTAATTATATCATTACTTTATAAATCCAATTGGCCCTTGAAATGTTATCAGGACAATTAATTTTGAGTCAGAAGGTAGAACGCGGAAGTGTACAGTTCATCCACATTTCACTCTCCAGCACACTGGTACTATTCTAATGGATGAACCCAAAAGCACCTGGGCATCAAACCCAGGGTTGAATGTTCAGCAGTCTCGCGTGTGACCAATAGATTTACAAGGTTTTAACTAATTAATGTTGCAAATGTGCAGTTGGCAGTTGCAGGTAGCAGGCAGGTGGCAGAGAAGCCCAGGATATTATCACATAGAAGGTTATTCCAACAGTCAACAGCTTATGGGAATGATGATGTATTGATCATAATTTTACCATCAGGTTGCTTGACACCAGGTGTCATGGAGCGCAGGAAGTCATCAGGGGTCATAAATATCTCATGCTGGTCATGATGTTGGGCTTGAAGGGTGGCAAAGTATCGGAATACCTTGTCTGGTGTGGAATACTGACGCATACGGTTTTCATACTCAATAATCTATCCAGCAGCGTCCAGGATAAAATATTATTTTAATGGTAATCCAAAAATTATAGTTTTTTTATTCCTATAGTGTGGAAATTAAAAACACTATGTAACATGTTTGTAATTCTTCAGATTTATAGATTATAATAAAAACAAAAGAAAAAAACACAAAGGCTATCCTATGCAGGTGCAACATAAGACTTAGATACAGGAATAGATAATTAGGGGTAATAAGTTGATGTTCTGCTGATGTTTAAGTCAGTATTGTTTTAACTAAGTATTACCTCATTGCATCTGTATAGGAGAGCCTTAAAACAAAAATAAAAAAAAAAACCAAATACCATCAGGCTGTTTCATGCCAGGAGTGATGGCTCGCAAAAAGTCATCAGGTGTCATGAAAATTTCTGTGTGTTCACCAAATGTTAATTTCACTGTGGCAAAATATCTGAATATTTTGTCTGGAGTTGAATATGATCTCATACGATTTTCATATTCAATGATCTGTAGTAAATAAATAAAAATAAATTATATTCTACCATTTCGAAACCAAAAAAAAAACTAAAACAATATTTAAACTGTAATGGACAAACTGTTCCTTGATTACATCCTAAGATATAAGTATACAGCTGTTGTTTCTTTTAATATTAAAAAAAAAATCTGCTGTTTTATACATTTTGACTGTGTACATGTTTTACTTTTATAAGGAATAGCTGTTTATTTGTTACAACCAACCAAATGTTTCTATGGTGGGTGGGTTGAGAATCATGAGCTGATATCTGCATCCATGTACCTTAAAACATGGTTATGTGTAAATGTTAAAGTAATATCAACACACCTTCCTGTCCCGAAATCCAACTTTTTCTTTTCTGTATCTCTTCTTTTTAGTGTCAACTTCACTATCTGAGTCAGACTCTGATATTTCTTCAGCAGCATTTATGGAGGGCAATAACTGGTGCTGTGCCCTAAAATAGTTACTAAATTAATTAATATTATTTATTTATAGTTTCCTATAGACTGTTTATTAAGTTGGATCATAATATTATACCAATCAAGTTTTCAGAAGTAGGTGAAATTAAAAGTATCCTCCACAGACAACACAGTCTAATGTAGGTATCCCAAGATGCAACAGTCCACAGCTGAACCAATTTATGTTAGTTTAGGCTAATCAAGTGACACTCACCAGAATTTATATGAAGTGTAGGCGACTGTACCAAATAAGACAGAATAACATAAATGTTTGTATGAATATCCCTTCCAGTGCTTATCATAGTCCCTATTG
This sequence comes from Noctua pronuba, assembly GCA_905220335.1. Classification (NCBI taxonomy): domain Eukaryota; kingdom Metazoa; phylum Arthropoda; class Insecta; order Lepidoptera; family Noctuidae; genus Noctua; species Noctua pronuba. Next base: position 11,360,532 of record LR999896.1, read on the forward strand.
GTACTATAATTTCGCTGTAAGTTCAATGTTTGATTTAATGGCAGTGCAAGTACCCTAGATTTTGTATGAATACATGCAGCTTTACGTATTGTAGCAATTTCACTTGGAAATTTTAGCAGACGTGAAGAAATACTACACATTTTGGTATAAATAATTCGATAAACTGAAAAACAATCAGATTTTCCGCTTTTAAAAATAACTTTTTTACAGGTGTTTTAGCATTTTTGATTGACAGGATCCCCAATTTTTTAGTTCTTCTTGACTTTGACAATGACATTGACAGTAACTTTGATTTTGACACCGCGAACGGAAGTAGTGAGGTGCCACTATTCACGATGAAAGCGAACGGGATTAGAATCCGTTTGGTATAAGTTTCTACTCTTTGTTTATAATATTTCTACAAGTTATATCGCACAGAGCTTTGGGATCAGTAGCGAAAACTAAGCTTTCGAGGTCAGTCAGTACGGACGTGTATAATCTAAAACATTTATACCTGTGGTGTTCACCTTTGATGCAATTTTGATTGTACGCGTCTAAATAATTTAACCACGCTACATCTTATGCCAGTTAATGCGAACGTAAAGGGAGAATCTAAATTTTCCTTAGAAGTGAACAACCTTAGAAGTAACAGATGCATCCTGTGGTTTCCCCCTATGAGAAAAGGGCATTAGTGTGGTTACAGAATTACTTTTATCAGTCACAGTTAACTTTAACAATGGAATAGACCCCTTTTTTTCAGATGGGAAATCGTCAAATGCGGGAAAAAATTTAAATTAAATTAAATTAAATTTAAATTCCAATTCCCTCGCTCTGGGCGGAATGGACAAGAGTGTCAGACTTTTACTGACAAAAACCCATCCATGTTCCGTCTTTGCCCTATGTGTTCCAGAGCCGCGGTATCACTTTCGAACAGTCCCTTAGTAATAGTCCTTTTTGTTGACAATTGACATCTCTTTGAGGTGCGCGTGGAACACGAACGTGCCATCGACAAGGACTGTCGTCATAAGACAGACGGACGGCGAGCTGTGGAATGGACCCCTAAATGTAAATACCACAACTGAGAATAACAACGGCGTCGGAAAAATAATCGATACTAGCCTCCTTCTACTAACAATTTTTAATCTGTGAACAGTGAACTTCAAGTTTGACAGTCCACGGCTTTCGAGAACAGGCGATTGACGGCGGCAGCGAATCAGCGAAAAGCATGAATTTTTGAATTCTTTCAATCAAATTTGACTGTGCTTGCCAGACAAGACAATTTACTACACATTCGAATAGTGTCAAAGGTAAATTATTCTTCAAGATAGAATAAACTTAGGGTATATTAGCAAAACGATGAAGTAAAAACGGATATACATTTGATTCAGAAGCTTCTTGCCGTAACATACCTATCGCAAATTGGTACGTGAAAAGAGTGAGTTATATAACCTTGAATCACGAGACTTCAGTATTGATCAGTTAATTTTCTGTGAAATATTCAAGTGAGGGTAAAACTTATCAGGTATGTAATTATAATTTTAGTAACGTAGACGCAAATCCGCAATATGTGACGCAACGAGTATAAGAGGTTAGGAAAACTGGAGTACCCTGTGATACATGCAGTGCTAGACCAACACTATAAAGAAAAATAATGATAGTGGCCGTTTTGATCATTATATAATCTTGTCTCCTGTTTAAATCATGCAATTAGAAAGTAACCAGTGTTCTTTGGTGCACCATGACACTATTTTACAGAATTACTTAGCTCCTTTCTATTCCTCTCTAATCTGACATCTGTTTTCATTTTTATTAATGATTTACTATACAGAGAGATAATATAAAAGAATTACTTGGGGTCTAACAGCTGGTGGTTCAGTGAATTTGATACATGATAGATTTTCTACTGATTGTATGGGGTTTATACCAATTTTAAATTTAAACATACACCCTTATTGATCTCTATTTATTTTTGATAAGAATACTGTTTTGATGTACATTTTTCCAATTGTACCTAATCTATACCTTCCTAGTTATTGATGTTCTAGTTATGTATGTCATAAAATACAATGAAATTTGGCTCATGTAAACACTAGTAATTTCTCCGATGACCTTGAACTATTTAATCAAGCCTATAAATAATTTCAGAGCATAGTAGTGCATCTATATAATAGTTTTGAGTTTTGACTGCCTGCCAAATTTTTACATACTAGAAAGGGGATTGGAAAGGCAGTTAATAATTGTTCTCTTATCTATAATTAAGTACATAACTACTTATATGAATAGCTTTTCAAGAAAACAAAGAACTATATTTTAATATAATATGATTCTGTTGCAATATTATTAGGATAGGATTTGAATTTAAAAAAATGTTTTTGAAAAATTTTTGGAGAGCCAATTTTTGCATAGCGATTTCAAAAACTTTACTTGAGCTGAGATTAGTGAACAGTAACTTTCTGGTGTCCTTCTGGGTCAAACTGAATATTTAATACACTAGGAAAAAAATAAAAATCAAAAGTAATATAAAGATTCCAATGTGCCAGTTACTCTGGCATTGACAATGTTGTGTCCTAAATTCTCAAGTATATTATCTTTCTGTTTGTTCAAACATATGTTAAGCATATTTGTTTGGGCGGGGCTCCGCCGTGTCCTCGTAGCGGCGATCGGCGGCGGCGACCTCTCGCTCCCGGCCCTGGTTCAGGCCATGGTCCGGAGCGAGAGGGAATGGGAAGCCGTCACCTCCTTCTGCGAAGCAGTCATGCTAGCGAAGGAGGTGGCGGGACGTGAGAGGGAGAGAATCTCACGTCCCAGCCGCCGCGGGCGAAGCACCGGGCGTCGGGGGCCACGTGGTGGCTCCCGGCCACCGTAGGCGCGGGCCTGTGGACGGTGAGTAATGGGTTAGCTCACCGTCCGTCCGTCTTATGACGACAGGCCGTGTCGACGGCGCGTTCGTGTTCCACGCGCGCCTCAAAGAGATGTCAGCAACCAAGAAGGGGCCCGCAAGGGCCGATGCCTGCCGGGGCTGCGGGACTGTTCGAAAGAGATACCGTGGCCCTGGAACACAAAGGGCAATGAAGGAACATGGATGGGTTTTAGTCAGTAAGAGTCTGACACTCCCTCCCACTCCACCCAGAGCGGGAGAAGTCATTTGATGATTTCCCATCCGTAAAAAAAAAAAAAAAAAAAAAAAAAAAAAAAAAAAAAAAAAAAAAAAAAAAGCATATTTGTTTAAAGAGAATTTATCATGTTTTTTTTTTAACATCTGTTGTACAAGTGGTCTAAAATTGATAGTGTTTTTATATTTATATCACAGAATTGCATGATGTTGACTTAAATATATAGTAATGAATTGCTGTAATTATTGACTGATTGAGATCTTAGAACCCTCTATAGGGCAATAACAGAATCAGTTATATAAAGAATTATGTTATTATAGGGAAATACTTAGGTCTTGCAGAGAACCTCGTCAAAAAATATAAAAATAATTGATCAATACTACAAAATTGATTGAAAAATCTAGTTAAGTGGTATGTTGCATAAAACAAACTCCTAAATTTCGTAAGCTGTCATTATGACGATTGAACAACATTCTGTAAATAATACTATAAGTACTTTTATGGAACACTTTTCTCAAGTATAGAGAAAAGCATTCTATTTGTGTGAAATATGGATACAAAAAGAAACTGTCTATTTTAGAAATGTTTTCATAAATTGAAATAGTATTTCATGGTAAAATAATACTATTATTATAGTGTATGACAGTTCATTGAATATAAAATTGTTCTTTACAGATCTGACACTAGACTGACACCATCATGCATCGTGCAAGAGTAATATTTAAGCTCTCAAATAAAGCTGGGAGTAACGACAGATTCGCCTCATGGCTTCTCAACAAAACACAGGTAAGTCATCTCTTTAATCGGTGTTAATTGAATCTGCAGTTTATTTGCCTACGGAAAATTGATTATTTTTATCCAACCCAGCTCCTCAAGAAAGACCAGGAACACCTAGATAAATAGTAGTAGGATTTAATTTCTCCGGAACACCCGGAATACTCCAGAACCCATCATGGCACTGCATAATTTTTCATTGCTTTACAAAATAAAACGATTACTCTTAGTTTTTTAAAAGTAGAAGTACCATTCACAAAAAAATATGCATACCGTATTGTAGTTTGTATGTATTCTGTGGTCTTGTGACAAAAAAGGTACACGTCAAAATGTTCTCAGACTATTAAACAATAAGTTCAAGGCTGTCAACGGCCATGGTCTCTAAACGGTAACTTGCGACCTTGTCCAAATAAACCAGAACCATAGATCGTGTTGTTTGTAGTTAACTTTTGAATGGAAAAAAAATGCAACTAAAAATAATTTAATATAATATGCAATTCACACTCCATGTAATTTTTACCACATTTAGTTCCGGTTAGATTAGAAGCTGACACTAACATTTGGGAAAAGACTAGGCATATTATAATTGTTTTTGTTCAGATACTGAGATGTTTTTTAGGAAATGATAGGAGTTAGTTAGAAGATGACGGAACAGACGCATTATCACGGTGAGGCATCATAACGACACCGTATGAGTCATATCACGTGTGGCGTCGCCGGTAGTACATACCCGATTGCACCAGTTTATAACTGCTTTAGTTAAATAATTTCCCCGCCGCACATTGCCAGGGTCCGGTTAGTAGACCCTGACCAAAAAGCTGGTCTTTTTATTTTTCACACACCTCTCGTTTATGACTGTTACATTAATAAAGCTACAAAATTGTAGTAACTTAAACCTGAGTGTTTACTCAGGTTTAAGTTTGAATAAGACTATATATATGGTATAGCGGGCTGGTTTCCGCAACTCCACGTCAAAGCTATTATTATTATTACTATTATTGTGCCCTTCACCTTGTTGAATTTAGGGGCTCATTGCTGTTAGAACCTGTCTTTCATGTTTTAAATACATGTTTTGGTGATATTGAAATAAAAGTTCTTGGAAACGAGGTGACTCATTCTTGTAGTATTTGCATTATCCTTTTATGGAAGCCTTTTTATGCAAATTAATGAATCCCAGAAAACAAGATCTTAACCTTGCAGCCTCAGTACGTAAAAGTAAATCAGTTACTGTCCTAATAATTATGCACTCTCTATGACCTATCTATGTAGATTCATCAGTATAGAATAGCCTCTTGAATCATGTTTTCATAAATCTTTCAAATAAAAACGAAAGAAACAGTGCTACATAAATTAAATATTAAAAAAAACCTGTATGTCTTGTCATACTTAGTATACATATAAATATACAGTGTGTTTAGTTAACGGTTACCAATACTTTAAGGGCATATTATGTACTCATTTCTAGCGACAAATACACGTTTATAAATACTCCTTACATATATGTATACCAGATGTTAAGCCTTTTCCCAATAGCTGCATAATTCTTTTAAAATAACATTTCCAAGTATTTTTGTTTCTGATAAAACCACTAGTGATGTGTTGTGTCTGATTGATATTACTCGATATTTTTATCTGTTTCGAGAAATATCAAGGTGAAGGCGTCATGTTTGAAAGAAAACTGATACATGGGTAGTACGAAAACATGTTTATTGTACCTACTTTTTCCTTATACATATCTTATCGTGGATATTATGAGTTATAATCAACTAGCTTTGGGCCCGCGGTTTCGCTCACTTGTAGGAAGTAAAATAATCTACGTTATCCAGATAAAAAGTATCCTATGTACCAACCCAGGTCATCTACTTGGGTTCCAAATTTCATCCCAATATGTTCAGCTGTGAAAAGCAAACAACTCACTTTCGCCTACAATATCAGCATTAATTGAGCCCGACAAGTAACAATTAAATATTTCTGAGAAAAATACGTTCACTTTAGCTACTGACGTCCATTTCTAGAGTGTACACACTAAGACATCAAGCTATACATTTCCAGTATAACATGGCCTCACTTTGTAAAGGTTCCTCGTACAATGAAAGATCCGCTTATACTGGATTTGTATAGCTTGATCGATCGATCCGTAGTCCGTACGTGTTGTAAGCACTGTCTGTTGTATAACCGGTGTGCCAGTCGCGCCTCCAACTTGCTGTATGTACTGCTATATTATGACGAGCGGCCGAGCCCCTTTGTTACTTTGATAAACTTTGTTCCACATCCTTATCTTATTGTGCTTGTTTTTTTAACATACAATTGCTCAACGATTGATATTATTGCATACATTATTAATTATTATGCGGAGATGGTGGAATGAGCAGGTCTACTTCGAATAAGAGTGGTAGGGGCCAGTCTTATTCCCTGGCTATTAGGGAGGGATATTAGGAGATAGATATAATAGGGTTATTAGGCTATTAGGGAATAGCCCTACCTAAAGAGACTTGGGAGGAGAGTAGGATGGCCTTTAGCCTGCAGTGAGACAATCCAGGCTGATAATAGTAATAACATTGATTATTTGTAATTTGATACTACACTATAATTATGATTGTATAGTTCACTAATTAAATAAATTTAATATCTACTCCAATGCATATAGAACAGATTTTGGCGTACCAAGACAATTGGAGGTTCGCCAAACGTAATGTGTGCGCCAGGAAAGCGATTTATTTTCATGTTGGAAATGTGGCTTAAAACAAACGATGGTATTCTATGCAGGTTGACGTCATATGACGTAACTACCTAGAGCAGTATCAATGTTGTTTATTACATTTTTTAAAAGTCATGCCTTTTCTGTCCGAATGGATACGAACATGACAAGCGTGATCGTTATCTGATACTATTCATTTATTGATTTCTTTGATGATGAAATTATTGTAATATTAAATTATGGTGGTTTTAGCTAACATGAACTGATGGTACTCCCTGACGTAATGGTGTCGTGAGTCCTGACTAACATTTTAAATTTTTTTAATTTTAAAATGTTAGTCAGGACTCAATTAAAATATAATATAACATAAACACGCCTTTTTCCCCATGGGGGCAGGCAGAAACCACATAACACAACCAGCTATGATAATTACACACTCCTTCCCTTAAAAGCCTATTTAGTGCATCTGTTATTCCAAACTTTGTTCCAAGTTGGTGAAATGGTCGCAACCGACTGTTGAGTGTGACGCTGAGGATCTGGGTTTGAATCCCGTGGTCAGGCAGCAGTTAGGTTTTATCAAGAATTTCTCCGTAGCAGTTCGAAGTCTTGATTTATGCACAATATGCGCAAGCAGGGCAAAGGTATATCGCAACAACTGACTTTAACAAAACTGCCAGGAAGGGTACCTACCACCCACTACCAGCCCTTCAGTGAACACAGGCGTGATGTATATAGAACCTTCTTTTTGTTGGCACAGGTCGCTGCAGTACCAGTGACCAGCTATAGGCACAAAAGCTCGGCAGCCGCTGAACCCTTCCTCAATGGCTCCAGCTCCGCCTACGTGGAGACCATGTACAACACATGGCTCGCAGACTCCAGCTCTGTACATGCGGTAAGTTTGACTGTTCACCTGTTTTTTATCTTTACGTGACAGTATGAGATCTTTCGTGAAAAAGAAATACTGGTTGATAAATCCTTCAGTGATTTATGATTACTTTTTATTATGCAAATTAGAAGATTCATTACGCTTAGTTATGAGAAACACGCAACTACGTGATAGGGTGAAGTTTTTTAGAAATCCACAAAACCTATCTTTGCGCGACGCTGGTTATTGAAGACACCGACGCAATGGATGTTGTAGCAAAATGTCAAAATGAAAGCCAATGCATTAACGACTGCATTACGCACGTTTGATTGTTTTACATCTGTCACTGTTATGGAAGTAAAAGTAAGGGACACGTGTAATATTCTTTTCTTAATTGAAAATGTTTATACTAAACGAGATTTATTAAATTATCATTTCTAACAATAGCTCTTGACATCTATTATGTTTCTAGAATACTACCTTGACATTAAAATTAATAAGCAGAGAAAATCGTTGCTGTGCTGTATTCAATTGATCATAAATAAATAAATATCGCGATTCTAGAATAAAAGTAAAGCAAGTAAATTGATACAAAAATATGTCTTAAGTATATATAGAATATTATTAGAATAATGAATGGCACCAATGTTATTGTTACACAGCTCTAACATATGGGGTATAATTATTATGATAGCACTGGTATTTTCGTGGTTTTTCATATTTATTCAAGTTGTCTTGGATATCATTATTGTTAAAAAAATAGGTGCATTTCCAAAGGCGTACCGCACAATCGCAGCGTGGTTTTTCATATTTATTCATGATGTCTTAGATATCATTATTGTAAAAAAATAGGTGCATTTCCGAAGGCGAACCGCACAATCGCAGCTCATTAGCGTTTTGTCGCTACGGTTTGCGGTTACTGCATAATTCTTTTAGAATAACATTTCCAAGTATCTTTGTTACCTATTGATAATAAAACCACTAGTGATGTGTGTTGTGTCTGATTGATATTAATCGATATTGTTATCTATTTCCGAAAAATCACAACCCATTAGCGATTGAGTCGCTTTGTCGCTGCAGTTTGCGGTTACGGTCTATCTTGTGACGTTCACGAATCCTAGCATTATCTTCTCAAGATTGTCTTTCATAACAATAGGTTATAAATAAATAAATACCTCAAGAGTTTCCATGCAGTGTATATGTTTACTATAAACATCTAAGTATGTTGTGGAATTAAAAGCGGATTTAGATACGCTTGTAAATGTTATTCTTCATGTCTACCAACAGTTTTATTTCGATGATAGCACTGCGGACGTTATTTTGCAGACGTCAAAGATTAGATAGCAGTATTTTTTACCAAGTTTCCAAGTATTATCTCAGTTTTCCACGGCTATCAAACAATCAAAAGTATCTTATTAGATCAATGTTATGCGTCATTTGAAAACACACTTCAATGAAATGTTCCGGAAACTTGGATATTGCATGAGATAAGTTAATAGCTATGGAATTTTTACAAAGAATATTGTCACTGAACGGACTTGAGGTAAATGGTCATCATTCTGATGGCCGTATTCATTAAGCGACATCTAAATGGCTAAATATTAATGTAAGTGTGGCCTATGAAAGATCTTAAGTTCTCTTTGACGTCATTATGAGGCTGTTTATTTTTAAAAAAAACAGTTGCAGCTGTTGACGTAACCACTTTAGTGACAACGCGTGCTATGCTAACCAATACGGACTTCCAATTACGGATAGGTGAATTGTTTCGCTGCGTCTAGACAATTTATTTCTTGGTTTGATTACGTCAAATCACGTTAGTTATAAAGTGGAAACTCTGAAAACTATAAATAAAAACGGAATATACAAGGTCAAATTGAATTAACTAGCGAAACTCCGCGACGTGATGGGTATCGGGCTATCGGCAGTCGCTGAAAATGTACTTATTTGAAGTTGAGGTTTTTTTAATTTATTTTTGTTTATCGTGTTTGGAAATCGACATGGATATGAACATGTGATAAGGATAGATGTTACTAAAAAAGTGATGGATATTAATGTCGACGGATGAAGAGGGAGAGGGAGGCCAAAAAAAAGACACCTAGATGAATTGTGTGAGGAATGATATGATAGAGAAAGGAGCAAATGATGCCGTGCCTGACGTCTGAAAGGGGAGAATAGAAGAAGAAAACGTGTTGCGCCGACCCCAAGTAGAATGGGACAAGGACAGGAAGATGATGATGTGTTTGGAAATCGACGCTCATCCCATCGCCGAGTTGGCTGTAAGGTCTGTGTTTTTGAAACAGATAATAAAAGGCCAAATTAAACATGAATGGCGCCATTAATTATGACTTCAGGGGTCGTTAGAAAATCCTATTAGGTTTTCATGGTAACTTAAAAACTAATTATTGCTTCGAAACATCTACGGATTTATAGATGAACCGTGAAAGTCAAGCCTCAAGGGCAACAACGAAATAGTTTCCGTAATACAGAAGGAAAGAGATGTTGCCGAGTGTGAATTGACAATTCATGCACAGCCAATTTGTGAGTTACTGCTAAATGGAGCCAGTTGTTACTCGCAGTGAATTATCTGCTTTGATCTGAAAAATCCGGAGTAGATCTGAATCGCTAAAGAAGTAGAATAAATATTACGCTCGCCCACTTAACCAGCTTAACGTGAAAATTAGCATTCAGTCATTTGCATGTATGCTCTTGCGGTAATTTCTTCATAAAAATGGAAATTTTAAAATGCACGTTTTATGGTTTTGTTGCCGAATTAAGGTCAAGAATTATGTTTGTGTTTCATTCTATAAATGTACACAGTTTATCATTCTTTACACACCGTTTATTAAACTGTTATACGGATCCTTAAATTGATATGGGGTTTATACTGTGAACCCGCATAAGCTAAAAAACAGAAAAAGTACATTGCCGCACGTTCAATAACGGAAACTTCACGAGATGATTTTCCTTGAGCGATTATCGGCCTCCATACATGAATACGTTTAAGAAAGATTTTACCTTTACAATACAATAGGAAAAGAGAAAAGATGACAGTTTTAAGATAAGCTGATACACTATCAGATTTTACTTTGATTGATCACAATGATGATCATTCATAATCGAGGCGCGTCTCAATCACTCTTCAACGTAATCACGGTCGGGATTTCTGTATGAGATAAGGAAAATGCGTTGTGTTATCATGTAATAGGATATAAGTAAATTAATAATATAGCTCGCAATGCATAGAAACAATAATTGTAACATTCAGCTATTTGCGCCATATTAATTATTTGATTATGTGAAGATTTTTTTTTCACATAGACATAACCGTAACTCGATTCGATATCAGATTTATTACTGAATTATTAAAATTATTATGATAATGATTCATAAAGCTGAGAAATTATAAAAAAAAGTATCTTGATTTAGCACACGAGGTTGTCGACATGTGGGACGTGGACTCTGAAATCATTGTACCGATAGTCGTTACGGTTAATGGACTAATAGCAAAGAGCCTCGACCAACACCTTAGGAGGCTGTCATTGCGCGGCTGGGTCAAGGGCTTGATTCAGAAAGCAGTACTCCCAGACACGGCACGCATTATGAGGCGATTCTTCTCTCTGGAGCCCTGACCACCGCCGATGCCGATGGGCCATCTATTTTTTATATTTTTCAATGTTTTGTTTACTTTTGTTTTTAAAAATGCATTAGATAAGGGAAATGAATAAAGGATGATTCATCATAACAAAACTTAGATAATTTACACTGGCTTGGCTAAAATAAAGATAAAAATAAACGAAAGAACAGGAAAATAATGACGTTTTATGTTCGTACATAAAGGTCTAGCTTTGCAGAGTTACCTACTTATGTATGCAAAGCGTAATCGATTTTCATGGTCTGGGTATTTCCCTGCCTGCTTGACAATTCTACAAGTTTACTGATGCCAAAATTCGGAGGATATTCTCGTGCATTGATGCTTTATGTCTTCTCTATTGACAAAAACGTAAAGAAAATAAAAGTTTTTATTAGTTTCTTTTCCAAGACACCAATTTTCAGACAATCTTTATACTTTTTGAAGAAACATATCCTCAAACATATCAGTGTAATCGAATGAGAAGAGTTTTGGATCCAATCCTTTTGGATTCCACTACAAACTTTACCTCTTTTCGACATTATTATAGACGAATTACTACACAATGTTGCTACAGATGATACAATATCTAAAGGAATTATGTTATGTATTTTTCTAGTCGTGGGATGCGTTTTTCCGCAATGCGACGGCTGGCGCCCAGCCCGGTACAGCCTACACTTCGCCGCCAAACCTGTCGCCTTACAACAAGAATGAAGTACCTCTCACATCGCTGGTCCCCTCCGGCGGTGGCATGCCATCCATCTCTGCAGGTTTGTAGATGTCACTTGAGACCAAGAAAACGAATTTCTGTTATACACTTTTTGGCGATGATAGATACCTATTTGGGTATCTACAAGTACTGTATATTGGGCTTAAATATCTCGAGAGTTGATCCTTTTCATATTTTGCAAGAAAGTTTGGACACTTATACAAGCCGCGTAAGAACAAAATACCTATGGCATGTTTGTATAACATTACTTTAGACCTCAAACAAACTCCACTGGTTACTACAAGAAGACATCTTGAGGGAGTAGAGTTCTTCCTTACGGTTTTCTTATCAAAATTAATAATAAAATAAACTCTCATGTTTAGTAGGCATGCATGAAAGTTTTTTCTGCGTTACTCTTTAGGTAATCGTCGAAACATCCAGGATAACTTTCTTATCATTTATTGATCATAATGGTAATGGTATTTTTTCACAGGCTCTCCAATTAACGAGAAGATAATCGACGACCATCTGGCTGTGCAGGCCATCATCAGGAGTTACCAGGTGACGAATGTTCCTATCTTATCGCTGTTATGATTCTTGTTCGACATTCATTATTGTTTGCACTTTTTTGTCCCCTAGTCGTGACTTGCCCATATGGTTCGGGAGCTCATGCACGACAAAAGAAAATCATCTTTTAAGCGTTTTCTTACCTTTTTGAGTGTTGAAACGAAAATTTTGCTCGGATAAAACATTTTTTTTTGCTTGGCCTAATAAAACCTCTTTTGGTCAAAATTTTTTAATGATTTGATTTTCTCGTCATGAGCTCCCGAACTAAACGTGTTTCCCCTCTTTGTTTTATTCCCAGTTTGAAACATGTTGACTAAGAAATGTTTATGTCAGGTCTAGGTAGTGTTTATTATTTTACACATTTTTTACAATTATTTCTACAAAAGCAGCTTTCTAGCATTATGATTGTAGGTCGCGCTCATAATGATTAATTAACATAGGCAGAATTTGTTTATTTAAACATAGAGTTAATTATGACATTTTCTTTTATAAATGTTATGTTAAGTTTTTTTTTACTTATTAATTTTGTAAAAGTAGCCAATTAGTTATTCATAATTATGTTGATGAATGAAAAATATGTATACTGTACCAGGATCAGTCATTGTTACTGCGTGTGGAACAATTGGCATAGCGGTTTCAAGACTATTCGTTCAACTAGTCTAAATTCTGTTACACGACCTAGCGACAGAAACATCTACCTACATAATAACAAGTCCTTGAATCACTGTTTAGTAGCGTCACATTGGATGCTGTTAATAGCTTTCTATTGAGTACAATATGTTGTTGTGGTCGCTCGGTCGTGGATGTTTGCAATTTGGGCTAAAATGTGATGTGGTGGCGGGTGCGTGACAGGCTCGCGGTCACCTGGCGGCCGGCGTGGACCCGCTCGGCATCACCACGGCCAACCTGCCGGAACTAGGCATGCGCGGCCCAAGCTCCGAGCTCATCATGAGGAAATATTTCAATTTTGGTACGCAGGAGACAGGGGATATGTCGCTGTCGTAATTATGGACGCAACCACACTCGTATATCGTTTCGTTATTTATTTCAACATTGCATTGCGTGTCACTGATTGTTGTGTTTCGTAAGCGATTTTATAACACACATACATATTTTTAACTAGTCATGCTTATGGGAGAGTGGTCACGAGTGCTGAGATGTGACCTTGTCTATGGATAGTCGTAGCTTTTACACCACGCAAGCCACTTAACATATAGCCTTATGATGCATCATCTTAATATATCACAGTAATAGTGTTGTCCTCAAACTTGAATTGTTTGAATTATTGTCTATCAGACGTGCGTATCTTAATGTAGATAACACTTTTGTTCGAATACACTGCTTGTGTAATAGAAATTTATGTTAGGAAATTGTTTCTTGCATATGCATGTGTGTGATAATACTCGCTATCGATTACTATCAAAGATTTTATTTGCTGTAGTTTTTAATTTCAAGCAGTTTTAGTCACCCAAATAATCCTAACAATTATATCCAATCTGTGAAAGATAAGATTATTTTACCGGAAGATTAATTGTATGTGAATGCCAATATAGTATCGTTATTCATATCATCAAACATTTGGTTCATACATAATAACCAGACCGACATAAAATGCTAGTCTCAAATGATACAAAAATGCAAAAACCTAAACTAAAAGTAATAATTTATTGCCTTATTTTTCTTCTTTATGTCGTATTTAACATATTTTTCGATCTGGTAGGCGCTGACAAATAATATGCACGTTTATGGGAATACTGAGGTTAACATTATATCATTATATCTTTTCTCAATCATGAATATATGCTGCGTAACAATCTTATAAAACTTCAAGTTTCTTAAATTACTTTTTATACAATTAATATGTATTTGTACATAATTTTCTATAAGTAAATTATGCAACAGATGTGCCTACCTATGTATTACCGCTTTATATGTTATATATCTGAAGAAAGGATGTATGATGGGGCAGTCACTTGATTGTTTTGTTACGAACATTTTGTTTTACGTTGAATGTAGTCTCGTGGTCACCTAGTGGCGCACTTAGACCCGCTGGGCATCGCCACCGGGGACCCGATATCGAGCGGCGAATGGCACGGCGGCTTGCGAGCCTTCGCGAACGAGGCAGTCATTAGAGAACACGTCAGATTCGGTATGGACGACCAAACTCTATCACGTACTCGGTGGGACGACACTGATGTCAAATGGACTTCGTAATTATACAACATTAGACTGATAAGATAACGTGAGAATCGTAAACCCAAACAAACAATTAATTAGTTTTCGACGTAGTAAAATGTCTGTCCAATTGACATCAACACGGTTCAAGTGCTGAGTAATGCGTTACTCGTAACTTGCTGTGGGTCCTGTAGGGGGGTTAGTTTCGGTTTCACTCCTGGCACCGCCTGTCTTGCGGATATGACCTTGCGAACACACGCGTTCTTTTACACCTTTCCTGTATCGTATGTAGTTAGATGCTTTGTGGTGCTTGGTTTGTAGAACTTTGACCTCGTAGATGAAATGGAGATGGATGATGATTTTAAAATATATTAATATTATTCTATCTATTAAATTAATTTAACTTGGTAATTATTTTAAACTGTAGAACAGATGAGTGAAATCAATTGGAACAAATTTTAATTGGAATTTAAATAATTGAGACTAGCTTTTTGAAATAATCGGTCATATAAATTAAAATACTAAAATGTTACTAATACCACGAATATGACTGTTTTATTCACCATTGAATGTTAATGTTTAATACAATGTTGATGAGCAATATTAATGATTAACAAATGAGGTTGAGGTATGGAGGAACTGCGTAACACTAATCTGTTTATCATCATATTCCTTTACTAGTGTTTGTACATCAGAAGATGTAATTGTAATTAAGAACTCGATTCATCATAAGAATGACGATAGGTAGGAGATATATTATGAGTTAAGACAGTGGATATAAGACGTAAGGCAGTATTTTTAAACAAATAATGATCCGAAGAATAGTATATAGGTTAATTGACTATTTTACCTTGCACCTACGCCAAATAGTAGTATAATAGTAGTTCAGGATATATTATAATTTAAAATTATGCCTATGATTTTTAGTAGACCTTAAAAACTAGGTTAAGAAATTCTTTTGATTTTTTGTATACCAATGTACTGTTTATTAACCTTTATAATTCCCGTTTCCAAACGTTTGAGACTTATTATGTGATTAATTAATGTTATTTAATTTGTACATTGTAAATACCCATTTAGTCAGATCATTTATATAATGCACGATGTATGATAATTATAAGAATACAGGTTAATTACTACTGACTATTATATTTGAATACGTTGACAACTTTAGGTTTATAAAAAAAATGTGTGTCGGAAAAGGAGAACATTTTCTATTTTTAATCAATTAACAGGTTTTACGTAGGATATAAAATTTAACAATTATCTTAACTGCTTAATTTGTATTTTATACCACGCTGGCCTATCCACGATCCACGAGGATATTTTGTGTTGCTCCTAAATCGGCACTGTATGTATGTATTGTACCTTAACCAGCTTCTGATAAGCGCTGCGAAATAACTGACTAATCTCCCAAACCCTTCAATATTTTTTATGAAGGAAGGAAACATGCCTCGAGCTCTGTACCTGTTTAATCAAAGACATGAATATTTTAATTTTTTTTGCTTCTTATTTTTTGTTTAAACTATTACTAATAAAAGTATCGCCGGTTACATAATACACGCTAAATGAGAATGTTGTGCACTAAAAAACAGATCCGAGGACATCACATAGCCAATCTCGACCCCTTGGAAATAATGAACAGCGCTTTGATCGGTAAAAACAAACGGGAGGTGATTCACAACAGCTACAGGTTTGGTAAGAACTCACGAGAACCTGAAATACTGAAAGCACCGTGGTCGCTCGTTGACTCATAAGTAGGTAGTTATGGCGGCGAAGCAATCTTCCTGGACAATTTTCCATTTGCAACACGTTCAAAAACTATCCCTACATTGTATTTTATTAATTGATATGACGCAATTTCAGGTGGATTTCCCCTATAGTTTACATTTAGGCGGCAATTAGAATTAATGCGGATTGGCACATAACCATTAATTGGATTTTATTATTTTGTTGTTGCAGTCGGATTATTTGGACTTTTTATGAACAGAATTTATCAACAAAGTTAAGACAATGCCAAACAAACGTGTTTATTTTTTTTATTTGCGTTTATTTTTATTTATTTAAATATCTGTTCGTAAATCGATTTGGAAGCTGGTAGCCATAACTACAAGTTCATTAAGAAATGTGGATGTAACGCACAAGGTCCTCGGCTCGCACGCGCACTTGCTCATATCAATACCTGTTTAAGTATTCATGATTTGCACGATTATCCATATGGTTTATTTATTATTATTATATTGATTGCATGCCTGTATTTTCTAGATTGTATGAGCATTAGCATGTATTTATATATTGCATGAAACTGCACCTATTATTATTTATTTAATATTCATTTAAGTACTATATTGTATGTAATTAAGATTGTAAAAATATATTGGCGATGGTTTATACGAATAGAAAAGTATATTATTGTTTGGCATTGAAAGATGCGCTATCTTTTCTTGATCGGTGTTGGATACTCGCCAGAGAATTGCTCTCCACTTCTAAAATATAGTCACTTTAAAATAACAACACCTTGTTGACTTCGAAGTTTCTTTTCAATTCTATATTGATGCACCGCATATAATTATATAACTGTATAAATGTGTATTTGTAAATGTAAAGTTGTCATTACTGTAAGGGCGTAAAATATTGGGATCATAATGTAATGTTGGTTGGAAATATGTAAAAAATCCTAGTAAAGGGATATGATAAACTATTCGCTTTAATTTGTGCTTTATTGAAAGGGTAGACTTCACATGTAATGCTGCATCTCTTACATGGGTATTTAGGCGAAATATTTACTATTTTAACGTTCGTACTCTGATTGCGTCTTATACGTTTTAGATGAAGCTGATATGGACAGAGTATTCAAACTACCATCCACTACTTTTATTGGTGAAAAAGAGAAAGCGCTACCGTTAAGGTAAGGTTTGAATTTTTTTTTTTAAATAGCCTATTCTGTCCCACTGCTGGGCAAAGGCCTCCCCCCAAATCATCAAACCATCACCTATGTTTATTCATAGAAAACAAATCTTAGGTGAATTCTAATATTGTTCCTTCTTAGCTCATCGATGGCAAAAAGTTAGTTCGCAGACGGTAGCAAAAACGTTTAATCACAGGTGCAGATGCTGATAAAGATTTTATCAGTGTTATTCTGTAACCTTCACCTTGTCGTAAATAAGTTGTGATATATAAACTTATCGCTGTTATCGATAACAACTGCTACATGTGATTGGATCATTATCCGAGTCAATAAAAAAAAAACAATGCTTGTTGTTTTCGCTGATTTCTTGAGTACTTAGATTTGCGATACTAAAATAAAATTTTAATGCCATTGCTATTCAAAGCAGGGCTTAAGCCTCTTCGCATACAGAGAGGCAAGATTGCCGATTTTCGACTTATATTAATTACAAGTGCAAGTTTGCTCACGATGTTTGCCTTCATCGATATCATTTAGACCAAGATAAACTAAAAAAAAAAAGAAACTATAGCGTATTAGCGTATATTTTAATTACCCTGAAATTTGTTCCGCTGATTAGTTCTGCTTTTGACGTAAACTATTTGCGTCAGGCGTGTTGAAGTATGCAATAGAAAATTATGTAACATACTTCATACTTACAAATTCATCTAATTGCTATTAGAGATACTTCATGTTAGGCTATGAATCTAAGATGTATTGGTTGCTTATCTGCACGTAGCCACGTCACTTCCTCTGATGAGTGTTGAAAGAAAAATCTCAACGCTATGTAGAGTTCGTTTTACCCAAAATTTAACATAATCAGCCTGTAATGTCCCCACATGTGGAACCCGGGGCTCTCAGTGATGAAGAATGAACTATAATCCACAATGCGCGCCAAGCCCGTCCAATATTTGTTGCGAAATAAATACTTCTTCGTGACCAAGAGTCCCATAATGATGCATAATGAGCTTTGATCAGAACTGCTACATCGACGGGGTTGACATATGAATACTATGACTAATTAAGACTTCTAATTCTAGGGAGATCTTGAACCGTCTGGAGGAAGCGTACTGCAACAACATCGGTATCGAGTTCATGTTCATCAACTCTCTGGAGCAATGCAACTGGATCAGGCAGCGCATCGAGCCTCCCAACGTTGGCAAGATGAGCGCCGACCAGAAGAGGTTGATCCTCGCTCGGCTTACCAGATCCGCAGGGTAAGTTACAGTATACAGATTTGTATTACTACAAGCCTTGCACTCGAGGGGATTTCGTAAAGATTTACTTTCATCACCAATTTAGGGAATGAGTTTTCAAAAATGGTTCTTCAGGGTACACCTTGTTGCTGCGGGACTGTTCGAAAGAGATACCGCGGCCCTGGAACACAAAGGGCAAAGAAGGAACATGGATGGGTTTTAGTCAGTAAAAGTCTGACACTCCCTCCCACTCCACCCAGAGCGGGGGGGGGGGGGGGGTTATTTGATGATTTCCCATCCAAAAAAAAAGAAAAAAATGGTACACCTTGTTTACATTAGGAACTCCTGTGTTCTAGAAACTAGACCTGGTAATTGCTTTGTCTTCCAATGTTTTTTTATTTATTATTAAGTTGATACATAGATTTTAGTTAAAAAGACATATAGACTTATTTTTCTCACTAGCTGTTCCCCGCGACCTTCGTCCGCGTCTAGTTATTAAAAATACAATTTTCCCCGTTTTTGCAACATTTTTCATTGCTGCTACGCTCCTATTGGTCGTAGCGTGATGATATATAGAATAGAATAGAATAGAATAGAATAGAATAGAATAGAATAGAATATATTTATTGTAAAACATGAGTATACATCAAACAATATGTGCAAGGTCTTAAAAATAATAGGCAGATCTGCATGTTTTGCCATTAATGGCGTACAATAATAACATTTTTTTTTTGGTCTAGAGAAAAAAAAACCAAAAAATTTGTATTTGACTCTACACAGTAAAATAAAAAGAATAACTTAATCCTAAATAAAAATAAAAATTAGGGAGAATACATTACATATGCCAAAATTTCATACATAACTGCGAAAAAATGTCGTAATTGTGAAAACTGATAAAAAGTCCTAGAAATTAAGAAATCCATTTAATTAATTACGCTCATTTAAAAATTCCGTTATGGAATAATAGCATTTAGCAATGAGATATTTTTTTAAATGTTTTTTAAACAGAGCAGTAGGCATTTCTTTTATAGGTTTTGGGATTTTATTATAAATGGTTGGTGCTAACCAAAAAGTACTTTTTTGCATCAAAGCCGTGGTTGATCTCGGTACGCATAATCTATTATTATCTCGTCTATTACGAATGGAGACGTCTGATAGTTTCTTAAATAAGTGTGGATTGGTCCTTACAAAATTAGCTATTTCATAAATAAATAATGAAGGCAGATTTAAGATTTTATATTTAATAAAATACTGTTTGCAACTATCAGTTCTTTTCAGACCAGACATTGCCCTAATGCACCTTTTTTGTGACTTAAAAATAATATCCTTATTGGTGGAGTTTCCCCAAAATATAACCCCAAACCTTAATAAGGAGCCGACAATTCCATGGTAGGCAGTTATAATCGCATTCGTACTCAAAATAGGTTTAAGTTTATAGAGGGCATAAGCACAAGAACATACTTTTTTATTTAATTCTTCCGTGTGTGCTTTCCAGTTCAGACGTTTATCTATGGTTACACCTAAAAATTTTGCTGTGTCTACCTTTTTTATAACAGTTAATTTGTGTTGAACATTAATACTTGGTGCTTCTAAACGTTGACTAAAGAACATAATTTTTGTTTTTTCTAGATTGATTTTTAGATTATTGTTATCTAACCAATTTACTATTGAATTGATTGTATTATTAATTTCTTGTTCATATCTATCTTTATTTATGCAATTAATAGTGACTGTACTGTCATCGGCAAACAGCGATACTGGATAATTAGTTACCAATGGCAAGTCATTTATGTAGATTATGAATAACAATGGTCCCAATACGCTACCTTGCGGAACTCCATATTTAACTATACGTTTTTTTGATGAATATGTTTCTTCTTTTTTGGTATTAATATTTATTTTTGAAATTTCTGTATATTGCTTACGGTTTTTAAGATAAGATTCTATGAGATTGAGTATATTGCCTCTAATGCCATACGCTTCCAATTTACGCAGGAGAATGTTATGATTAACATAATCGAAGGCCTGGGTCATGTCACAGAAAATGGAACATACCGGCGTCCTTTTATCTACGTTCCCCATGACATTATTTATAAAATCGTAAATTGCCATGTTTATTGTTTTATTCTTGCGGAAGCCTTTCTGGTCTTCTGTAAGAATGTTGAATTTTTCAAAAAAATTATAAATTTGATTGTATATGTACTTTTCAAAAACTTTCGAAATTATAGGAATAAGTGCAATAGGCCTGTAACAGTTCATATTCTGCTTGTTGTCTTTTTTGAAGATGGCTTTAATGATACTAGTTTTTAAATTTTCCGGGTATGTTCCAGTGGTTACACACATATTAATGATATGGCTTAGGTGGTCACAGATATGATAAGCGATAAACTTTAGAATTTTAGTAGAGATCCCATCATATCCAACACTTGTAGTATTTTTAAGAGATCTTATAATTTGAAGTATGTCATGTGGAGTGCTTGGTGCCATGAACATAGATTGTTTTAATTTGGGAATATTTACAGTTACGTCCTTACCAGCATCTGGTATTGGTTTTATTTTTTCTATGAAAAAGTCATTAAAAGCATTCGCAATTTCTTGTGGCCTGGTTATAGTTTTATGGTTTGTTTCTATGGAAGTGACGCTATCCTTTGGTAAATTGAGTTTAGACCTATTTATAATTGCCCATGTAGCTTTGGATTTGTTTGTAGATGATTTTATTTTATAATTGTTTTGTGCTCGTTGCGTTAAATTAATTATATTTTTATATATTTTTGAGTATTTTTTAAATTTAGTTTTAGTTACTTCATTACGATTAAGCCTATAGTTCCACATAAGCTCTCTCTTTTTTTTACTACAAATTTTTATGCCACGTGATACCCATTGAGGTTTTACTTTGGTTCTTATTGTAACGTTTTGGAAAGGAAAGCATAAATTATACAGCATCATGAAAGCTTCCAAAAATGCATTATATGCTGTGTTAGGATTATTTGTATTATAGATTTCAGAAAATGAAAAATCTCTTATATAATTTATGAACTTTTTCATGTTTTCATTATTGTAGTCTCGTCTATTTGTTCGCCAAAAGTTTATTAAGATTTTTTTATTAACCGGTAATTTTAATAATTGCGCTGTGTGGTCTGACAGGCCAAAGTCAATCACATCAGATTTACAATTCTTTCCGAAATTATGTGCGAAATTATCTATACAAGTGCCGCTCGCGAGTCGAGTTGGCTGATTTATTTCTAGCTTTAAATTATAACTAAAGAGTAGACATTCTAAATCTATCAAAGTATTATTACGCTTAAGACAGTCAATATTATAGTCACCTGCAATTACGACATTTTTTTTTAAATTTCTGCTACTAATAGTACATAACAATTTCTCTAATTGTTCAAAAAATACAGGTAAGTTATTGGACTTTGGTACTCTATACATACTAACAATAATCGTATTATACATAGTGAGATCAATAGCGCAACATTCGAATATTCCACTTATGGAGAATTTCGCTATATCTGGAAGTTCCTTAAACTGGTGACCTTTTTTTGCAAGGATACATGCACCACCTCTCTTACTGTCCTTTCTGGAGTAGCATGCCGCTAAAGTGTAATTTGGAATATACAGTAATTGCTCCTGGCCAGCTATCATGAAGTGTTCAGATAGACAGATTATGTCGACTTCGGTATTTTTCTCTGATATCTCTTCAAGACATACAGTAAGGTCATTGCTCTTATTCAGTAAACCCGCAATGTTTTGATGTATCACGTTAAGGTGCTTATAATCGAAAAAACTGCATTGTCGTTTGTTGTTCATCCATATTGTTGATTTTCCCGCTTTCTGTATTTGCGAAGGTATTTTCACGTATGTAGTATATAAGTTCGGCGATATCTTGGAAAATTATTTTCATGCCATAATTATTTACTGATCCAGTATTTTGACGGTACATTTTATAGTCCCACGTAAGGTTCTTATTCGAGTCAACGAAGTAGGCATGTTCGTGCGCTAAAATGTCCTGGTATAGCAGATTATTAAAATTTTCTACTCTCATGTTATACAAAGTAACATTCCTTTCACAGAGACCATATGTGGGCATGCAGAGAACAACATTTGTGTGTTGAATTTTTTCGAGTACTTTTCTTATGTTTAGAATGATACTAGAATATTCCTTAGTGGATTTGAAATCTGTTTCGCCAATTAAAATAATACAGAAGTCATTCATAGTGAATTTCATTAACTTTGGTTCCAAGTCGTGAAACATATTATTTATTCCTGAGTATGGTGTTATGTAATGACATAATTCACAATTGTCAAACTTGTTTTCTGCAATTGTACGTATTTTATTATATTTATTTTCGCTAATAATACAGATTTTACTAACTTTTTTCTCCGAGTCTTCATTACGGCTTTTTGTAAGAATTGTTGGTGATGCTGCAGATTCTTCCTTAGATGACTTCATATTATCCATTTTGATTATTGTTTGAGTTCCCTTACTATTTTTCTTCTTGCCAGACGAATGTACTTGCTCCGTTTGTGTGTTTTTGCAGAGTAATGCTTCCTTTTTATTTGGAGTAGAAGACTTTTGTCTGGATTTCTTAGGAGTATTGGTGTTTTGTTCATTTTTATTTTCGAACGCCTGGTAAGACTGTTTAAGGTTACTATTTTCCAATGTCAGTATCTCAATTTCTTCTTTTGCACTACTTAATTGAAGAGTTAGTTTCTCGACTTGTTTCCTTAGTTTCGATATTAGTTCGTGGTCGATTGTGTCGTCGTTACATCTCTCGGGGAAACTGGTAGTGGTGTCATCCAATGTTTCGTTTTCAATTTCACTAATATTAATTTGTGAGTCTGAGATTGAACGAGTACGGCGAGTGCCTCGAACACGAAGCGTAATGTTCTCCAGAAAGTTCATGATACTTGTCTCAAATAATTTTGAGATTATTTTCTGTTATTCAATTATTATGTCTTTATGTTTGTATCTGACAATTTGATACGAGAAATATGAAATCACAAAAAGTGATCACTGTATGCGGGGATCGAACTCGAGACTCGATGCACCTCAGTCGGCACCACAAATCAGGCGACCACTTGAGCAGTTACTATTGTTGTTGAATTAGGGACATGTATTCTTCTTTCAAAAGTTCGTTATTTTTTATTGTGGGAGGACGTAATTTTGAATTTTTAACGTTGTTTTTTTTTTTCACTTTCAATAGTTTTAATGTTTGTTTAGGTTTTTTCGGAATATTAGTTTACAGACAATGATTTTATGACGTTTTCACATGTATGTTTATGTTAATGAGCACAGTCAACACATAATTAAAACACTGTTTGCAACTGAATTATTGTTGTGAGTCCAGATTATATTTCACTTTAGAATTTGAGTGAAATAGGGTTTCTGCTTGTTGTAAGAAAATAAAAAGTTCGTTAGGACGCTTGTTTGAAAAAAGAGTTCCATGCGCGCGCACTATTTGAATAGCTAGCACTATTATTATTCACACTTGTTTTTCTTTAAATCACATAAAGTTCACTTAGTTCTTAATATTTGTATAGTTTGTATGTTTGAGAATTAATGTTTAGTAGTAGTTTTTAGTTCAATGTTTGTTAAAATGTTTTTATTGCACTTTATTTACATTCACTTAACACTCAATTGTTTTAGTTGGAAACTGTGGTAAATAGTTAAAAGTAATTGTTGACTACACTTGTACTGGGTCACTGCTTCTAGATAATAACATTTTGCATGTTAAATTCATAAAAGTAATCATATAACTATTTTATTTTATTTATTTACGCGGAGCCGATCTTTGCGTGACGGCAGCGCCATCTAGCCTATAGCCTTCCTCGATAAATGGACTACCCAACACTGAAAGAATCATTCAAATCGGACCAGTAGTTCCAGAGATTAGCGCGTTCAAACAAACAAACAAACAAACAAACAAACCCTGCAGCTTTATAATATTAGTATAGATAAGGGGTTCTCAGGAACTATTAAATGTGTTCATACATTTGTAAGCCAATTAGCCATTCCAGAACGATAATCCCCTTTTATTGTGAAAGCACTACAAAATCCATTGTTGAATGAAGGGAAAATCCGGTATGGCAAAATTCATTAGATATTTCTTATGTCTTATGCTAAACAACAAAAATGATGCAATGAATATTGTTAAACAGCTCAAATTAAGGGGCTTGTTTTTCCAACTGTGTTACGCGATTCTGATCTTACACGGGTTTTGGTTATTATAGCAATAGTTTGACACAATGTTTTGAGTGCAATGTATTCAGTCCTACCGTAAGAACATGATTTTTCACCCAAAAAAAAAAAATCGTTTCCCAGCAATCTTTTTTGCGTAAAGTTACTTAGTTTGATGTCAATAATGCTTGGTTGACGGCTTCGTGAAGGGTCCGTTTACACCCTGTATAAATAAAAAGTGCCTAAATACCAACACAAGGTCAAAATGTAAGGGTTCAGTATACTGTATGTGAATACATGGTAACCGATTGTGCGTCGGAGTTCCTGTCACCCTGTATACATATGAAGTGTGAGTTATAAAATAACCAGTTAGTAACAATTAATATCATTAATGCATGTTGTTATGACTACATACGATACCGATTACTAATAACTTGAACAGCTATCTCCCTTCCGCAATCTGAACTCATTATTCATTAATTATATAACTATTATGCACTTCTGTGGAGTTCACAGCCACTTAATATGGTTGTTCTCGATCACGAGCGCGTGTTATTGGACTTTAAAGTGATTGAAATAAGGTTTAAAATGCAAGATTGAGGTGGGCTCGTATATAAAAAGCAACAACTATAAAAACGTAATTTGACTACTCTACGCACAATAATAATTGTCAATCATTTCTAATGCATATATCGTGTAATTTCATTACAATTTACTTGTATGTGTATGGGAAAATTGCGTTAAACTAGTCACTGATGCATTAGGTAGTTACCTCACAATAGTCGACACAGTAAATAGGTTTAGATAAGAGAGGCCTTAGAAATGTAATGCACATAACTTGTTATATATTGCTAAATCGATATTATAAGTTGACTATTAACTGACTGGCTATTAATACAGCTTAAAAGACCAAATTCGTAGCTTAAAAATGCCCAATTCGTAGCCTAAGAGGGCCAATTCGTAGCTTATAAAGGCCCAATTCGTAGCCTAAAAAGGCCCCATTCGCGACTCAAAATGATCCGTTTCTCAGGTATTTTTCAGGACTACAGTGCACATACTTTTATGATTAAAAAAAGCAATTCAACTTATATCTTGATATTTATGCACTTGAAGGCTACCCCAAATGGAGGGTGGAAGGGACACCGACGCAAAAACGGTTACCAGTTACCACGTATTCAGTACGTCATTCTAAACACCCCCCCACATTGTCATTTTTCGACGGTTATTAAAAAAAACAGCTGTTTCCTACAAAACTGCAACACGGTCAAAATGTATGGAACAGCAGTTTTTTTTCAAAATACTGATGAAAAATTTTTATGTGGGGGGTTCAAAATGATGTACTGAATACTTGGTAACCGTTTTAGTGTCGGTGTCCCTTCCACCCTGTATATTTGTACTTTTGCGTCATTCTAAAACACAAAATTAATAAAATGGTTATTTGTATTTAGATTCGAGAACTTCCTGGCGAAGAAATGGTCCTCAGAGAAGCGTTTCGGTCTGGAAGGTTGCGAGATCTTGATCCCGGCGATGAAGCAGGTCATCGATGTGTCCACACGTCTTGGGGTCGAGTCCGTCATCATGGGCATGCCGCACAGAGGTAAATCGCAGTTTATTATAACCATATTTTATATTTTTTATTGCCTCTATTTTCATGAAGAGCTCTAGGGTGCCGCATACATATCGCGTCAAACATAACACATTGCACAATTTGATTTTTATACCACATCAAAAATCGGTAATTTATCATATAATTTTTGTTTTACACTGATTTTAAATAGTGGAAAAATTAACGCAAAATATTTGCAACTGTGAAAAAAAATGCATAAACAAGCGGGGCGTGGCAGAAGCATTTAAAGAGCATCAGGCAAAAAAAAAAAATTGAAAAGTATGAGACTAGACCGTTCCGTCAACGAACAACACCGTCGCGTGACATGCACGGAGCGTATCGGCACCGGCAAAATATTCTCGCCGACAATTGTTGACGCTCCGTGGTGTAGTGGGCAGACGCCTTTAAAGTGTGCTTCTTTAAAAAAAACGCCATTGTTAATTGTTTTAATGAAATGACAGGTTAATTTATTCTGTTTTGACCTTGGCTTTACTATTACACAGTCAATTAGCTTGTTACAGCTATTGAGTGTTTTCTTTATAAATTCAGCCGGGTTTATTCCACAATTTATTTTCATAATTAAATATTCAAAATGGAAAATCTTTGGAATAACTCATGAAAAAAGAAAGTTAATGATAATATGATATTTGCAATAACGTAAACTTCTATCGTTGTTCCACAGGTCGTCTGAACGTGGTCGCTAACGTCTGCCGTAAACCTCTGCACCAGCTGTTCACTCAGTTCGCTGCACTCGAAGCCGAAGATGACGTAAGTATTTCTCTCTCTGTTCTGAAGGCTCGCCGGAACCAATACCAACTCGATTCAAAGGAAAGCATTGAAATATGAGCCTTATATCATGTCATGTTCAGTGACATTTTCAGTAGTTGACAACTCACGGTACGACGAATTTCCTGCGCGTCGTCGTATCTACCGATCATTAGTAATGCCACCGTACGTCTCTCAATATAAAGCTCACATTTCAATGCATTGCTTTGAGTCAAGTTTGTTAAAAAATAGTTTCGGTTAACGATGGCCATTTGTGTATCTCAATTCAGCCCTTTTGTGACGACAACAGCAAACTGAATTATATTAACATATAACTCAATAACAAATACACAATTAACAATACATTTCACCCCTACAGGGTTCTGGTGATGTCAAGTACCACTTGGGTACCTACATCGAGCGTCTGAACCGCGTCACGAACAAGAACATCCGCCTGGCCGTATGCGCCAACCCGTCTCACTTGGAGGCCGTGGACGCCATCGTGCAGGGCAAGTGTCGCGCTGAGCAGTTCTACCGCGGTGATAATGAGGGCAAGAAGGTATGTTACCCCTTTCAAATTACTCCTTTTTCTATGTATTTGTGCTCTATGTACAATTTAAATATGAAACATCTTGCTGACAAGGCTTTATCACTGCGTAACTATTCTGAGAGTGAGTTAAGAGGCTTACGTCGTAAGAAAAACGTTGGAACCAATGTTGTGAAGGCCATACAATAATATTGCTCTAAATCCACAGGTAATGTCCCTCCTCCTGCACGGAGACGCAGCGTTCGCCGGCCAGGGCGTGGTGTTCGAGACCATGCACTTGTCGGACCTGCCTGCCTACACTACACACGGCACCATCCACATCGTCGTCAACAACCAGATCGGCTTCACCACCGACCCCAGGCACTCGCGCTCGTCTGCTTACTGCACAGGTTTGTGGAACCATAGTCTTATAAAGGACTAGCGACCCGCCCCGGCTTCGCACGGGTGGACATTTATTTTTTAAGCGAGAATCGCTAACGTACGGCAGTTTTTTCGACGCCTTACTCCACAATTTTCACTACCACGAAAAATCCTATCTATTTTCCGGGATAAAATATAGCCTATACGGATTCGGAAGAATCCCTCTAAGTAATGGTAAAAGAAATTTTGAAATCGGTCCAGTAGTTTTTGAGCCTATTCAATACAAACATACAAAAATACAAAAATACAAAGGTTTCCTCTTTATAATATTAGTATAGATATATAGGGTGACTGGTAATTAGTGACCGACACTTAACCATAAAGTTCGGTACGTACCCCTTCGGGGGTCTGACACATAAACCTCCGCTGGCTTGGTAGATACCCCCGAAGGGGTCTGCGTTTAAGTCATACGTCATCCTCATTATTTATGTAAATATTTCATATTCTGATTATCAAATACTATGAGTGTGCGTTAATTAAGAGACTTGGATAAAAAGTTCATATGTCATCGCCATTAAAACTTCAGTATTTAGCGCGCAAGTTTCTTAATTTATCCTTATAAAATCCAAGCGCATAAATACAGGTATCGCCATTTTGACGGCAGTGCTGGCCGAGGCTAAAAATCATAAAAATTGTGGTTTTCGGACATCCAAGCTCCACTATGTTGACAATGATTAACTCGTCATTAAATTATGTGACGATGAATTTTGATATCTAAAGTCGAAGTTTCGCGCCAATCGTGCGTGTTTACATTTTTATTTTTCACATTACATCACACAGACGCGAACAGATTCGAGAACAAATATGACAAATATCATTCCAAATATTATAAACAACATGAAAATGCCCAGATCTTAGCGTAATTTACTAATACGGGACCAATAACTCGTAATATTCATTACCACTCCTCAATTTGTATTCGCAATTGACGGCCATTTTTTTTTTTAAATTGCTGTTGTGTGTGGATGCGATTATTTCAATCGATTCGTTTTTTGTAAATTTCGATCAAATCGAGAAATTAAATTAAGGAATTTAAGAAATCGATAGATGGAAATTAAAATAATTTTGTTTTAAGCTTAAAATACAATAAATAAATACAATAATATTTTTTAAGCATTATAATGGTAATTTTAATAGTTTTTCGTACATTGTAGGTACTAAAACCGAAACAACAAACAGCACAGACTGATCTATTGGCTAAATTCGCGCCGTTTTTTTTTCAAATAAAAATTGAAATTATGAACGCATTCTCTGTTCAAATTACATTGTATTTTACTAGATAATTTATAGTATTTTTTTTATATTATAAAAATATGCTTTTATTTAACTTCCCGTGTTAGTAAGTATTGGTCAAATCTTGCAACTGAATTTCAAACCAGTTCCCCTATACTGATTGAGCTGAAAATTTGCACATGCCTTTGGTTCTGGTCATAATACATTTTTATGACATTACATTACTATTAGTCTTGCAGACAGGATCGTCTCCTCGCAACAGAACTCCTCAACGGTTAATAGCGCGGACACGAAACTTTGTATACGCTTTTAATTTTGATAGATATAGATGATTTCTTTCATGACTTCATCCTGCAACCAGGATGGTCTTCTCATGAGGGAACTCCTTAACAGTTAACAGCACGGATACGGAAATTTGTATGCACGTTCATATTTGAGGAATATACATGATTTCTATCATGTCCTCATCCTGCAGCCAGGATCTTCTTCTCATGAGGAAACTCCTCAACGGTTAAAAGCGCGGGCACGAAATTTTATATACGCGTTCAATTTTGATACATAAGTATGATTTTTATCATGACCTCATCCTGCAGCCACAATCGCCTTCTCACGAGGGAACTCCTCAATGGTTAATTGCCCAGACACGAAACTTTGTATAGATACGCGTTCAATTTTGATGAATAAACCTAATTTGTATCGTATTTGACCTACAGCTAGGATTGTCTTTTCATGAGGACACTCTTCAACGGTGAATAGCATAATATAGTGATTCGATATCAGAAATGTACAGAATACGACAAATTTAAATTTTTATTGTTGTTGGTCGGTTGGATATAGAATGCCCAGGATGTTATATATCTTAGGCACAGTAAAAATTTATTTGGTTCTCAAGATGAATTTTATTTAGTCTACAAAATTGGGTTTAGTTTGGTTTAGTTATTGTGTTAGTTGGGATTTATCACTTACAAATACTTCTTTTATCATACTGTTCTTTCTCGAAAGGGCAAAGACCTCCCCATGGCATTCCAATTTTCTTTATCTTTTGCCTTCTCCGGCTAATACTTTTAATGGTGAATATTTTTTATACTTAATGAGCTTGGTTTAGTTGCAACCCAAAAAACTAGATATGAATATATATTTCTAAGAAAACTCTACAAATTCGAGTAGGGCTCTTGCCATGAGGGTTTTGTCGCATAGCTGTTCACGGCTTCATTCAAGTGACACGGCCCCCGGCCTATAATGGATAACCTGAACTTTGCAGTTGTAAAAACGTTTTTAGAGTGGATAGTGAACCGCTTTCAAAGAATAAACTAACGTTTCCTTAGGATACGGCTTATGAATTGCCGATTGCAAAATAAAAGACAATAAGTTTGTCGGTCATCGTTACCGAGGCAGGCCCAAGAAACGCTGGCGGGTCGATTTGGACTCGTTCTTGGCTGATTGGGCAGAGAAGGCAAATCACCAACAGAGTTGGACAGGAATGGAAGAGGCTTTTGCTCAGCAGTGGTAAAGAATAGGCTAAACAAGAAAAAAAGTTTGTCCTGATCTAACACAATAACCCAACCGACAATACGCTGCCAACAATTTATATATTTTTTGCGGATCAAACTAATTTTTTTTTAGCAAGATTCTATATCAAACGCAATAAATGATAATAGTAAATTAATACACTTATAAAGTAAGAATAAATGTGAAATGCGAGCACATTCCTTATTTAAATTTTGAAACAAAAAAAAACGCAACCGTGCGTATTTATGTACAATTGAAAATCAATCCATTTCCAGATTTTTTATTTGCTTGAACTGTGAGACTTTATTTCTTGCCAAATGTCACGCTACTAGTTCAACGGAAAATTAGGAGACTATCTATAAGTTTTTAAATGAAAGATAATCATCAGAATGTTTATTTAGAGGCAATTTTTTTTTTTGCGATTACACCTTTCTGTGTTTCATATCATTTATAAATCTCCTTCTCTTGAAGTCAACCAAAAACATCGAATAATTACTAAATGAAATTATTTAAACAGATAGCTTGAAAAAGTTAATTTAGAATTTAAATATTTTTTTGAAATTATACCAAAGAGTTTTTATTCCGTTTCAACTCTTTTTTTCAAACTTGATTTCAATTCGAGTATCGATTAGGCTGAATCCAACTTTTTAATCGAATGATGAATGTTTTACGGTCAGCACTAAGACTTTTTAGTTATATTTGTCAAGAGTTTGATCGTGTTTTTTATGAAATTATGTATGAATAATGGTAAAAATAAGAACGCAGATAGTTTGTTACTGTCTTTATTTTGCCCTTTTGAGTTTTGTTAGCAAACGAGAACTTTTCTATGTAGGTACATTATTTCCAGCGCAAATAAGTTACCTATTTTTTGGAAGGGTGTAGCGGTACGTAATTTACACATATTTGGACATAGACTGATGCCGTTTTACTGATATCAACACGTTATTGGAGATATTAACCATAAACTTATCGTATGAAACAGCTTCCGCGACATATTTTTCATTAAAAAATCGAATGCTGAAAGTTCACGAAAATTCTTGAATTTCATGACAATTCACATCACCCCGCCGATTCAGCTGGTGTGTCATGTGTCAAAATCTTGTCGAGTATAGTGGTTAAACACGTGATTGTGCTCATGATAACAAACGACTTTCTCAAAGAAACTTTTTATTTTAAACACCCACTTTTATCAAAATAACACAACAGCCGTAAGAAAATCGCACGCGCGCGCCTGTAACCTATCAGCTGTTGAAGTTAAAAAAAAATGTTTCTTTTGGGAAAGTTGTTTGTTACCATGAGTACAATCACGTGTTTAAATATCGGTAACTAATTACCAGTCAGTCTATATAATGGGAAAGTTGTGGTCTAGCTTTGTACTTAATGTTAACAGGGTACAGTTTTGACAGCTTGAATGTGTAGATCACATATTCCGAATACGATCAAATTGAACTATCACTAGCCTTCTGTTTTGGGTGAGGTTCGCCCTTATTCGGTTTCTATACAAAGTATTAGTTTCACACGAAATGATGTAAACGTGCCTAAAAGATTGGAATCTTTTAGCCACTGTAAAGGACATAACTTTGTAGCAATCTGGACTGGATTTTTTCCCAGTAAGAGGCAATAGGCACTCTATTACAAGGGACTTGACCATTATTGCCGAAAAGTGTGCTGTAATATACTAAAACCAACTTATTGTATGACTTGCAGACGTAGCCCGCGTAGTAAACGCCCCGATTTTCCACGTGAACGGCGACAACCCCGAGGCCGTGATGCACGTGTGCAACGTGGCGGCCGAGTGGCGCGCGACCTTCCACAAGGACGTCGTCATCGACATCGTGAGCTACCGCCGCAACGGACACAACGAGATCGACGAGCCCATGTTCACGCAGCCGCTCATGTACCAGAAGATTCACAAGACTAAGCCTGGTAAGTGGAAAATGAAACAAACAAATAGAATTGCCACAGAAACAGAGACCTGTAGTAAGTAAGACATGCTTGTAGATACGTATAACAACTAACATGTCAATTTACTTAACATTTTTATACATACAGTACTCAGCTGTAAATATTGAAGGGCGTATTTTATTTTAGAAAAAGATCGCCTTTGTTGAACTTTATCAATTATACCTCTGCGACAGTCTCTTTCCGAAACTTTTGAGATAGCTGTCGTAGGGGAAATGGCCGAGTATGACCAGTAGTATCACTCCCCTTTAAGACTTGGTGAAAAAGTCGCTATCCTAAATATATTTGGAAATAACATGACTTTGAAATCTTATAAACTTTGTGGAATCTACAAATATTATTATCATTACAATTAACTTTTTTCCCACAGTACTCGAGAAGTACGCCGACCAGCTGATAACTGAGGGCGTCGTCACCGCCTCCGAAGTTAAGGACGTGAAGGACAAGTACGAGAAGATCTGCGAAGACGCGTACGCTCAGGCCAAGGCTGAGACACACATTAAGTTCAAGGACTGGCTCGATTCACCCTGGTCTGGTTTCTTTGAGGGCAAGGACCCGCTGAAGGTAAGCATTTGATATGGACAAGTAAATAAGAAAATGGAAGGGACTTTGATGGTAAAGTTTGGTAGTATGGGGTGATTGTATATGAATAATAGGCATAATAATAACTGAAAATGATTATCTACTAAATGCGGCTTGAAGTATGACGAAGTATCCTCACACAGCATCACCCTAATTGCGGCTGCTTGCTTGCTGTGTTTGACATGTTTTCTAAAAACGCTTTTAAGAAATACAGCCAACAATATTTAACGTCCCATTTACCTCCACAGATGTCCCCCACCGGCGTAGTAGAAGAGACACTGGTCCACATCGGCAAACGCTTCTCGTCTCCGCCCCCCAACGCGGCCGAGTTCGAGATCCACAAGGGTCTGCTCCGTATCCTGAAGGCGCGCATGGCCATGGTAGAGAACCGCCAGGTGGACTGGGCGCTGGGAGAGGCGATGGCCTTCGGCTCGCTGCTGAAGGAAGGCATCCACGTCCGGCTGTCCGGAGAGGATGTGGAGAGAGGAACTTTCTCACACAGGTCTGTTGATTATGTTTTTTTTATCGTGTTATGATGCGAACGTCTGACGTTAATCCTGCCAGGTGTTCGTCGAACGAATACACAGTGTTATAAGCTGGTTGGCAGCTGTAGAATTAACAACACGCGAGTCTTCTGTATTTCTCGATGAAACCGATGAAATTGATTGGAATCTTCGAGAATGTGTCTTTAATCTCACTGTTATTCATCAAATGAATTACATGCCATTGTTATACAAAAGTTCCTGTATCCAGGCGTTAATATGACTGATTGAGCTTTCGAAAGAATGTCATGTAGACATGAGACGACGCTCGCGCTCTATAAAACCGTACAGTTTTTTAAAGGGCCGGATTTACTCTGCAATAAGTTCAAAATCTTTACAATGATATTTCTGTTGTGCAGGCATCACGTGCTCCATCACCAGAAGGTGGACAAGGCAACCTACTGCTCACTGTGCCACCTGTACCCCGACCAGGCGCCATACACCGTGTGCAACAGCTCACTGTCTGAGTACGGTAAGTTCTCGAACAATGCAGACTTCATAATGCGCTGGATATCACAAGGTTGGCTCGTGATTGAAAGTCATAATATGCCAGTTCAAATTTTCCAGTTTAAAACTTGTGAAATGCAATATTTCAAACTTCTACTTTTTTACAATCCAGGTGTCCTCGGCTTCGAGGTGGGCTACTCCGTGACGAACCCGAACGCGCTGGTACTGTGGGAGGCGCAGTTCGGCGACTTCAACAACTGCGCGCAGTGCATCATCGACCAGTTCATCGCCAGCGGGCAGGCCAAGTGGGTGCGACAGTCCGGCCTCGTGCTGCTGCTGCCGCACGGCATGGAGGGCATGGTGAGCGGTACTACCTACTCGTGTACAGGCCATCCACTGAGCGGATGTCACCAATGAAACTAGACGCGATTAGCACATCGGGGGGACTTTTTTAGTGAGTGGGGAAATCCTCATGGATATCCTCGTGGGGCGAAGGGAAGGTTATGTATTCTCTACTCTAACCGACTAAAACTACCACTGTTCCTACTCCTACCATGAGTCGGGAGCCCGGAAGATACAAGCCTGCACCCCCTACGACATCAGGGGGGGAACTTCCACCCTTGCTTCGGTGAGGAAAAGAGATGGAGCTATACAGGACGTCTGACTCCTCACTGAAGAAATACTAATGTTATACTGCTATAACAGGTGGTGGTACAGTCTCTGAATCGCGTTAATCGATAGCTGCTAGTTTCTGGATATGGAATATTGACTATATTTAGTAATATTGTTAAATCTTCGCAGGGTCCCGAGCACTCTTCAGCCAGGCCCGAGAGGTTCTTGCAGATGTGCGCCGACGACCCCGACTACATGCCACCAGAGAGCCCCGACTATGAAGGTAAGTCCTCTATACATTTATACTAGGTCTGGTCTTTTGCGCGTTCGTATAACAGAATTTCATCGTGCGCTGACCGCTTTCAAGCAACTTTTGAATCGCTTACGCGTCGTGAAGTCTCTGTTATTTATATGCTCACTGTCCGCGAAGTAGACATATTAGTTAAACAATCGCAGTGAACCATCTGTTTGTCATTGAATAGGGAAAGGGTTAAATATATTTATAATAATATTGTATAATTGATAACTTCCAGTTCGCCAACTGCACGACTGCAACTGGATCGTGGCCAACTGCTCGACTCCCGCGTCGTACTTCCACATCCTGCGGCGACAGATCGCGCTGCCGTTCCGCAAGCCTCTCATCCTCATGACGCCCAAGTCGCTGCTGCGGCACCCCGAGGCCAAGTCCTCCTTCGATGAGATGAAGGATGGATCATGCTTCAGGAGGTAAGAACTACAACTAAAAATATTTTGATTCACCACCTTTATTGGAATCAGAGGAGAAGAAGTGACTAAAGCCCCGATTTCTTGTAACCAATTTTATGGATGACCTTTTTTTTCTGTGTTATTTCAAATTGAAGTTCTACGTCGCTAAAAACACCTGTTAGTTTTGTATGAACTATCACTACAAGAAAATCTGACCTATCTGAGGCGGGATGCAAAAAAAATTCGAGCTCAATTCGCTCGCCCCCAAATGGTTAGAGACGTCCCCGCGCACACCATGTAAAAATCGATCAGAAAATACTTTAGTATAGGTTTTAAGTTCTTAGTCCGCGTTTGATGCATAAATGTTAATTTTACCTTTCTCTTTTTTCACCCAGAGTGATTCCCGAAGAAGGCGTTGCCGCTGAGAACCCTCAGAGCGTCCGCAAGATCTCGTTCTGCTCCGGCCGCGTGTACTACGACCTGCTCAAGCACAGGCGCGAGAAGGGACTCGAGAAGGAGATTGCTATCGTCAGGTAATTGCCCCTGAAAAATATGATAAACCTTTGTGAATGTATGTGCATTTTGTTACAACGCGATGCTAAGAAAGTAACAGATATAAATTTGAAAAAAAGGCATATAATCACGCGTCAGTAGCAACATTTCATCTACAAAACCTCTCATAGAGACTATTTTTCAGTTGAAGGAACGCTGTAGACTGATTAATCGTAAAGAGGCCGTGGGAAAACGTAGAAGTCTGATTGAATACTAATTTAAGTCCAACGAATGTACTGTAGAATAGTCGCTATTATGATGAGCCTGGACCCTGACTCTTCTTAATTCCATATTCTTTCCACAGAGTGGAGCAAATCTCGCCGTTCCCCTACGACCAGATCCGGGCCGAGATCGACAAGTACCCCAACGCCACCATCGTGTGGACCCAGGAGGAGCACAAGAACTCCGGCTACTGGCAGTACGTCGAGCCCAGGTTCCGCACCTTATTGCAGAACAAGAAGACCGTTGCGTATGTATCTATTTAGAAGTAGTTCTTACATCTCTGAAATAGTTCTTTATGGTTCTTTAAGTAGTTGAATGTCATTGACAAAAGAGCGCTGTTGGTAAATACTGGATGTGAAGGGACCCTTCACAAACCCGTCAACCAAGCATTTTGTACGTCAAACTAAGTAAACACTTTGCAAAAATGGTTGCTGAGAAACGATTTTATTTGGTGTGAAAAATCATGATTTAAGGTAGCGCTCAATATAACGCACCTTAAACATTGTGCTGATGGATGCATTTCATAGAACAGGGGTCATGTATTTAAAGTAAAGTTATAACATTTAAAACTTGTATTTTTTTACAAACGTGTGAAAGAGTTGGTACTTTGACCCCCAACATCTAAAAGGTTCCCAGGTATGATCCAGAACAAATAGTGATTGCAATGACGGGGAGTATAAGCTCCTCTCGGGTCCGTTAAGGGTCTTTTTACACCCGAAATTGTCTATGGAAATTGTAGTTAAAAAACATAATATATGACGGTGTTAGTTCCGATAAAGGCCACTAGCAAAAGAGCCATGCAACACTGTAGTGGGTTTCTGAATGTCTGCTTAGAGCACGGACACGCCTCGGCGGCCGCTACCAGAGGCGGCGTTGTGAACAATTCTCAGAAAAACCTTTCGTGTAAATTTACTCAAACTGCGGCACACATATCTCTGATGGCTTACATTGGTCACCACGAATTTTATCAGTACTGCCGTCTCTAGACGCTGTCGTCGCGGTGATTCCTTGCTCTCTGATGTTTTTTTCATTCAGAACTTTTCTAAAAAACGCTGTACAAAGTTATTGACAGCACGATATTGTATTGTGATTTTAAAATCTAAGATCTTGCACCAAGCTTCCTTATAAACTTGCAACATGTGCGAGTTTGCCATATTTGCTGCGTGCTATGATGCTTAATATATTACATTCATAAATGACATTATGTTCAAACATAAGACCCATAATTATTTTTGTAATTTTGTTGTTTTCATTTGAATAAAGATTATTGGTATTTGTTGAGTTCTAAACCTAAATTCAGTCAGTCAGTCAGTCCGATGTTATATTCCTTATAACAATGGCATTAAAGTCTATATTGATTTTGATTTATTTGTAAGCGTTTTTTTAATAAGAATTATAATAGCATACATAAAAAAGGAATATTACCACTCAGGACGCATATGTATTTTTTTAATTCGATTTTTTTACTATTCTGTATATTTTATTCAGAAAAACGCAGCTTGAGTTTCGGTTAGACTATTAAATTGGGCTGGCATGTTTTTTTTTTTAATTTGCATGTGTGGTTGTTCATTCAGTAACCAATCCTGTTAATTTTCGCGCGATCAAACAATAAGGGTGAAATTTCCATAACATGGTGCTCTAAAGGTGCATCCACACCGGAATTACTTTTGGGGTAAATGTTGCCGTGCTAAGCAATCCAGAAAGAGTGATAAAATCGGTATGATTGGCGGCATGGGCGCTCCGCTATAAGTAATATTGTTTAGATTCTAAAATAAGTAACAAGTGGTTGCAAACGCTATAGAAACACATTTATTCTTACGATGCGGTGTGGATGCATTTTAAGAAATGGTAACGCCATAATCTGTCTGGCTATTGGTTACAGTGTTAAGCCTCAAAAGGGTAACTGGTTCTCCCAGCTTTTCGGGCGGGAAGACAAGCCTGTTGCGTCAGGTGACGATGAGACAGTGCCGCGCACCATTAGGTGAGATTACGGCATATGGCGTCCCTTTCCTTCCCGGACCCTTCTGTTATCGCTATCATAAAATCCTGCTTGTCATTCCTACGTTACTGTCATAAAAATATAATTGGGTGTTTGACTATTTTAAAAGTTTTCCAGTCTAAAAAAACATGGTAATAAAAAAAGAACACATTAAAATACAGTAGCATCATATCACATGCAATAGTGATGGGCTTTTTTATTAATGATGTTAAAAATTAATCAAATCACGGGTAGCTTCGACCTTCCTGATACAGGTGGGCTACAATTTTTTAAAAATGTTTTTTATACTGTTCTTTTTAAGGAATATTTAAAATTTTATAAAATTTGTAAAGAAATAAAAATTAATACTTTTTACATTTCGATAATAGTCAAACACCTTTTTGGCTTCGCTAAACTGCTTAACAACTAAATTCAAGTTAGTAACATCTTAAAACTCACTTCATGCTGTGATAGTGCCATCTCAATCAATAATGACTAGAATACTCGACTTGAGTTATGATAATTAATAAAATCAAATTATTATGATTGCATGCTTTTTGAAATCTCAGAAACCATTATGGCTTCAATATGTCGCTTTAACATGTCAGTAACAGCTCTTTAGGAGGTTAGCTACCTATGTGTTTAAGAGATAAGTTTACAGCTGTTTCTGTGAATGTATTTTTATGTTGTGTTATCCAAACTATACAGGATTCTTTAGAAGTAAGAAACAGTAAAGATAAGAATTTACTGGAATACAATCCGATATAAATATCTAGCTTTAACTTAGGCGACATACCTAGTATCTTCGTACTGAGCACATGTTCTGTGTAGGCACATACGCCGTGTGTACGTACGTAACCGCATCGTTGTACTAGAATTCCATAAACACGAATATTTTAAAACTACTTGGCATTAGCGTTGCGTTTGCACAGCGTCTATGCGGCATATCAAGATCACATGCGAAGGCACCATACAATTAAACAAACAATATGCAACATGCTTTGAAATGATCTTAGTTATCAACTCGCGAAACTCAAGCTGCAGGGACCATATTCTTACATTATGGAATAAGCAATTTTTTTATGTATAGTTGTTTCCACTATAACATTCTATGGAATTAAAAAACTCGTAAACTGATCTGATTTAATACATTTTTTTTCTCTTGTTGTAGCTACCACGGTCGTGCGACAGCCGCGGCACCCGCCACTGGCTCCAAGGCAGCTCACAACAAGGAGCTCAGGAACCTTCTCGAAGAGTTCTGCGTGCTATAAACGACCACACACGAACATACGCGATGGCAATGAATGGCTAGCTTATGCTCCCAACACACCGTCTATCATAGAAACAATTCAAGTAGTAGCCATTCATAAAAACACCGTCAACGTACACACATAAAATGTAAACTGATATACTGTTGAATTAAAGTAGACACAAAAAGATTTATGCCATATTAAAACACATGTAATAGAATCTAAGTAACTACGTAAATCTATCTCGAAACGTAATGTCTTGTATCATTGACATGATCATTTATTTTTGTCGAACGAAATTTATTTTTGTATAATATTAAAAAAGAATATTATTTTTCTCCTAACTCTCAGTATTTTGTTGTAATTCTCTTCATGTTTAGGTAGATTAGTTAGATAAATTATTATTTATTTATTTAATGTAGCATACGTGATCTGTAGAACCTACATAATTTATTTTTATTGTAAAAGCAATAACGTAGTCTCCACTGTAAGATGTTGGTACTAGATAATAATAATTACTTCACAAACATAATGGTACAGTAATTCAAAGTAGCGGCAATACGCTGGTTGTATTAT
The DNA here is from genome assembly GCA_905220335.1 of Noctua pronuba. Classification (NCBI taxonomy): domain Eukaryota; kingdom Metazoa; phylum Arthropoda; class Insecta; order Lepidoptera; family Noctuidae; genus Noctua; species Noctua pronuba. The sequence goes on from LR999896.1 coordinate 11,400,872, forward strand.
TTTCATGTACATAAATTGATGTTTTATTTTTTTATTATTCTTTATTCGATGTTTTCGTCGTTAACGGATTTGAAGTTAAAACGTTCCTTTGGCTAGTCTGGGATACGTACATAGAATTGGTAATGTTATTACGTAGCGCAGTAAACGCACTTCGCGAGCGATTAATATGTTATTATAATATGTATTGTCTACGGGCGTAGCTATTAGTAAGGAGAGAAGTTTGTGAAGGGTTCCTTGATGGAAGTCTGTTAGATACTCTTGAACACCGGAATCTACGGCGATGTCGCCAAAACAACCCGCGACACCCAAGTTTGTGATACTGTAGTGTTATCCCACTTAATTATATTTGTATCGAATTCACTTAACTAATAATGTAACGAATCTGTTAAGGCCAGCGTAATTAATGGTCATTACTATAATTAGCGGTATACGTATTAATTAATACCGCAGTAATTAGTTGATGTAATTAACTGGTTCTGACGGAATCTTTTATTACGGGCTATGATCGAATAAAAAATAATACTTTTATTGAAGAGTAGAGATGATGGTTATAGTTTTAATTCTAGAGCGATTTTATTATTAATGAGGTTTATTGATTAAACATATTGACAAAAAAAGAAAAACAGAAGTTTGTGTTAAGTATTTTTTAACTTATACAAAATTATATATTTTTATAAGTTGTTTGCGATTTATCGCTTTTTTCATAAATATTGACCGGTAACCGTCTTATTTTTCTATTACACTGGCCGTAACACTTCATCCAAATTCGCTTGCAAGTGCGGTTGTTACCATTACAATAATTTCGCTTAACGATACTGTACATGAGATATTATTAGTTAGTGAGTAAATGTCTAGTAACTAGGCACCCGATTTAAAGTAAATTGCACCTTAGTACATAAAATGTATGTAATATATTGTAATCGTCATCAGGTCGTTTTGGTTTGCAGCCTTCCGGCCCCTGCGCATAGCTTTAGTTGGCTTGTAGTTACCGCCGTTGTGAACGGCACAATGTAAGGAATAACACCAACATCCAATGCTTTGTATAAACCGATGCATACTTTATCTTGTCTGTAGTCAACCTTCGAATGTATGTATGTCGTTACCTAATCTGTATGTATAACTAAATAAAATCCTAATTATCTCACTTTTGTGACCGCCACATGTAAATCTAAGCTTTATTCAAAATCCTAGTATTATGTGACATTCAATCTTTAATGCGGTTTAGCTTTCTAACACTATTCGCATGTGTAGGTGCATTGTTTTATTGTTAAAATTAACATATTTTGATGTTCACGTATTTTCGATTTATTATAGGCTCAGGACGCCGATGGAGAATTTCAATGATTTGAATGATAGGTATTCTCCTGGCAAGTACTACCTGAGTCAATTTATTGCGAAATGTTAGTTTTGATTTAGTTATATACAAATAAATATACTATAATTGAACAACTTTGTTTTCATTACGAATAGTGCTAGATGTTTTTGGCACGATCCCACAAATCCACTCACACATACATACGATACAATACATTACGAAATTCGCGAACTATTTTTATTATCTCAATATAAGTAGCTTCGATTAATAGACAACTTTTTGAAAGTTTTATTGAAAACCATAGGATACAGAATTTGTATCAACATATTTAACAGAAAACAAAAAATAATCTGCTTTCTTTTCTCTCTACACGTAAATACTTAGTTACCCATGGCGCCCCTCACCGCCGCATTCGCCTGTAACGTAACAGGAGGTCATGTCCCTGACTACCGCCGGACCACCAACGCCAATCGCTTCCATATTTGGTATATAATTAGTTCTCAATTGGTGCCAATTATCGCTCGCACAATAAAATTGGTGCCTTAGAAGTTTTCGAGAAAATCGACTTTGAAGGTGGCCTGGCGGTAGTTCTAGTCATGTTCCTTTCAGCAGGACCATCATGAGCGCCGAAAAAGAGGACATGCTACAACTATTCCCGGTATACAAATAATTAGTTCCCTTAAAAGTGATTAATTTCGTAAAAAAGACAGAACTGAAATATTCGTATTTACCGAGAAATCAAACGATGATAACTTTCGCGCGCTTTTTCAACAGGAAAATTTGATTTCTAAAAAAATTAAACTTTCGTCGACAGCACGATATAACTATTTTGATGTCGCATCAAATGACATAACGATCCGTCTTAACAAGTGTCAAATTTCACTTTTCGGACGGGCAAAAACATCGGGAGTAGGGAGTGAGTTGTAATTCATTTTTAGATCGAGCCTCGAACTAATCTTATGTCCGGAGGTTCTAGCTAGGGAGTAGGTTTCGGCCGAAACTACGGGTTTCGTGCTTAGAGTGTAGACCCTGTTCAGATTCACTTACTTCTGTACAAAATCGGATCTTGGATTGTTACATTACAGGCGAATGCTCCGGGCGAGGGAGCGCCCTTAGCAACAACAAATAAATTGAAGACAATTTGAATAAACAAAAGAAAGTAAACAAAGGAAGATCGCCAAGAGATTCACAAATATGGAAGTGTGACGTAATGAAAAGCGCAATAGATCACAGTGCCCTTGACGTCGCGCGAGCGCGGCTCACCGCGCTCTTGGAGCACTTTCAAGATTCTTATCTCTCGCTAGTCTCATTTCAGCTCACAAAGCGGACTTTGCCCCCTATTTATAAACTGCTTGGCTAGCCCCGGACCACACCAAAAGGTGCGAAGATTAAAGATGGTATCAGTTACAAGTGCGTTTTACACGTCACGCTGCCAACACTTCAAAGACGCGCTCTTTTGAATAAACGCGTATTGTAGGACATCCTTTTTTTTCGCGATGCGGGTCGCGATTATCTCGAGACTACCTATGCGGGCTTTATTCAAGGAATTCAAAATTAAAGGGTTAGTTTATGTTTTGTTTATTCTTAACCGTGACTTTATTTAGTAGATTTTGGGTCTGTCATAGCGATCGGTGATTTATGACAGCGAATTTAGCGACTTATGTAGTGGCTTTTCGAAATCTCTATGCATGAATTCAGCGCTAACCTACACACATTCGGCTGTCAGTCTCGGCGATTTAGTGACGCTTAGCATCTGCGGCTTCATGGTAGCGAGCGTACCGAGACAATAACGCAAGGCCCGATCTCAGAATACAAGGTTTGGGAATTGGAGATCTCCAGTAAATAATAGAAAGTAGATAAAGGAGTAGGTAATTTCGTTAGGTAAATGGGTAGGCTATTTACGTAACGCAATTACTACGTGTTACCATCGAGTTCTTTTCAAAACATTTTACCTACCTATGTTCCCAACTACCCACCGCGGCAGTTTCCTCCGTGTCTGTTTCTCCAAGTGTTCGCGTCTTTCGATTTCTTACGATGTTTTCGTTTCGGATGTTCTTGTCTACAAAGTGACCATCAAGAGCACCGTCTTATTAACTAGGTACCACCATCTTACATGGGTAAATACGTAGCTATAAGTACCATCGCTTTTTGCTACTTTTACTCGTCATTACAAGAAATATTGATTGGACATCATTTAAAGAGGATACCTAAGTACTTATAAGTGAAATGCAGGCAAACACCTACAAAGATAGTTAGCAAAACAATACACCTTTGTAGGATTACGTTTTCCCGTTAGCTATTAGATATTTATTTATAATATGTTGCTTTGTAAACGTGTGTTCCGGGCGGATATACTTAAACGTTTTCCCGCAAAGAGATTTCTCTCTAAACTAAAATGTCATCCGTGAAGACTACAATCCGCAGAAGTATCACAGCACTTTGTTGTTTCTCCCGGGGCTTAGTCCTTTGTTTTCTAAAACCTCCCCGAGCTCCTTTAATACTTTGTAATGGCGGGACAAATTCTGTGAGTCTTGCTCGCTGTCTGCGATGACTGAGTCGAGATGAGCCCTTGTGCCCAAGTGGGTACGTATGGTACTTACGACATGCATTTTACAGAAATATGGGAACGTTTCAGTAAACCGTACTGTATGATTACAACTTGAGTGATATTTGTATGTTAGAAATGCTGAAATCTGTGGTTGTTGTCTTCTGATATGGAGTGCTTATGAGCTTTATACATAACGATCTTATTATCTAGTAATCCATCCGGGAGCTATCCGACGCCATCTAATCGCTTAGGATAAGAAGCGCACTAACACAAAGCAGGGCAATAAGAATGCAAATTGTAGCAGCATTACGATGCGCGTGAGAGAAACGAGGAATTGCTCAAGTCGTACCCCTGATGGAGAATTACTGTATCTTTTAGATTATCTTAAATTAAACATATTTGTTTTTTGCGTCCTCAGATCCTTTATTTATTAAACTCAAAAATTCAATCATATTGTTTGTATCTAAAAATCTATACCTAGATAATATAAAAGTTTCTCAAAAAAAGTACCGACCGTAACTTTTACCACTTATAGATATACAGTTTACAACGAGAGATTATCTATACTAATATTATAAAGCTGAAGTGTTTGTTTGGTTGAACGCGCTAATCTCAAAAACTACTGGTTCGAATTGAAAAAATCTTTCAGTGTTGAATAGGCCATCTATAATCACGCTACAACCAATAGGAGCGGAGCATCAATGAGAAATGTTGCAAAAATGGGGAAAATTGTATTTTTATAATAAATCCACGCGGACGAAGGTCGTGGGCAACAGCTAGTTAAAAATATTATAGACTACAACTATGTATTTAATTGTTTAAGAAGAATTTGAATGTAAATTCATTAATAATAATTAAAGCTACACGCACGTAGCCCGTAGGCTTGGTCTAACCGCGTAGCTTTGTCTACGTCGCGCGTAGCTTTGCTACACAGCAACTAACGCTTGACACAATAGCGCCCTTCACACGTAAAGTTCGGACCACGGGAAACAGCACGCGCCGTTCCATCCCTCGCTCCGAACTGTACGTGTAGATGTGCGGGTCTAACAATCCGATCTGGCACATCGACGCGAACGCATGTCTTACAGTTTTATGCGCGCATCACGTGTAAACGTAAATTACAAAAATGGCGGTTTGGAGCGTCGAAGCTATCACAGAGTTCATTCGTTTGTTCCGTGAACATCCACACGGATTTTCACGGAACAAACGAATGAACTCTGGAAGATAAAAAGTATGGAGTATATTAACAGGAATATGAGAAATAAAGCATATGACGAGCTCGTTGATTTTTGCAAGTCAGTAGGTTTTGTTTCAGCTGATCGCGATTTCGTCAGCAAAAAAATACAGAACGCTAACGCGATGACCAAACGATCGGCCATTTTTCTTACTACTGCGAGAAAACTTTTAAAAGTTATAACGTTCTACGCGCCAGTCCAAACTGCAGTCCAAACTCTTGAAAATCAATTTACACGCACAGTTCGGAACGTTTGTCTAGATTATGTAAGTTTCGTCGGCAATCCAAACTGTGAATGCATTTTTAATCGTAATTAGCACAACAGTTTGATACGCAGTCCAAACTGTACAGATCTAACTGCGGTTTGGAACGCAGTCCAAGATGCGCGGTCCGAACTGTACGTGTGCGGGGCGCTTATCACTACTTACACGCACTTTGTCTAGGTTTCTTACAAGAATAGAACCTAAGTGTAAGTATACAACTAAGTACACGCCTATAACAAAGGGAGATAATAGATATCCGTCTAATTCTGACCGGCTGAAAGACTAATAAGATTTATAGGGCACAGTAGACAGGTAGCTAGGCAGTATCTCATCCTTTGTACCCGTCCACACAAAAACTCGAGAGGCAACGTTAGTCGTCGTCGGTCGCGTGCGTGCGATGTCGGGATACTCGCCGCGATACCATCTTTAATCTTCACTCTTCACACTGTTTGTTGCTGAAAAAAGGTTTTTTTTTCAAGAAAAACACTCCGTATAAAGCTTTGAAGATACCTAACGAAAAAAAATTACCCAGGTAGTTAGTTAAGTAGAAACATTTCCTACATAAACCGAAGAAGACTCGGCTACTTAAGCCGGTTGAAGTGGTAAGGACTTAAAACAACTTCAATATTTACCTGATTAGAGACTACCTGTCCATGCTTACCTGTTTAAATATTTACAAAAAGTAGGCCGCCACTAACATAGTGGAGGCAAGTTGTCTATTTTTTTCCATTCCGTGAACCTTGGAGCGTAGAATTTGTATCATGTGTTTTCCTTTATCTCTTGCTCGATGCTCGTAGAATCAGCGACAACAGAGTAGCGGCTATGAAAGCTTATAAAAAGACAACGTACAACGCACGCCTTTGTGAACGCATTGAACCATACATATTAATCGCTTTTATGTAGAAAAAACACTGCGGATGTCGGGTACAACAAGTATGTAATGCACACTTTGATGTGCAAGGGATATGTAATGAGCAGGATGTAGAAAAAATGTGGTGAACAGCCAGGAAAAAAGCAAGAAAAGAAAAGTATCGATGAAAGGAAACTATCGTAATTCGAATGATGTAGTTCCCTGTTTTTTGGTAGCAAAGATTCAGCTCATTGACGTAGCGTATTTACGGTAGATTTTTTTAACAATACAGCAGATAATTTTCTTCTGGAATCCCTCAGAAAATATAAACACGTTTATAGTTGTGAAACAAAATCCAGGATCGTCACCACACGTCTACATATTCACAGATGTAGCGGCCTCATAAAAGACCCAAATTGTTCCTTTTGCGTTCCGAATGAGGCACGGAATCGAATGCCAAACAGCTTGTTTTGTTGACTTGCAAAAACAACACGCCGTGAGATTCACAAACAGGGAATGGATTATGTTTGTATAGTACGTACTTACACCTATGGTTATTTGCAAGTGTTTTAGTAGCTACCTCTAATGCGATGACCATAGCTGACACATACCTAGAGTAATCCGGAGACTGTTGCGTTTATACTTAACTAAAATGTTATATGTAATACCAGAATGTAAGGAGGTTTTTATCTGGTAGTTTTTGGATGGTTTTTTTTAGTACTTAGGTACATAGATTGTTAGTCATCACGTGCTTAACCTTTTCCCAACTGTGTTGGGGACGGCTTCAAGTCTTACCGGATGCAGCTGAGAACCAGTATTTTACATGGAGCGACTGCCTATCTGACCTCCACAACCTAGTTAGTACTAGGTAATACGATACCCCTTGGTAAGACTGGTTGTCAGACTTTGGGTCACTGACTACCAACAACTTGCTAAGATCTACACAGCCGATCTGACAGCCGGGACATATTGTGATAGAGTTAATATTTGTCAAGGCTTTCTAAAATATTACGAATCGTATATGAAGATGGGTTCTATGCGGTGTGGACGTCTGTAAGATTGGATACGATTATGAACTTCTAGAAGCTTTGCCGGCGGAGTAAACAAGGTAACTACCAACATCATTATCTGTATACATCCTCGTACAGATACAAGCCCATTTTGGTTCCCGATTACAACAGCGAGCATATCGAGCGACCTATCTTGTTTCAAAGATCCGCGTGAAATTCAACTTTAATCCTTTCTACAATAACATTACTGTTGGTACTTATGACATGATATGGATACGTTCGCCCCGGGCCGGGGGCGCGGCGTGCGGGGTGAGGGGTGAAAGCATGCCAGTGATATTTATCCCTATAGTTTAACAACAAAGGAGTCAGATTTGTTGCGTTATAATGTCGCTGCTCAAAGGGCCACCTTTGTTCCAACGCTTGTTACATTGTGACACGTATGGGGGCAAAAGGCTTTGATGCTGCTTTTATTTTTGTTTGTTCTAATAATTCCCCAATTGGACCCCCAAATGCAGCCGTAGACGACTACGGATATTTCCCAAGGCAGTGCTGTGATAACATTAACATATTTCCCGTTTCTAATTGCATTGCGAAGAGCTGGGTTATATTTTTCTAATTGTATTTATTTTATAGTCGATTTTCAATTGCGTTTTTCTATTGTTTACTACCAATTGCAATATTGAGAATATATTTTTCAAACGACGACCCACCTTCCCACGTTGCCCCGCACTTGATGACCATAGGTATGTCTGCATCAATGAGTGGAGTTCATGTAGCTGAATTTTGTGCCAAAAATACTTACATTCATTAGAAGGGTTGTAGTACTCGTATAACCCTTCTAAAAGAATGTTCTATAAATAGTTCAATTAAGTAGGTTTATTCTACTGATTTGAACTTTTTGGATCGCATAGCTGCGAGAAATACCACGTTAACTATTTTAAACCTTATTTTGTGCCAATAGCTCCTGAATCCCGATGGAGTCTTTAAAATTCACACATCTAACAGGGTGCTACTGCACGATGCACCGAGGCAATTTGCTGGGATCGAATTTATTGGTACACGAAAGAAGCTATATCACTGGCAACCTGGCGTAATCGACGCGCGACTAAACTAACATTTGAGAAAATTAGAGTATAGTTAGTACACGACCTTTCTGTACCAAAAAACGTTTTTGATTTATTATTGTAGTCTGGCTAAGTTTGCTTAAGGATATTTACTAAGTAGAACTTAATATAAAAATTCTACTTAAAAAGCTCTAGTCTCATCTAGACTAGAGCTTTTTAAGTAGAATTTTTAAAACCCTGTACAGTAATTATGTCCAACACAATACTCACGTAACATTATTTATAATGTTTTCAACATGGGAGTGCCATTGGAATTCTTCGGAAATCAACTTTATCAACTCTTTCTGTTCTAATTCATCGAAAACTTCATAATTATAGAAAATCGGGAACGAGGGTTGGTATTTGTTCTCGTCTCATTAAAAGAAGTAGTATTTGTTTTCAGGATTTCGGTAACTCCTCAATCGTAAAAGAGTTTTTAACACCCCGGTGATTTCGTGTTTGTTATCTCTCAGAGTAATCTGCGAACTTTTAATATAGGTTGGACCTGCAAGCCAGCATCGAGTGTGGCAGGTTAAAATTTCAAGTAGTATTAGAGATATCCAGTAAGTCGCATTAACATAAATAATTCTCTTTGGATACTGTATCCTGAAGATCCTCGTCGATAATTCAACGTTTGAATAATTCAGTAGTCGTTTTAGGATAATTCCCAAATTGAAGGTTTCACGGTTACGCGTCGGCTTTAATGAAGTAAAGTTTTTCCTTCCATTCTTTCTCGTATTCCGGAACCTTCGCGCCGGGCATTTTATTTTGGTACAGGCGTTCTATCTTGTCCAATTGAAAGCGAATGTCGGGAGGCACGGATACAACGGACTCGTAGCTAAAAGGATTGTCAACTTTTAAACGTACTCTTATTTTTCGAGTGAATTGAAGAGTTCTGTGAGAGTAAATACGAGTAAACGAATGCTGCAACAAACGAGGAGTGATTTTAATGGTCAATCAAAGATGGCCCTAATGAACTCATTAACGCAGGTGTCATTTTCAGAAACCGCTACGCGTCCCTAATGACTATTAAAACCGGAGTCCTAAATTATAATCCAGATGAATAACCACGCCAATATCGATTTCCGATTCCGTACGATGATGAGAACAGAATTTCGATTGAAAAGACTTAAATTAAATGTAAAGGAAAAATTATGTCGTCGACGAGAGATCTAATTAAAAGCGTAAAAGGTTTTGTGTTCCTCAGAAAAAAGACAAAAAGACTACAAAGGTTGACGTCAATAGCGATTTGATAAAAGTATTAAATTTCAGTTACTTTTTATCTTTCCCTTTCGATCTTGATTTAACGTCCTTTGAGGTCATTACTGAGGCTCACCGGAATGGCTTCGCTTAATGAAGTCGTGAAAGAAAATTGAGTTTAGTTAAAGGGGCGAATTTAATTCGATTTCAAACTTTTTGAATGAATGTCGCAGTTTAAGAACGCCGGCATCATGAAACCCGCAAAATAAGATGGAAGCGAAAAATGGAACTCTTGACTTTCGTGGTTAATTAAAATAAATTATTCACTCGCCCCTTAAATAGATTGCCCGGCGTCTCCATTACAAATCGTTTCAAGTTAATTTGTGAGTCTGGAGAAGACACCTAATGATGCTGATTAAGTAATCATTATAACTGACGTTCGTCAACGGTTTTAAGATTAAATAAGAATATCGCTCTTTTGTGGTGGTCTTATGAAATAAGTCACTTAGCTAGTACCTACCTACTCAGCAGTGCTTGAATAACTAATTTGGTGGATTTAAATAAAATTAATGCACCTATTTCTAAAAGGCTCACATGGAGTTTCCCCTCGAACAAGTCATTTACAAATGCGTCTTAACGAGTAAGCAGCACGTCTGAAGTTGCCAGTGGCACGCGAACTTCCGACATTTTAACTAGCACAAAGCTGTTAAGCCCGCATTGATTTTATAAGCGGGGAGTCCGTGCCGTGTAGTCGAAGCCTTCAACTTAACCCGATGGCTCACCTTCGAAGAATGCCGACTCTTCACTAAACTTAGATAGCCTACGAAAGTAGTTCGCTAGAAGTACTTTCTTCTAGCGTTACTATCTCCGGAACATTACAACTTTATTTACGATCTCCTGATTGTACTGACTGTTCTGTTTTTCGAACAAGCCTTTATGACTGTCAATCTTTCGGGCTCTTATTCGGTATAGAATGTGCGTTAAGAGTTAACAAGCAAAATCCTTTAGTAACTTTTCAACCAAATTAAATAAGCTGAAGAAAGTTCGTGTTTGCAAAACTCATTGAAATTACCAAAAAACTTTACTTCTATACCGCCGGCCAAACATTCTTTTTCAGCTTTACGGTTGGTTTCTCAGAAAAGAAATTCTTATACTTATAATGTTTGAAAAGCTTTTATGAAATAAGTACGTATGCAGAAGTACGAATGATTCTTAGCAGTTATTATGTAAGGCTTCTTTAACGTTCAAAAAAACAAGCATAAATGAAGGTATTCCTTTGTTTTAGAATATCCACACTTGTCCAATGTATTGTAATCATGTTAGTGTCACGATCAGTTTTAATTTTCATTGGAATTTCTTTGTATTCGGAGGATGTATGATTAGGATTAGCGCGCAGTACCACATTGAGAACCAAAAAGATAGTTAAAAAACTACAGATCTTTGAATGCTTAATGCGTTTTACCGAACTAATTTCCAGATATAATTTGAATTAACTCTCAATCTTATGTGAATCCACAATATTTTACATCAACATGGAATATAATCATGTTGAAATGAGATTTTAAAGCACGCAGGCTTCGTTTTAAAATGCATGCAACATTTACACACACAGGACTTTAAAATTATAAAACCTTTTTGCTAATTAAGAAGTTTAATTTGAAAGACTAGACTTCTCTTCATTAATTCGGTGGGCTACGCAAACTGATACAACGTTACAAGTTTTAACAATGCGCTTTCAGAGTTGAGCTGTGCTTCTCTCCTGTCGCGAAATGTTACGAAACTTTGTGAATATTGTTATTTTTAGTTGATTTCAAGTTATATGTCAGAGCTTCGGAGAGGGATAAATATTAGAAGTATTTTATTGTAAAGTATCAAATGCTGGCTGCGGGACTGTTCGAAAGAGATACCGCGGCCCTGGAACACAAAGGGCAAAGAAGGAACATGGATGGGTTTTAGTCAGTAAAAGTCTGACACTTCCTCCCACTCCGCCCGGGAGTTATTTGAAGATTTCACATCCGAAAAAAAAAGCATCAAATGCTTCGACTGATTGACTTTTATTCCTAGATAATTATGACCTAGTAACACGTAGTTTGAGACAAAGCAATATTGCTTTGTTTACAGTATTAATTCTGATGTTCCGTTTGCCGATTCTATGTACAAAAGGTGGGCGTTCATTGGAGTTTTGTTCCAAAGTTTTCCATGTTTCAGCTGGTCGGTCGTTACACCAATAATGTGGGCGTTGGAAGGTCTCGCGCCTTTTCATTGCCATAATACTCTGGCACGTGATTAATATTATCCAATTTCTATATGCCTAGGGACCTTAATTACGGTGCTTAGATTATTATTACACTGAGGACATTACACGTGTACTTTTTCGCTATTTAACAAGAACTAATCAAGTTTATTTTCCTTATTGAGGTAATTTGATTCTTTTTATTTAACAAATAATAGTTTATAAAAATCTTTACTTAGAACTATGCCCCACAAGATCGTTTTCACGGTATGTCGGTGGGAACGTAACAAATGGTATTTAACTTATGTTTATTAGTGCGGACAATTCATTTATACTTATTTTACTTATAGCTAACAATAAAATCTTATAAAACTACTATTGATTGTTGTCTTATGTTAATTAGTTATCACGAAATTGTAAGAGTGATGCCTTTGAAGAAGAACTAAGTATTCGTAACAAGAAAGTTGCTCTGCATCACAAAGCAGGTAGTTTATAAACGCAAACAGAATATGAGAGACAGTGCCAACCACACAAAACAAACAAGTTTATTGAAAGCATATCGATGTACTATGCTTTAATAACTAATGATAGGTTTGAATAAAGAGTAGGCAGGCAATAGGGGGTGGGATATTGCTTAAAAGCTTACCCCCGGCTGCACTGCAAAACAGGTGGCTGCGGTGTCCTTGTGAGCTATAAACTGTGTTCTATGCACTTCTGCAATGGACACATTTTACTCTCTTTATCGTCTGATAAAGTCCGACAGTCCTTTGTTCTCTTGGTTGTTCTTGAAAATTTAAAAGCGGTCCTAGCAGTAAATTCGCGTTGAACGCGCAGCCTCGGTCCGAGATACCAGCCGATGAATAAATTATTTTCACACACATGTTTAAGTAAATACACATATGGACACGGTAAGCATGCATACATTAGCGGGTTTTAAATGCTGCTGCTATGTTCATTTTAGGGATAGTTAACAGTTCTGCCGGAAACGGTCATCCAGGACTGTATGGACGAACTCGTCATAGCTGTTTGAATGATACGGACGACATGGTGATGGCATAAAATAATCTTCGTTGGTTCTCGGATTACACTTACCTATGTATTTTTAATGGTACCTAAAGCTAATATGATAAGTAAGTGTAAAACATTTTTTTTTTGTTTTTATTCACTTCAGTTTTTCAGTTCAGTTCAGTTTAAGAATTTTAACGTGAACATATTATTCTTTTACGATTCTGATAAAGCGGCAATTTTAGCCCCCGGATAAAACCTTGTAAAAAAGACCGCCAAAAACCTACGCATTTTGTGACTAAAATGTCCTCAAGCAATGTTTTCTCGGATTTAATTTTATTCCTACAAGTTCGCAAAACACTAATTCCTCAGTTCAGTGAAGCTTTCTTGTTTCGTTTTCATCTATTTTCTTGAGAACAGACAAAAGTACAATTAGGTACGCGTTTGAATGCTTTTACAATAAAATTAAAAGACAACAACTATTTTTCTCTTTGTGACAGAGCGTCGTATTCAAGAGTGAAAGGTCGCGAGGTTCTGGTGGACATAGCGTTTACGTTTCATCCAAGTACAAGTTGTCCTTTTCAAAACTACGGTTTTCTCACCCGTTTGCTTTAGAGTCCACTTTACAGAAACTCACTCACGCGAATGATGACATCTTGTATGCGAGGATTTTCAGGGTATCCGAGAGCCAATCAGCTAAGACTACCTACATACATTAGACACTCGAGAGCTTAACATACTCTCCGAACTTTAGAGGATTTAGGTCCCTCATCCAAATGTCTGTTGGACTAATCGTGGCTTAGCCGTATGCTCGTGAATTCGAATAATCGTACCAATCGAATGTTCCGCATATTCATAGGTAAATCGGTTCGTGCAAAAATGTTTGCATATGGAAAGGCAAACGTATTTGTACGTCAGAGGTTTTATGTCAGTTTAATCCCAGTAAAAAGCTCGGTGAGAGATCTCCCAGCTTTCAGTGTCGGTGTCTGTCCAATGGAAAGATGATAAGGACCAATACTCTCTGCGGGCTAGCCTGTTTGTGTTCTATTTAGCTTATGTCAGGTCACGCTCGATACTATTTTCGCTTGGCAACTTTTTAGCCTTCGTTATAGTCAATATTAGGTTTAAGTTTGCTATTTTATGTTGTCGTGGTTGTACTAGGCACTGCTTTCTAGCATGTTGTAGCATAAACTGATAAAACAAATTAGGTCACTCTGCGATATACTTTACAAGTTTATATTTTTCTGATTTTACTTCGTGATTAGATATTTCTTCTTCGGATTTATTCCTTTATACGGTTACAATACAGCGATTCGCTACTGCTGACCGATATTTGGAAAACATATTCCGAGGAGTGAAGTAGTCGGCCATACGTTTGTCCGTCCGGCAGGATGCCGTAACATAAACTAAATATGTTTCCGCCTTAAACCCATAATACAAGTCGTATTTACCTGCGGCCATCTTATTTCTTCACTTGGAAGAATATTTACGTTGGCTGCGGCCGGCTTTCACATTTATTTATAGTTAAAGCCAATATCATGGAGCTGTTTACATAGTCCAGACAGAAATATGACAGTATTTTTGTGTCATTTGAGTGGAAACTACTAGACCACATTTTGTTTTCAATTTACTAAGTTTGTAACTCTTCTCTAATATTAGAGAAGAAAACTCTCTCATATGTATGTGAGTAAAAAACTACATATGGGCCGAAGCTAAGGGTGTAAGGGAGAATTTAAATGGAGAACGTAAATGACTGAATGAATGAATTCGGGGTGATGTACAGGTAAGAAAACTAGCTTTTTGGAGCACATGAAGTGTATGGGCAGGTATTGTTATTTATTTTTAGTATCTAAGTGGACTGCCTCGTTGGTCTAGTGGCCGCAAGCGAAACTGCTGAACATGAGGTCCTGGGTTCGATTCCCAGGTCGGGCAGTGTTATTGGGTTTTCCCATTACCAGCTTCACAGTGTCCAATTGATGGCAATAGGCTCGCCCCTATTACATGCGACTTAAACATAATTGGCAAAATGTGGATGTGCTATGGGTACACCTCTGCCTAACCCTTCGGGGAATACAGGCGAGATGTTATGTTACGTTTTAGTATTTATAAATTAAGTTAATCGCAACATAATCATTACTAATTCATCCCTTATATTATTGCTAGCCATGAATATACATAATAATGTTGTCAGCATATTTCAGTAAAATTTCAAATTGCTACGATTAGTTCAGCTCATAATCGGAAATGTATGCACTTGTCATACATATCTAAACCGGATCTGCATAATAATGCCGTTGACATTAAAATGTAGAATAGCGCCGCGTTGATAATTCAAATTTAATCAATGTGATTTAACAGTTAACCAGCTGGAACTAGTTTATGAAGCTTTTTGGATTATTTTAGATAATAAATAATATATTATTGGGATTTTCCATCAGGAATTTCTGAGTAACACCACGGAATCTGGTTGATGGCAATAGGGTCACCCTCTATTACATGGGACTTAAACAAAACTGGCGAAATGTGAGTGTACTTGTTAGGTACACCTCTGCCTAACCCTTCGGCGATAAAAAAGCGTGATTGTATGTTTAAGTAATAATATTAAGCATATTAATATATACTTCGGTAGAAACTTAAAGCATATAATCTACCTACACTATCCTATTATGAACGAGAAAGTAACTCAGTATGTCTACCTTTGAATGCATTTAGAATTCGTAGCAAGCAGATATCCTATAACCTATCATAAACTCTAGAAAAGGGATATTTACCATGTTTACCATTTGGTTTTGGAAATATCGGGAACTCAAACCATATGGCAAACATGGTAAATATCCCATTTCTAGAGGTTATGATAATGTTAGTAACCATGACAGTTTAAAAACTTATATCCTGTAACCTAGTTTTGGACATAGGATACTTTTTATCCCTGTGGTACATTCCCATAGGATAGTTTCCGAAGTCTATGCGAGCGAAGTCACGGACAAACGTTAAGCAGGTTTAAGTTTTATATTCATAGTCCTATTTATATTACCTATTTCTAATGCTGCTATTGGCATCATATAAGCGTAGTACGGTTCTGAATATCTAAGTTATGGCCCTAACTGCGGTTGGTGTCAGAGGATCATAATATTTCTACAATCAATAACATCGATGATAGCGTTGTGCCCAGCGCCTTGCCCCGCCCGACCCGCCTTGCGCTATAAGGAAGGATTAAAATTGCAGCGATGCAGCTGGCTGGTCCGACAGCTTACTTCAGGGCTGCTATATTCCAAATATTGGGATTTTAGGGTTAGGTGAAGAGGGTAACAGAAACTTTAATATACAAGGTGTGACATAATAAACGTAAGACCTCTCGTGTGGTGACTACAATCTTGAAACTGAACAACTTTTGTTCTATGATTTTTGGAAATTCATAACATTGTTTTTAGTTTTACATGTTGATCAGCTGATCGCGTCAATTCCTATAGAAAGTAATTTTTTTTTTGCGAATTTCAAGAACTCTTAGAACAAAAGTTGTTCCGTTTCATGCTCCTTGACACCACATGAGAGGCCGCGTTTTTTAGTATGTTACACCTTATGTACTCTACAAAACTCTACTAGCAGGTCAATCATCATCATCATCATCATCATCAGCCTACAGCAGTCCACTGCTGGACATAGGCCTCCTCAATCGCACGTTACTCAAGTCGATTATCAGCAACTCCCATCCAGTTGCTACCAGCCACCCTGCGACGATCGTCACTCCACCGAGCCTGAAGGCGTCCCACCTTACGTTTGCCGATTCGCTGTCTCCACTCAAGAACACGTCTACCCCAATGGTCATCGGTTCTACGACTAATATGACCGGCCCATTGCCACTTCAGCTTACTGATTCTGTAAGCTAAGTCGACAACTCTGGTTCTCTGCCAATCATCATATGTCTAGCCTTTCCCAAGTATGTTAGGATCGAATTCCAGTCTAGCCAGATGCAGCTTCATACCATTATTTTACATGGAGCGAATGCCTGTTAGACCTCCACAGCCACTTAGTGGGTAAGACGATACACAAGTTTATAGCAGGAGTCAATATTAAACGAAATGTTAGTCTTGCAATATTACACTATTACTAGTATCAAAAGTCAAGTTAAAGTAATTACTTGAGTTATGCAACCATTTTTATGCAATAGACAAGAATTTGAACGAAGTAAGAACGTCAAAGAGAACAAAAATAAGAATTCAAACTTTTGACAGTTCTTCTTCAAGCAATTACTTGTAATTTTATTTTACTCAAGTACTCACGCCGGTGACTGGTAATTAGTGACCGATACTTAAACACGTGATTGTACTCATGATAACAAACAACTTTCCCAACGAATAATTTTTTTTGAACGGCTAACAGTTGATAGGTTACAGGACTACAATCACGTGTTTAAGTATCGGTCACTGATTACCAGTCACCCTATATAGATACGGGTGTTAGTGCAGTGTAACTATTGCCTTGATCTGCCTTGCCCATTACATTCGTAGTAAATGGATATGGCAGAGCCAAAGACCATTACATAATAATACATGTTCAACGTGTTCATATTTGGACCCAAGATTGTTGTAACATTTTGAACATATACACAGATCTAAAACTAAAGTTACTGGTCTCATCAAGTTTCGACTGCAAGCAATTCGAACGAGATGCAGAACATTAGTAAGTACAAAAATGTCATTTAGTCGAGTTAAGTCGAGCACGTTATGTTAGCAACCCTAGGTTAGTGCTTATTCACATAGATCGCGAATTACGGCCCCGACGTAACAGCGAAAAACAACTACAAAACCTCAAATAAGCGAGTTTTAAAAACTCTACCAAGTTTAAAACGTTTAAAAGTGAAATAAAGTGAAAGATATGGACCCGATTTAAATAAAAAGAGTACCCGGGAGGATAAACATTGAAATTCTGATGTTGACAAACGGAAAGGTTCGCTTATTTACTCTTTGTGAATTTCAGGTTAAAGTGATATGTGATGAATAGATAGGTAGGTAAGGCTTTCACATATAATCGCTTGTATTATAAAAAGATGAGGCAATAAGTTTTGGGAGCGTACTTTGTCGGGCCGCCATTCTGAGAAAGCTTTTCTGTTATAAGATTCACAAGTAACTTTTCCGTTTTCTATTTATAATAAAGTTTTACTACAAGTCAATGTTGCCTCGCAATAAAACTGGGTCCATGTAATTAATTAAAACCTTTTTAAGGTCTACGGTTTTTGTATGGCCTTAATTCTAAATTCTATATACCTTTGTGTTTAATAACCAAACCTGACCCAATTTCTATTATATATACCTATATAAACCTTTTATACACGTCGTATTTCGTGTATAAGTACTCTAATACGGTTGGAGTCCATCTTCAGCGCCATATTTTATCGTTTACGAGCAGGTGTAAAGCGCACCGTAATAAACGATGAAGAAAGCCCGTTGACAAATGATTCTGATACATAATGCGGCGGGCGATATGTTGTGAGCAATTTAAAAATAATCATGCGCCAGCTTTGTTGTCAGGCGCGCTATATTCTCGCTCCGTATATGGTGTGCGCGTGGCAGATCTTTTGTTGTTGTTCAAATTACGGGGTACTACCAGTTGAAAGATGTTGGTTTGTATGGCGTTTATTTGAATATTAGGACAAAATTAAAGCATTATGAAGAAAATAATGATGCGTTAAAATAGGGATACCTAAATATATGCAGCTGAAGGCAAATTGGTAGACTTTACTTCATACATAAACTTCTAGCTTGCTTGAATGTGTTTTATCGTAATTACAGTAAGAAAGCTTGCTAAATCTTCGACGAAAGTCGCGGTATCGCCACGAGATGAAAAGTATGATCTCATGGCGATAACGCGACCGTCGCGTCGCCGTCGTAGCTACTACGCCGTAGCGCAATGAGCTACGAGCGAAGGACATGCGTAGGCGCTCTTGCTTTCTGCTTTCTATTTTAAACTGCCTACGCTTCTTACGACTATGTTTCTTTTTTCCAATGGATATTGGTCGCTTAATAATCACTTAAGGTAGGTATGAACGGGACTAGATTCTTAAGTAATGTTCGAAGCAAGTAAAATTTTTATTCTGCCCCGGTACAATCAGATCTCATAGGAATAAGTAATGTGACGTCCCTTACCATTCACCTTAGGTCCATTTAGTTTAATGGAGGTCCGGACTCTATCAAGATTGACCTGAATTAGTGCTAGACATGGATATCGATTTCTAGATTCAAGTCTAGCAAATATTTTCATTCAAGAGGAAATTACCTGAATATTTTACGGATCTTATCCGACGATATGACAAATAGTTGATGATATTACGTTCAGTGACTTCTGATTTCATTCTTATGTAGGCAACAAATCTTCACGTGAAACTATCAAACATTTGAGACTCTCGCGTGTTTTATCACAAACAACTCAATTACACCAGAGGTTTTCCACAAAGTATTCGGTTTTTAGAAATATTTTTCACGATTTCAGAGGTACATCGACCATATTTTCACCTACAACCAAGCGGATTTGATCGAATTTTCCCTGCAGCATAAACATGGCGACGGAAAAAAGAATATTGGAAAATGAAGCTCCATGTTACCCAAAAATAAGATTATTTGTTCGTTAAAGCTGAGTGCTGCACATTTTTAAACAAATTAACTTGTTACTCACCAATCTGGCAAGCGTACGTGAACGGACGGTAGTCTGTAATTAGCTTGATGTAAACATCGACACTGCTATTAACCCTTTGCAAGTCATCGTGTATTTATGTCCAGGGGTGCATGGGCCGGAAGTAGACTGCAGTGCAGTCGGGGCCTTGGCAGAATTTATAGCCTGGCCTGCTAGCCGGGGACACAGAGTGATCGCGGCGACTGCCTCGATCCCCAATAAATAACTGCAGCCAACTTTCACAACGTACAAAGCGGCATATTGCTAGTTTTTTCGCAGCCAAACTGCAGGCGCTGTCATTCAATTGATACAAAGTCTTAATTAGCAGAAACCTCGCCGGAACACGATACTAGAATATGGTAATAATGTATTTCCATATTCAATAATAC
Organism: Noctua pronuba; assembly: GCA_905220335.1. Classification (NCBI taxonomy): domain Eukaryota; kingdom Metazoa; phylum Arthropoda; class Insecta; order Lepidoptera; family Noctuidae; genus Noctua; species Noctua pronuba. The sequence continues at coordinate 11,420,688 of LR999896.1, forward strand.
ATTGTTCAATAAACGTTACATTTTATATGTATTTGTTTCCTTTATAACACGATAATGGAGTCTTTCCCTCTGTATTTATTTACGAAAGTAAAAGGATATTGTGCTTGCCTCCTTGTTGATATTGTTTTTTTCCGTTTACTAAACTATTATTGTAAGCGCGTCTGATAACATTGGAGGTTATTGTGTATCCTATCGCCTTTATTGGTGTCTCTGCCATCTTATTTTTTTAGTGTTGTCTTGTGAAAATAAAAGGCAGAGCTCACGTGTAAACCTGTGTTGGACCAAAGAGAATAAACTACAAAGATAACAAGATAATCGCGTCCGAAGTTTCCTATTGTAAGTTTAAGTGGACTAAGAGACACGAGTCGGGTGAGACAATTTAATCTTGTCGGCTTCATGGTCCCTTGGACCGGCGGATAGTTTTTAAACGGTTAGAGTTTCTTTGTCATCTATCTAGCGCAAGTCTAATTCGTTTTTAAAAACTTTTAACTACATCGTGGACGGTTAATTAGAAGTATTTTAGCGAGCCTGTCTTATTGGATCTTATTTGTTTTAGATTTAAATGCGTGTGTATAAAATGATGTGTACCATACAAGGTTTTATCAGTAGGTTAGGTAACTATCTAATAAAATAACTGAAACACTTTCCGAAAAATCTCCAGCTTCGCTCTTTCAGTAGTTATCACGGGTACAAAATAAATAAGGAATATCGAAACCGATCTGTTCACTTTGTCGAACCAACTTTTCAACTTACGGAAATGACCGCTCATTAATTTTCATCGAACCGAATCTTGCATTTTATTTTAAGCAAAAATGTGGTCTGAATAATAATAAGGATTAATTTTATATTGGAGAGGTATTATATGTACGTACCTAGCAGCTAATTATACAAAAAAAATATGGAATTGCTTCTTTGAAGAATATAAAAATAAAAGTATGATTACCTACATGATAATAGATATTTTCTCGCAAGCAAAGGACATAGTTTGTGCATGTATGAATACATATTAATGCAATCAGTGAGCGAGTAACGGGTATCTGTTACGGCGCTAGATTTCTGAGAGCGAAGGGGCCCGGCGGAGCAGAATGTAGCTGAAAAGAATCCAACAGGAAACTCGATTAACTTACTAGGAGACGCTTAGTCGGGAATTAAATTTAGATTGAAACTATCCGCTAAAGTGGTCGCCCGTTTAACTTAACTCCCATGTTTTAAATTAAATTAAAATTGATTTCTCATAGCCTAAGATCCGGTTAGACTGGAAGCCGACTCCAACATAGTTGGGAAAAGGCTAGGCAGATGATGAAGTAGTCTAAGATTTAACAATTTCGTATAAGTTCTGTTTTAAATCCAATCAGTGGTTCGTTTGTGAATAATATTGGAGGCGAAGCGTGTGGTTTCGCCCACATGCAATTATTTCGACTGTCTTACGGAAACCATGTGTGCTTCCCGCAGGCTTTATCAATGTACTTGTTTGTTACTTGTATTAGTTAACTTGTTAGGTAACCAAAATATTAGCTATAATTATATCTGAAATGTAGTATTATATTTATCTTACTACTATTAGATTTCTACATAAATAAAGATTTATGATTTTCTGATCTACGATTATAAATGAGCCTCGTTGATCTAGTGGTCGCAATCGCGACTGCTGAGCATGAGGGCCTGGGTTCGATTCCTGGCTCGGGCAAATTCTTATAGGGTTTTTCCACTAGGAAAATCCCAGTAGCAGCCACGGAGTCTGGATTTGTGTATAAATGAGAAAGTTCGGATGGATGTTTATTACACATTGTGGACACCACCCCGTTATACAATACAATATTCAATCACCCCAGAACGGCTGAACAGATCTGGATGAAATTTGGCACAGAGATAGGTTATAGTCTGGAATAGCTCAAAGGCTAGGTTTTGATTCCGGTAGTATCTACTATTCCGTGGCACAATTACCAAGCTACATGTGGGCAAAATCGCAGGCATAAGCTAGTTGGTTATAAATAGAAGCACCTTTTGCAATCGTAGACTAATAAATACAAATTGAAAAGTTAAACTTGAAAACCAATATCTTACGAAAATGATTAAAGTCAATAAACTTTCAACGATCGCTTCAAGTAAGCATTTACCTATCAAATAATACAGAAGCCGCAGTACAAAAGATATCTAATTATCAAAAAGTGGGCCACGGCCGTAGTGCCAAACGAAATGGGATACTGTTTTATGATTGGTTCGCCTTGCTTAAATTAACTGATGGAGAACAGCTCTGCAATTCCCCAAGAATGAATAAATATTACAACTAGGCCATAAAATAAATAGACACGTGTAATGTACATAGTTAAGGCTGGTCGTCTCAGGTGCATGGCCCACCGCCGCGAGGGAGGTTGATTAATTAGACCCTACGCACCAACCCTTTGAATAATTCGCATATAAACGTTGCAAAGCTTCTTAACGTTGTGCTCCTCAAGATTCTCTGTAGTCTCGCCTTTGGTTTATTCTCCAATTAATTAGCGAGCTACTCGGTATCTTGCCGAAGATTTTTCAGGAATTGTACTTTTATGTTCGGTGTATAAAGCAATTTGTTATTACATTTTTGCTGCAGGCGTTTAGTAATTTTAGAATAATTGTGTTTTCGTTTTGTTAATTAAGTAAGCATCGTTGTAATATGAAAAATGAAATGGGCAGACTTTTTGTTTAAGAAATTGTTCACCAGACCATCATCTGCCTAGCCTTTTCCTAACTATATCGGTGTCGGCTTCCAGTCTAACCGGATGCAGCTGAATACCAGTATTTTACATGAAGCGATTGCCTATCTGAGCTCCACAACCCAGTTAGTACTGGGTAATACGATACCCCTTGGTAAGACTGGTTGTCAGACTTTTTGGGCCACTGACTACCTAACGACTGTCAAAGATCTACAAAAGACACCCGGGACCAACGGCTTAACGTGCTTTCCGAGGCACGGAGGAAACTCGGTATGTCATGGGTGGCCACCCATCCACAGACCAACCTAGGCAAGCACGGCTTAACCTAAAGATCGACCCGAGCGGCTGTTATTATTTAGCCACGAGCTCCTCTATATAATAGTTAGTATAGAATAGTTCACCAGACCATGATAGGAAATTAAAGTCTCTTAGTCGCACAGGAAAGGATGATGTACATAGAGTAGTGAGTACATGGCTTCAACAATGCTTATTTAGCCTGCATCGAGTAATCTTAAACTCCCCAATCGACGATGCAATTTGGTTCTTAATCTAAACCAACTATTTAAAGTTCGAATAGTTTATTCACTTTTTTATTTCTTTTTTTTTAACTTTTTATGAAGGGGTTGCTACGTCAGACTGCGGCTTAGTAAAATAATGGCGTAAAATTGAAGCAATATAACGTTTTCAGGGTGGCGAGCTGCTCTCGGCTGATAATCAACTTTTAGACCTTTGCCTCAAAGACTCCGCGGTTTCTTTGAAGTCATGTGCAACCAGGCCATTGTTGTATGCCCTTTCTTGTAATAACTTACGATGTTTTTCGTTTTAATAAATCATTGTTTACTTTAACTTTGTGTAATTAAACTATTAACGTATATTTAATTAAAATTGTCATCGTATCTATCTTTTTAAATGTGCATATTTTAGTGATAGTAACAAAGCGATTTGCAAGTTACGTTGCGGACCAGGAAAATAGAAAAAAACAATATTTTTAGGAAAATCCTCTACCAAGTAGTGAATAATCAAAACACTGGTAGCGTAACGGAGCGTAGCTTTGTAGATGTACTTGAAATAAATATGTGTTTGCCTCGTGGCAGTACGCGACAGTAATGAGTATGTACTTATGCTTTCTGTACGGCGGACGCTCTCACCCAGCAATTAAGGTCACCAAAAGCTTTAATAAACTTTGTTTAACATGTACGACCGAAAAAAACAGGGACGCATACATTAATGTATTTTCCAGTGAAATGCCTCAGAATAAAGACTAGACGCCGATCGTCACCGTAATTTGAAAGCAATGAATTGGTTTTGTAATAAAAACGTTAGTTCATTATCGACAGTAGGTTTCGCTCTCAATCCGGCTCGTTACGAAGACATTCCTTCATGAATAATGTACCACGAATAATGTTACTCCACGAAATATCTACTTGCATGTTTAAAACGTTGAGAATTTCTCCTTTTGATATTCGTTTGAAAAGAGAACGATTTGAATGTGTTACCGAGTAGGTGATGACTATGATATTTAACGTTCCACTTTGTTATCGGAGATCTATTGGTTGAGATGAATGTGAAATTGTGAATGGTTCAAAATAACTCAACGGAAAGAAGAAAATTATTGAGTGAAAACGTATCTAATCACTTATTATTACGACATCGTTTTGATTGAAACACCTACGTAGGTTAGGCACTTATTTTGATTGGTAAATAATACTCATCTATTTTCTGAAATATTTCCAATTGAAAAAAACATTTAGATTATTTCTTCAAAACATTTTTTTTTAAATATTGAGGACATGATAGATATACCTACCTTCCTAAGATAGATAGGTACCTACTTTCAAACCGATTACAAAGAATAATATGGCGAACAGTCTAAGTTAAATGGGGTTACAAGTTGAACTCTGAAAGTACAACAAAACCTGTTGTTTGTGGTTGAAAGTATAAAGTCCACTCCTTGTTAGTGCTCGTGGGATTTACCGGTATTTTATGGAGGAACAAATTGCTTATATTATGTTTCTTCCGGGGAGCTCGTGGCTAAATAATAAAAGCCGCTCGGGTCCATCTTTAGGTTAAGCCGTGCTTGCCTAGGTTGGGGTCTGTGGATGGGTGACCACCCATTACATAGCGAGTTTCCTCCGTGCCTCGGAAAGCACGTAAAGCCGCTGGTACCGGCTGTCATTTGTTGATCTTTGGCAGTCATTACAGGTAGTCAGTGGCTCAAAAAGTCTGACAACCAGTCTTACCAAGGGGTATAGTATTACCCAGTACTAAATGGGTTGTGGAGGTCAGATAGGCAGTCGCTCCATGTAAAATACTGGTATTCAGCTGCATTCGGTTAGACTGGAGGCCGACCACAAAATAGTTGGGAAAAGGCAGATGATGATGTTTCTTCCGTGGTTAGTGAACTTCACAGCAAAGAGTCATACTTAGATAATTTCTAAGATTTTGTATTTTTACCAATTTTAATTTCGCAAGCTTGTTTATTTACTTATGGAAAATTACCGGATTGCTTCTAGGAAGATTTTTGGGTCACAAAGCCTAGACATTTGACGAGTGTTATTTTTAGAAAATAAGTATGGCTTATACAAAGAAACCTAGTCTAGAAAAGACATCGCAGCTCCACTTACAAATAAAACGCTACTCGACGCACCCACCGCTCACATTCTTTTCGCGAACAATGCAGGCGTGTATGCTGGGCGTGTAAAGTAAATATGAATGATTATAGGGACAATGTCGGGGTGGGGTTATATCGGAGAGACAGCACACTGGCGGGGGAGGTCACAAGTCGTTTATTTCAATAAGACGAGCTTACCTGCCACCTCGCTCGACCCTTTCCCTAGTGACGTCACTGACTTATGAGCTTTATTTATATTAATTAACGAGGAATTTATTAAAGCTTGTAACATTGTTGGTTGTCTTATGTAATTCCTAGACTTTCGTACGATTTAATTATTTGGGCAAACGAAATGTTTTGCCAACTTTATGAAAAAAACAGAAACTCGATAAAAATATACGGGTCATATAATGGACGCTCTTACCTCCTAGAAACAACTTTTGGAAGGACATATTAAGGATGAATGAACGACTACATGAAAAGGCAAACAAGACAGAAATACATTATGTATAAGTACACAGCAAAACACGTGTAAAAGCTCGTGTACTTACAATGTACACAGTCTTACTTGTCGCACAGAGTAAATAGATCGAAACTTGTTAAACTTTTTTTTAAAATGTGTCGACGGACGAGGGAGCTAATCGAAAGATCCTGCGAGAGTTCGTCGACACGTTAAACGAGGTCAAGCTCTTGTTTTTAAAGCAATTTCGTGATCAAAGTCCTCACCTCCATAAAAGGAACTGCAAACATTCGAGCAATAATCGATTTAATGAAAGGGGAATCGAAGGGTCCCGTAGGTTTGCGATTCAAAATTTACGACTACCTCTAGCATTTAATTGGAAATTCGTGCCGCAATAAAAACGACTTGATGACCCAAAGATTAAAATGGGAACTCTTTAAAATGAAACTGGATGCTAAATGGCTCATGGCTCGCGATCTCACGTTAACAAATGATGCTTTTATACTTGAGACTCGCTCGGATACATGAATCGGACGAGACTATTTGAATAAAATGGAAATAACGAAGAATTTGTGCGAGTTTTACGTTTGTCAGCTTTGGCACATAGTTACATAGTTATTTTCAAGGTATCGGATAACTTCTGAGTCGTGAGATGAGTTGGCATACTTGGCATGTATCCCAGACTTTGCAAAAACAAAGTTAGTATTTATAAATAAAGGATAAAATGAAAATATTTATTATATGAAATAATTTTCGGGTTGGAAGTTGGATTAAGTATTCATATAAGTAGGTCTTAATAAAGCCTTAAAATGTCCGCACAATGCTGAGAATTAAAATAATGACCAATTTAAAAAAAAAAGGAATGATAATTGAGTTGACACAGTAGCTTCGTAATCAAGTTCTGCACTAGTCCCACTTTTGATTCCCGAACGGAACAAGTATTTTCGGTTTCACGGTTTCGTAAATAACTGTAAAAAATGAATTTAAAAGAAACATTTTTCATTGAAGTAAAAATCAATTCAATATTAAAGGGAACAGAACCACAATCTCTGCAGCAGAAATGTTTTGTTAAACTATTCCGAGTATTCTTTCACTTGCAACAGAGTGCTCGTGACATATAAATTTTGTCTATAAAAGAATTCCTGTACGTCTGGACAGCGATAGTAAGGAAACCAGGAACGGAACTAATTTTTTTAAAGAAATGAAATGAACATTCACCACAAAGAGCCGGATAATAAAATAAAGGCTCTTTCCCTCTCTCGTAAATCTTTCTAACCAACGAATAGAATAGGGAACGAAAATGGTACAATCTTTAACTTTCTGACAGTTTAATAAGATAATAAAAATATAACCACGAGAAAAGAATTAATATCTCCACACTTTTTGCAGTTTACTTAGATTTGAGTTTTGAAATCCAACAAAAACAATCTTTCAATCTTTTTATGAAAGTTCAGCTTAAATGTTTTCAACTTTTTCCTCTGAAATAGGTTCGTTGTAGCCCTGTGGTATGTCTACTTATATTATCAAGATGCGGGCGTGATACGCCGAAGAAATTATGTCGAAAGCTATAACGTGAAGTAAGTTGCAGGTAGCTTTTACCCTAAAGGCTTGGGGTATTAGCTACCGCACACTTTCGTCGTAACTTAAGATCCCATTGAATTTCCACGAATTTTCTCCGCAAAACCAGATTTGAAAAGAAACTCCGTCCTTCGTTGGCCTTTGTTGACATTCTGTAATCTTAGTTTCCTCGTTTGTTTGTGTTTCAAGTAGTCATTTATTTAATTTTTTAAAATTAGATTCGCTGTTTAACTTTTAGAAAAGTTTTATATTTGGACTTTCGAAAAATATCATTATTAAACGAACGAAACCTGGTTGTCCTATCCTACCTACAACTGAATCAACAAATTTATGGCAGGACAAGCATAAATGGCACAGTATTATTTGGCTTTGGCACATCATAACCTCGCGTTGTTTGTCCTGAGGAGATCACAATCACAATCCATATAAAAGCGCTTGCCCAAAACGATTGCAGGCAACAACATAAAAGTAGCCGGCAGAGTACACAAACAGCTTCCAATTGGAACGTTAGTGTCGGCACACATCGGACGCTATGTGCCCTGGCCCTGGGTGCGGCTGGATAGTCGGAAGTGTGTAGTTATGTGAGTAAACCGACGCGAACTAACGGCTCCAAACTATACGCAGCCATGATTAAATACATATATCTCTTTAAAATAACGTGGTTTTTCTTTGGTAGATACAGGTGAGGAATGGAGTTTCCATGGAGTTTCTTGCCCGGTCTTCTCCATAGAGATCTCCGCTTTAAAATGGGCTTCATTGTCTTACACGATTTTTTTTAAATTTCGATCTTTTAAAAGGGCCTGTAACTAGGTCAGTATTGTTACTCATAGCCGACGCCCGGTCTGTAGATGTCTCAGTTCTAAGACATCTACAAAAATCAATAGTAATATGATAATGCTTCCCGCCTTTCAATAATTAGGCAAAAGGTCCTAGAGAATATTAATAAAACTAGATTCTAGCTCTTGTCTAATGCAGGATTGGATCATGTTTGTAGAAAGTATTCAGTCCCACGTACACAGATGACATCGCTACAGTATGAGTTTTCTAGACAGGTCTCACGAGAATCGTAAAAAAAGTTTGTTTTAGTATAATCAGAAATCACATGACTCAATAGTTTATTTAGTTTTATGTAAAACGAGCCGTTTCCCGCGACTTCGTCCGCGTGGAAATTTGAATGTGTGCCTATTTGTGAGAAAACAAGCACACATTAAAATTATTAAATAGCAGTCTATGTCCTTTCCTAATATCTGAACTATCTCCTCGCTAAATTTAATTACGACCCGATCAGCCGTTTAGTCGTGAAAAGGTAACAAAGTAATATTTATTAGTAAGTAAGTGCCTAAGTATGGATTGATTGTTGAACGGTTTTGAACGTGGTGCACTGCGACACAGATTCGTTTCTGAAAATTGAATATCAACTTCATGACTTATCCGTTACTGTATAAGTGAGGGATGCAGGAATAATATAAAATTGTTTTTAAAACCTATGCTATATTAAATATTGAATCAAATATAATTTTGTTCTCTATCGATCATCTGTATTAGTGGTCACTACTCTGAAACAGTGCTACAAATATCTTTCGGCACTCAAATGACGTGAACTCGGAGTTGCTGTTGGTAAACATTAAGATTTTTTTTGTGACATGTTTCGAAAAAAGCAAAATGGTCGTATATACAATTTTGGCAACATGCCAACAGATCCTTGTATAACTTTCTCTATATATCTCTCTCTATATATCTATATAAGACGTAAGGCGGGAGAGTCCCTCAAAATAGATTTTCAAGGAATCCAATTTATTGTGCTAATTCTATTTTACTCAAGTTACTATTAGAACAATTGGAAGTAGGTAGCCATTTGGGTTAGGCTACCCCCATTCTCCAAACGTTGCAAGAAACACAGCCAATCATCGGGCTCAACCGTGCACGTCTGACACTGTGGAACAAACGCGTCAGATTACGTTCGTATAATTTCCGTTAAATTAACCTTATGGTGTGACATATTACTTCCGCGTCGATGGGAGGCTCGCTACTCTTGCTAGGGCGTCCTCCGAGTATAGGATTATAACTGCTCATTGTGTTACAAATACCATCATCGTCACCATTACAGGCTTTTCCCTTGTGTTTTGACATCGACTTCCCCGTTCAATAAGAATGGGTGGGATTTATTTTGACAGGTTCTATACAGGGTGTAAACAGACCCTTCACTAAGCCGCCAACCAAGCATTCTGTACATCAAACTAAGTAACTCTACGCAAAATTTTTTGCTGGGAAACGACTTTTTTTTTTGGGGTGAAAAATCACGTTTTACGGTAAAACTCAATGTTACGTATTCAAAACATTGTGCTGATGGATGGATTGAATAGTACGGAGGTCGTGGAGGTGTTTAAAGTAAAAATCTTACATTAAAAACAAGTATTTAAAAAAAAAACTTGTGAAAAAGTTGGAATTTTGACCCCCAATATCTCCGTAACTAGAAGGTTCCCAGGTATGGTCTAGAACAAAAAAATGATCGTAATGACGGGGAGAACAAATGCCTTTCGGCTTCGTTAAGGGTCTTTTTACACCCTTTATTTTACAGATACAACATTCTGATCTTTGCAACACAACTATGTAGTAAAAGATGCTTATTATTCCAAGGTTTCATTTTTCAGTTAAGTTTTAAGTCCAGAACCGGCACCGGTCGTCAGGTTCTGAAACTCCCTGACATGTCATGTAACACTCAATGCAATACGGTTGTATCGCATGTTATACAGCGTTTGGTCAACTGTGTCACCCAGCTTAAAGGATTACCTGTTAATCCTTCCGTAGATATTGGCATGATTTGGCTATCGGTTTCACTGGGGCTTGGGTCTCCATATGCAACAAATAACCTTCCATCTAAAGCCTGACCGTAGTTGACGTTGCTATGCCTCGTGCTTGTAGATCAATCGATTTATGAGAAAGGCAAATACGTCTACAATATCAGGCCATGTTTCAAAATTGGGTTTGTTTTGACATTGATACTCACAAAGAATGTATCGTACTATGAAAGACGGTTACGTATAAATGTACATTTTATAAACTGTTTCTAAAAACTGCACACTAACATGAGACTAGCAGTAGTGGCAAAGAAGTCAAGTACAATTGCGTTGCATGCTATAAAATGGTAATCCAGGTTATGATTGGCACTAGTAAAATTTTCACAGCTCCCGTGTCGGTCGGCTGGCTGCCTAGCTGGCGCGCCGCGATAGGTCAGTTTAATCGGATTCTTTATTCATGAGACCACCACCACTGCACCGACGCTGTATTCAAAATTACACTTCGCATATTAACCGGAATTAACACCAGTTTATAATATTGGAACGACTGTACTCGCCATAATTTATGCGTTCAATTTGTCGAACCTATTAGCCCAAATTAGTGTGAATTTCTATTCAGCCAATAAAATGTATGTGCATTATTTTCTTGGCTCGCCTACTCATCTTAAAAGGTATGAGAAACCCCGAGATATAAGATAATCGTCGATTCAAGGCAATGCATTCGAGATTAGACTCGGTACGTGCGCTGTGTGCATCATCGACGCGGTCCGTGAGAGCTAATTTGAACTCTCAGTTACCCTTTATACTAAGCTACAAGCACCTCTTGACTTTAGACTTGCTACTATTTAGTTTTTTGAGACAAGTTTTTCAAAGATTGTTTTATTTAAACCGTTTTTTTAGCATGCTTTGCTTTAACTGTGTGTAACATGAAAATGAAATGACGGATTTCAGATTGCAGGCAAACGCATCAATAATGTCATTTATCTGCAGACACATACATAATGTAGGCTCGGGGCAGCGGTAGACGTGGTCCGATTTACTTCAATTTGAGCCCATGTCGTGTGGCGATGCGGCGGGGGCTGAAAATTTAATGCCACGGGCCTCTCGTTACTCTGTGTCAATGTTCGGCACCCAGTACATATGAAGGTATATTTATATTGCTTCCTCAGCCTTCACGGATAGCTCGGTAGTCGGGAGAACGTATTGCATTTTCTATGGAGTAGATTAATAGTCAATGTGTGGTATGGAAGTTCGTTTTGTAAGCTCTGTGTGGTTTTGTTTCAGATGTAAGTATTTCGTACGTGACGGCCTGCGCTCGCGTGGGCGCCCATCATATTTTATGCAACGTTGTTTTTCTTTTATAAATAATAACACACTGTTAGTTTATGCAATAGACGAAGACCTATCATATTATTAAAAACTACATGTATGAAAGTTTTATAAATAACTAGCTGTCTAACTTCGTCTGCGCGTATTTAGGAGTTCGTCCAGGATGAATTCGTGCCTAGGTTCTTTTGCAAGTTCCAGGCTATTTATTTGTCAATTCCATAAAGATTCCTTCAATCGTTTAGGATTGAAAAGGTGGCAGACTAACAGAGTTACTATCTTATGTATTAGATATTAATATGGATAAACTATGTAAGATACCTAGATAGGTATAGGTAACCAAAAGGTGACCACTAAACGAATGATTCCCAAGAGAAAACAACATTTTAATTGGGTTTCTAACATCCATCAGTGCTTCACTATCAATTTACTAAACTGAATTTGTAGATAAAGTTATAATGAAATTTTCAAACTTCAAATTGAAATGTTTGATATTTAACAAGCCTTTAAATTAGTCAGTCACTCAAAACTAACAATCGCAAATTGATTTATGTTGTCGATTCGTTTCGGGCGTATAACATACCTAAATGTTATGGTATTGTTTTAAAATATTATCGATTTATTATCATAAAATAAATTATATTGATTTAACCGATGGTGTACCTGGTTTCTAAGACATGCACGTCGGATTTTTCGGATTCATGTGCGTAATGTATAATTAACACTTGCTTTTCGGTGTAGGAAAACATCGTGAGGGCACCAAAAACAGCATTCCTGAGAGATATTTCTCGACGGCATGTAAAGTCAAGTCAGAGGCCCATGGGTGGCATAAAAATGATACCAGGCCTGACACTAACCAAACGAAAAAAAAAGTACGGAAAACGTGTGATTCCGTAGTTATACAATACTAACTATACCTAGTGTTAACAGTATCAAAGAGGTGTTGAGTGTATAGATAGGCAGAGGTGTAAATAAAAGTCACTACCTAGGGTACTCTTAGTTCTATTGAGGTATTAAGTACACACGCACAACATAAAACAGTAGAAGGAGAAAAACCAGATCAAGATGATCAGAACAAGATGATAGTTGGTGGTGGGCGCGCGACGATCGCTGAGCAGACGGCGACGGTACACGCAGAGGTCGCTTCCGGTATCGACCAGAAACTGCGTGTTTGTCCTTCGGTCTGCGACGAGCAGGCGACCAGTAGAGGGCGTAGAGGTAGGGCAATCGTCTGTCGTTATCACCGACTGCCCGTGGCATTTCCCTTCTTGTTGTCGCAGGGTTTCAAGTTTGGCCTTCTCAACGCACATGGAGTGGTACCAACCACTCCATGTACGTTGAGAAGGCCAAACTTTAGTTTGTTTAACTTTAGTGGTTGGTACCACTCCATGTACAGTGCTGGTGCACTGTGGCTTCTTTATGGCCTCGACATTTGCGTCAAGTGGTTTTGTGCCCTTTTCGGATATTTATTTATTTAACGGTTCATGTAAATATTAAATACAATAAAGAAGAAAGGTACAGATAGGACAAATAGGTACGAAGGTGATGCTTATTTCTAAAGAAATTTCTTTCAGCATACCTGCAAATGGATAATAACCCAAGAAGTTTACCTCCGGGCACCGAATACACATATTTAAATAATAAACATAAACTTATTTAAATGTACCCAGTGTGTTTACTGTATAACATTTTTTTTCTCGAGGGACTGCCAGGTATCTCCGCCTAGGTAGTACCAACAACACAAAATTAATCTTATCATACCAACTACTCAATTAGGTAAATGAATCTTTTAATTAATTACTATGTGTAGCAGTCTTTTGTATTGCTGAATTAAAGCAGGTATCAGGTATCATTAATAATTTACTTAATAAGTAGACGTTGCGTATTTATTCCTTATAAATTGTGAATTAGGTACATATAATTGGGAAAATATAGTTGATTAAAAGTACATAAAAGTTGTTTAATTTGATGTTTATCTACAACTATAAGTGTATTCCTAGCGTTCTATGAAATTGAATCACAACCATTTCTGTAAAGTATATTTACCTAAGTATATTATTTTAGTTTATAGGAGTGTGCAATATTTCGAAATTCTTTGGTGTTTTCAGGAATATAAAATAATACCTGCGAGATGAATCACAAATTTCAAAACAGCAATTTTACAAACAGGAGATTGAAGTACGGAAAAAGCCTATTTGTCCATCCAGCCGGTGAAGCAATGCTCATCGATGTTTTCAACTGCTTTTTTGCTTTTACCTTCCTGTACAGTACAGATTTCTGCTGTCGTCACTCCCTGCCATTCGTTTTGGTTGCCTAGCCATGCCACACATAAGGTGCAGTACTTACTGACATGGTTCGCTATGTATAAGGGGTGTAGCTGTGAAATGTTAGGGTTCTTAAAATTAACTAGCTTGTATTGTCCCACTGTTGGCCAGAGAGATCACCCTATGGACCCTATGAACGCACAGTGACATAGTGCACAAGTGAAGTGTTACTAACGTAGTTTTAAGGTTCTATTTACTAACACAATTTGTATTTTATCGTATGTATGTTAGTCCGTAAGGTATGTTCTAGCCGGCTATACCTCGGTGCGTGGAGGTTTGATGCAACTAATTTGGAAGTAGCGCTAGCTGGCCGCTACCGCGGCACCGCTCTCTGCGCTCGCTCGGCTCGCGCGCGTTTTGTCACAGTTCTAACCTAACCTAATCCATTTGGTCGGTGTGTCCTAGCAATAAAAAGGATACACCTAACTGTTACCGGCCACACCTAGGTATAGCCGGCTAGAACTATATATCTATGGGCCAAAGTAGCCTAAAACTAAATAATGATGTAGTTGTTATGGTTTAAAAAAAAGTTTTTAAATGTAGCGGAAATTGGTAGAGATCCAAAACAAAATCCTATGTAATACATTAAATGATAAAGGTATTTCATTATTTAATCATATTTTTAACATGTCACTACTAATTTACAATGCCCAAAGCCATTGATTATGTTATATGCACATTAGTAGTTTCACATGGTAACTAAACGCCAGAACAGTTCTATGCATTCTTTGTCGAATCCGAGAGAAACGCTCGCTTTACCGCGGTGTTCGTAAAGAGAGGTGCGCGGAACCCAACACTCGCCATTGTCTCTTTGGCACTCACTTTACGGGCTAATTGATTCTCTTTCATGCAGCGCCGAACAAGAAAACGCTGTTAAGATTTCTCTGCATTGTTCGTTAATTGAACTTGTTCCTAGTGCAATGCAATCAGTTTCGTACACCGCAGCGGTTTGCTCAATGTTATAGCAACTAATAAATTTTAAATAATTACTGTTCGACTTTCGGAAGTCATTGTTACACTGAAAAATTATAGAAAAGTTTAAAAACTCTTTTTTTTAGCCGTAGCTAATGTTATAAAGCGTATCATACTTTCAACAAAAAAAACGCTGCTCAAAACAAGTGAATGTGCTAAGCAAAAGTGCACTAAAACAATGAATTTCGTAATTTAAATATTTATTAGTCAGCCGGTTGAAAGGGGAAAGCGGTAAATCATGACATCGCTCAATATAAACAATAGCTACGGCCATAAAGATAACAAGGGTGGAAGGTGGCTCACAAGGCCCACATTAGTCTTCCCGTGTAACGTTTGTTCGTCTGACAGTATTCATTAAGGCACAAAAGCGTTGTCTATCAGGCAGTTTCCGTGGCGGTTGCGTTCCTTCTTAACAAATTGGTGGAGTAATGTGCGAGGTGCTCGGACAATGGAAGTGTTTCTCCGCGGAACTACCGACGTTACTATTTACTTGTCTTACCAGTCATGGGGTAGTTATGGTAAATTTGACTTAGTAGGTACCTAACAATGAAGCCAGAAGCAAATTGTTTTAGTTGAATTGTTCGCTTTAATTTTTTATGGATTTTGTTTGCAAACAAAAAAAGGCTGAAAAACTTCATCGCTCGCATTTTATAAAAATGAGCACCAGAGAACTTGTATTTACCATTAAACTCCAGTTACACCATTTTACATTCTTATTGATTCCTTTTCCGTGTGTGCCATTTCAAAAAAAGGTACCACATATAAAGTATATTTATGAATGACTAAATATTTGAAAGGAAGGAAGGATAACAAAAGAAACAACAGATTGAATTTAAAAATAATTTATTAAATTCAAATATTGACGGTTGATTGTGTTCAACCCTGTCGGTATTATTAATCTCACTCTTTAATAACCCTGAAACATAAAAGAAAAAAATTATTAATTGGAAGAGGAGCTTGGCATAAGACATTATTGCTTTTTCAAAAATTATTAAAACTGAAAGTCAAAAAACTATGTTACATCTTGTAAAAATTACTTTGTAATTACTTTACCGCAAAACAAAGGTAAACGGAAAATAAATTCTGAGATTTGCATTTAATTTTGAAACTTACTTCTCTAAAGTGTTTTAACATGCTTCATACCCATAACCAATTGTGATTCATGCAATGTTATTTATTTATGAGTGTATTGCCTGTTACATACAATATGCTGACGTAGCCTTTACCTTGTTAAACTTAAGGGGTAAGTACAAAATTGTTAAGTAAGAGATAATTTGCTATAGTATGTGTCCAAGTTTCCTCCACCAGAATATTTTTTGAGTTGTAATGCCACAAATTCTATGTGTAGTAAGTGGTTAGTGTAGTTGCAGTCTTCTAAGTTAAAAGGAGGTCTCTCCGTTAAGTATTACATAGAAGTTGCTGCACTGCAGAACTATCTTATATATCCTAAACCTCATGCTGTAATCATTATGATACATACTATGATAATGTAATGTGTTATCTCACTAAGATTCCAGTAAACGTATTTAATTTTCTGTTCGGTTCGCTAGTTTTACATAGTATCGCAAAAACAAACGGATGGTCTGCTAGGAATTCAGCGGTCGATCTAAATGCGGCCCTGACATCAAGGCTAATATCTGAAATGTTCGTTTCAATTAATTTATTATAGAATTAAAAATAAATTGATTTTCATACTTGTAAAACTATAAATAAAAGTAAAATACTACTTTATAGATCCGGAAGATTTGCAGTAACGGATCCATGCTCTCATTATATTAAAATGCTTTGGATCGTTAAGTATATGTTTTAATAAAAGTTCACACTTTTCGAAAACCTCTTCGATTAGATGTATTTACGAAAGTTTCAGAGATATGCACAGGCATTTAGGTTTTGCTAAGCACTGACTAGGCAAAGTTATCAAAAACTTGGAAGATGAGTATTTAGAGTAGTAATCTAATATAATTTTGTCGATTTTATTAGTTTTGCAAAAAAGTTTTTACGTGTAAGCAAATTTAATTATTTTAAAATTAAAATCTTTTTCATGACATTGCAATACAGCATGTGTACTATGCTGTATTGAAATGTCATGAAAAAGATTCAAAAGAATAACTCAAAGCCAGATAGAGACTTTAGTGGTTAGGAACAGTGCATTTGTAGAAGAGATAAGTTGTTCAGAATTGGTATTATAATTACCAGTTGCACAGAAAATAGAGCCGAAGCAAAGCAGTTAGAGATTATTAAGATGGTCATGCTATTGGCGTAAATGTTGGCCAACATACGCGTAGGTACCTAAGACTGGTAGACTCCGTTAAACATAGTGGTTTTCCCTTGTAATAAGTAGAACACGAATGGATGGTCCGCCTTGAATTCGCTTGGCTTCGATATAATTGCGCTCAAATACGCGATATTGAATGCTGCAACGATAACGGTGGTAATGATACTTTGGACACGTCAGGTACTTTTCATAGGTATGTAATTATAGATCGTAAAGGTGCGCACTTATTACATCTACTTAACCCGTTCACATTACTATGACCAACAACTCATGGCGATTGTTTAGCTATTGTTCTGTGTCGCGGACTGTAAACTCAGTAATGTTTATAATTTAAATCATTCCACGTGTTTATATCAAAGCATGCACCTTTACGAAATAATTACTTTATACATACTTTTATTGATCACTTAAGTGTAAAATTAAACAGATAACAAATTATTATTTAAAATCAAAAGAAACTGTGGTTGGCTGTTTTTAGGAATTGTGTGTAATGAATAAAGTTACTGGTTCTGCGTACGATAAGTATAAACTGTCACCGGTGGCCGTATAAAGTACATATGTTATTCAAAAAATATGCTCCAGGTTCGCTAAGGCTTCAAGTTCTTAAGGAATTCGGAGGAGTATTAAATTATATACCGGAAAGAACTTAAAACGAAAAAACCTTTTGTATATATTTTTTCTAACCTATGTTGTCCTACTGCTGGGCAAAGGTCTCCCCCATAACCTTCCACTCTTCTCTCTGTAAGGTTTTCTCCGACAAATCTCTCCCAAAAGCATTTCAGTCATCACGCCATCGTTTCCTAGGTGACGACGCCCGTCTTCTGGCACTTACTGCGTGACGACATTGGCCCATCGGTCCTGCCTGATGCGTTCTACAGACACGGCCCGCCCAATCCCACTTCAATCTAGCAGTCTTATTGCTCACATCAGCGATTCCGCTTTTGGAGTAGTATTGTGGTATTGCGAATGCTGTCGTGCTAATACGCTACGTCCATCGCCCTTTGGCAAACCTTGAGTTTGGACTTTTGTGATTCGGTCAGGGACCAAGTTTGAACACCGTAGGTTGGGATGGGTAGAATGTACATTGCACATGTCGATGAGTTTGCGCTTCAGGAATATTCTTCATCAGCGACTTCCTGGACCAGTAGGTCTTCCAGGCGTTCTCGACTCAGCGGTCGATTTCTTGGCCTTGCCTGTTTTCGAAGGAAACTAGCTGGCCCAAAGAAATGTACTCATCGATGTGGTGGATTTCTTGCCCATCTACTTCAACCCTACTTTTTGTGCTTTTGGTCATGACTTTAGTGTTTCACCGATTCATCATTAGCCCACCCTGAAGGCTTGAAATGACCTTACAGCAACAGAAAACAAAAGTGAAGTGCGAAAAGAACACACAATGTCAACAAAACACACAATGCAGTGATTTGAAGCGCAAACAGATGAATATTTTGTATGCCGAATTTACAAATTAACGAAAATTGGAAAAAATGGTATTGGTTCAGAATTCCAGGATCATAATGTAAGATACCTGAGATATCCTACATGAGTGGATAGTTCATAAACCACTTCATAAAAACGTATAGAAACAAAGACAGGGAAGTTGGCATCTGAAAGGAGAATGGGCAAAAATGCATGGGAGGTGGTCTACCTACTCAACACTAACGCCATCTATGGGTATTAGTAGTTAATAAGTAGTTGATCCCCCACCCTCTTCGGGGCGTGCTCCGTCAGTTCGAGACGGTTGTCGGTCACTTATGTAGCTATAGTTAGTGAAGATTTGCATTATTGTTCTATTTGGCGTAATTATTTTGCTTTAACTTGTTTTTGGGAAATATCTCTGGAACCCCACTGCCTACACCTTAACGGTCATTTAACAAAATGAAGTACACACAATAACCTATTCAACGACGTATGTTACATTACTGTTGAGGAGGTAGACCAGGTTGCTCATTCTCCTTTGTAAAATACATGAAACTTTCAAAGTTTGTAATGCCTTAAAATACCTTCTTGGTGCAGGTTAGAGAAGAGGTGGCCCATAACCTGTTCAAATATTAACAAAATAATGGATGCCAATATATATTTGAATGTTGAAAACGTAGCTATTTTAATGATAAACCTAAAGTCAACATTGAATTAACTCTGTAGAAAACGACAGCTATGAAGTAGTCTAGCGAAATGGCCGAAAGATGAGACAGAAATGAATCCAAATGAATTACATAAAAAAGGAGAAGGCTACAATAAGCACGCAAGATGTTTTATCTTTTAAAGAAAATAGACAAAAATAAACAAACAAAAAATACCGACACATAATTAAATCATCCAACTACTCAATTCATGAAATGTTTTTTCTCCTTAATGCTTTGTCGTGTTTCAAAAAGTCTCCAACGATTACTTACTACTAGATATTTCTTTCTGACAATAAAAGGCGTAAAGTGCTAAACTGATACCTATTTGTCAGGACAGAATTTTTCATTTTAAATTTTGATTAATATCTAGACATTGTAGGTAGGTATATAAAATGATCCCTTTGTTACCCTTTGTTTTGATTCCTTTTCACCGTTATCCTTTGTCTTGTTTCAAAAAGTCTCGAATTATTACTACTAGATATTTTATGTGGTCAGGGAATGTTCAATAAAGTAAGGTAAGTATCCCGATTTTTGTAATGAAGAAGAAAGAACATTGCGGAAGTTACCTTTTGAAATAATTAAAGAGACACGCAATAAAATAACAGCCGAATTTGGTTATGGATACGACAACAGAGGCGATAATAGGTTTTTTCTTGTTTTGTTTTTTGAACGATGCTTACAGTTAAGAAGTTCAGGACAGAATTTCTCCGGTTAATACCTAGACATTGTAGGTATAAAAATGATCCCTTTTCTCCGATATCCTTTGTCTTGTTTCAAAAAGTCTCTATTTATTACTACTAGTTATTTCATGCTAACAATGACAGGCGTTAAGTGCAAATCTGATACCTATTTGTAAACGACTCCGTTGAAGGTAGTAATGTTGTCAATGATCAGCGCAAAATAGAATGGCCGGTCAACTTTAAAGTACTCGTAGTTATATAATATGTCCATCGGGGCCATTTCAAGTTTGAATGCTGAAATTGTAGAAATTAAATCACAATATTATTCAACAATTCAACGCATATTTTGGTATTATAAGTGGCGAGACTGCCGCGTTAGTTTGCGACTGCTACACAAGAGTTCCTTGATTTGTTTCCCCGGCCGGGCATAGTGTTATTGGGATATTTCTCAGGAGCAGCCACGGAGTCCGGCTTTGTGCATGTTGGCAATAGGCTCACCCCGCTATTACATGGAACTCAAACATACTGGCGAAATGTGACTGTACTGTTACGTGTAAGCGAATTATTTAAAAATAAAAAGGAGTACCATGCTGTATCGCAATGTCATGAAAAAGATTCATAAGAATAACTCAAAGCCAGGTAGAGACTTTAGTGGTTAAGAATAGAACATTTGTAGAAGAGATAAGTTGTTCAGAATTGGTATTATAAATACCAGTTGCACAGAAAGTGGAGCCGAAGCAAAGCAGTTAGAAATTATTAAGATGGTCATGCTATTGGCGTAAATGTTGGCCAACATACGCGTAGGTACCTAAGACTGGTAGACTCCGTTGAACATAGTGGTTTTCCCTTGTAATAAGTATAACACGAATGGATGGTCCGCCTTGAATACGTTTGGCTCCGATATAAAAGCGCTCAAAAACTCGATATTGAATGCTGCAACGATAACGGCGGAAATGATACTTTGGACACGTCAGGTACTTTTCATAGGTATGTAATTATAGATCGTAAAGGTGCGCACTTATTACATCTACTTAACCCGTTCACATTACTATGACCAACAACTCATGGAGATTGTTTAGCTATTGTTCTGTGTCGCGGACTGTAAACTCAGTAATGTTTATAATTTAAATCATTCCACGTGTTTATATCAAAGCATGCACCTTTACAAAATAATTACTTTATACATACTTCTACTGATCACTTAAGTGTTAAATTAAACAGATAACAAATTATTATTTAAAATCAAAAGAACTGTGGTTGGCTGTTTATAGTAATTGGGTGTAATGTATAAAGTTACTGGTTACGCGTGCAACAAGTATAAACTGTCACCAGCGGCTGTATAAAGTACATATGCTATTCAAAAAATATGCTCCAGGTTCGCTAAGGCTTCAAGTTCTTAAGGAATTCGGAGGAGTATTTAATTATACACCGGAAAGAACTTTAACCGAAAAAACTTTATGTATATTTTTTTTAACCTATGTTATCCTACTGCTGGGCAAAGGTCTCCCCCATAATCTTCCACTCTTCTCTCTGTAAGGTTTTCTCCGACAAATCTCTCGCAAACGCATTTCAGTCATCACGCCAGCGTTTCCTAGGTGACGACGCCCGTCTTCTGGCACTTACTGCGTGACGCCTTTGGCCCATCGGTCCTGCCTGATGCGTTCTACAGATACGGCCCGCCCAATCCCACTTCAATCTAGCAGTCTTATTGCTCACATCAGCGATTTCACTTTTGGAGTAGTATTGTGGTATTGCGGATTCTGTCGTGCTAATACGCTACGTCCATCGCCCTTTGGCAAACCTTGAGTTTGGACTTTCGTGATTCGGTCAGGGACCAAGTTTGAGCACCGTAGGTTGGGATGGGCAGAATGTACATTGCACATGTCGATGAGTTTGCGCTTCAGGAATATTCTTCATCAGCGACTTCATGGACCAGTAGGTCTTCCAGGCGTTCTCGACTCAGCGGTCGATTTCTTGGCCTTGCCTGTTTTCGAAGGAAACTAGCTGGCCCAATGAAATGTACTCATCGATGTAGTGGATTTCTTGCCCATCTACTTCAACCCTACTTTTTGTGCTTTTGGTCATGACTTTAGTGTTTCACCGATTCGTCATTAGCCCACCCTGAAGGCTTGAAATGACCTTACAGCAATAAAAAACAAAAGTGAAGTGCGAAAAGAACACACAATGTCAACAACACATACAAAGCAGTGATTTGAAGCGCAAAACGATGAATATTTTGTATGCCAAAGGAGATTGCCCATGGACAGTACTCTTGATAAATGACTTGTGTCTCAAAACCTTAAACGGCATGAAATATCTATAATATAAAAATGAATCGCAAAATGTGTTGGTAAGCGCATAACTCAACAACGCCTGGACCAATTTGGCCAATTTTTTTTTTTAAATGTTCGTTGGATTTCAAGGGTGGTTTTTACGGCGAGAAAAATTCGAATAATTGCCGGAAAAACCCTTAAAACAGCCAACCAAGGTACAGCCAAGGTAGGGTAGGTAGGATAGGTAGGGTAGGTAGGTAGGGTAGGTAGGGTAGGTAGGGTAGGTAGGGTAGGTAGGGTAGGTAGGGTAGGTAGGGTAGGTAGGGTAGGTAGGGTAGGTAGGGTAGTTAGGGTAGGTAGGGTAGGTAGGGTAGGTAAGTAGGTAGGTAGGTAAGTAGGTAGGTAGGTAGAGAAGAGTAGGTAAGTAGGTAGGTAGGGTAGGTAGGATAGGTAGGTAGGATAGGAAAAAGGTGCATTGCAACGCATGCCGGGAACAGCTAGTCTAAAATAAAAATATATTTTTTAAATAAAACTTAATGATTATTTATAATGGCATAGTTTTTTGAATAATAATTAGTACTTTTAAGTTTCAGACTATAAAGTACGCCATTTTTTACTATCACCTGTCATTCTAGGGATGTCAATTTATTCTATTACGGGTAAAGTGCCTACCTACCCACATAAAATAAAATGATGACGATTTTGTTTTGATTGTTCAATCTATTATTGTAAAGTAATAACAGAGTTCTAAATCACATTTAATTGCTGGTATTTCAAATACCAGTGGTTGTCAATGGCGGCATGGACGCCAAGTGGTATTGTTTATTACTAAAGAAAGGACTTTTTGTGTTGTGATCATTGCGAGTGTGACTGTGGTGCGATATCTCAATGGCTCTTTGAGATTAACTCCACTTGTGCGCAGACTCATGTTGTCGGAGATTCCCAATAACATCATGAATATTTTACGAGTCTGGATCTCACTAACGCCGGTAAGAATAAACATTGTCTTTTTAACGTAGGTAGTATGATTTTTTTACTTAGGAACTGCGCTTTTATGTTTGTGTACCATTAACAAATCTTAGAGGATAAAAGTACAATCCACGTCTGTGTGTTTGTTCCTCACCTCACCAGTTGAATTACCGAATTTTAAAATAATTACTTATGTAGGTAGGAACCTCCTACTTATGTGTTGGTAATAAACAAATTATAAACTAGGATGGTTGATTTCGATCAGTTAAGTGTATTCTGAGATACCTCTCAATATTAATTGTATGTTGTTTCATTTAAGACTAGAGTTGCACAGAATTATGATTAGTTAAATATGTAATGAATTACACAATCTATGATTTTAGTAGGATCTAGATATAACACTGAGCGATTAACTATCTTAGTAATGATTTCTTTCATGCTTTGCAATTTCATGAAACGCGCGAATAAGATTTTAAAGCACGAAGATGCTCAAAATCTAAATCAGTGAGACTTGGTGAGGTAGTCACATGTGGTCACCAGTAACTGGCCACCTGACATAGCTAAACCGTTACAGATTTTACACAAATGTGCTTCAAAGGCACAAAGCTCACCCATAAACCAATTCAGACCGTTTCAAATAGCTTTTTCCAACTAATTTTTGGTCGAACATAACCTCAAAATAGTGATTTCTTTTTTGTAAATATCTCGGAAATGCCATTGTGGTTTGTGTTAAATCTTTTGAGGTAGTATTTAGACATGCCATCGAGTATTTTAAAGATGATTTGATGAAGACACAGCAATGTTGAATTGAGTACATTTGTCCATAGCGCCGTGGGCATTCTCCTTTACAAATTAAAGAAAATTGTAAAAAAATGGTATTGGTTCAGAATTCCAGGATCATAATGTAAGATACCTTTTTTTTTCATGTTCCTTCTTTGCCCTTTGTGTTCCAGGGCCGCGGTATCTCTTTCGAACAGTCCCGCAGCCCCGGCAGGCATCGGCCCTTGAGGGCCCCTTCCTGGTTGCTGACATCTCTTTGAGGCGCGCGTGGAACACAAACGCGCCATCGACATGGCCTGTCGTCACAAGACGGACGGGCGGTGAGCTAACCCATTACTCACCGTCCACAGGCCCGCGCCTACGGTGACCGGTAGCCACCACGTGGCCCCCGCTGCCTGGGGCGTCCCCCGCGGCGCCTGGGACGCGAGGTTCTCTCCCTCTCACGTCCCGCCACCTCCTTTGCTAGCATGACTGCTTCGCAGAAGGAGGTGATGACTTCCCATTCGCCCCGGACCAATAATGTAAGATACCTAAGGTATCCTACATGAGTGGATAGTTCATAAACCACTTCACAAAAACGTATAGAAACAAAGACAGGGAAGTTGGCATTTGAAATTTGTACAATACAAGAAACTTTCAAAGTTTGAAATGACTTAAAATACCTTCTTGGTGCAGGTTAGAGAAGAGGTGGCCCATAACCTGTTCAAATATTAACAAAATAATGGATGCCAATATATATTTGAATGTTGAAAACGTAGCTATTTTAATGATAAACCTAAAGTCAACATTGAATTAACTCTGTAGAAAACGACAGCTATGAAGTAGTCTAGCGAAATGGCCGAAAGATGAGACAGAAATGAATCCAAATGAATTACATAAAAAAGGAGAAGGCTTACAATAAGCACGCAAGATGTTTTATCTTTTAAAGAAAATAGACAAAAATAAACAAACAAAAAATACCGACACATAATTAAATCATCCAACTACTCAATTCATGAAATGTTTTTTCTCCTTAATGCTTTGTCGTGTTTCAAAAAGTCTCCAACGATTACTTACTACTAGATATTTCTTTCTGACAATAAAAGGCGTAAAGTGCTAAACTGATACCTATTTGTCAGGACAGAATTTTTCATTTTAAATTTTGATTAATATCTAGACATTGTAGGTAGGTATATAAAATGATCCCTTTGTTACCCTTTGTTTTGATTCCTTTTCACCGTTATCCTTTGTCTTGTTTCAAAAAGTCTCGAATTATTACTACTAGATATTTTATGTGGTCAGGGAATGTTCAATAAAGTAAGGTAAGTATCCCGATTTTTGTAATGAAGAAGAAAGAACATTGCGGAAGTTACCTTTTGAAATAATGAAAGAGACACGCAATAAAATAACAGCCGAATTTGGTTATGGATACGACAACAGAGGCGATAATAGGTTTTTTCTTGTTTTGTTTTTTGAACGATGCTTACAGTTAAGAAGTTCAGGACAGAATTTCTCCGGTTAATACCTAGACATTGTAGGTACAAAAATGATCCCTTTTCTCCGATATCCTTTGTCTTGTTTCAAAAAGTCTCTATTTATTACTACTAGTTATTTCATGCTAACAATGACAGGCGTTAAGTGCAAATCTGATACCTATTTGTAAACGACTCCGTTGAAGGTAGTACTGTTGTCAATGATCAGCGCAAAATAGAATGGCCGGTCAACTTTAAAGTACTCGTAGTTATATAATATGGCCATCGGGGCCATTTTGTTACTTGTGAATGCTGAAATAGTAGAAATTAAAACGCAATAAGATTCAACAATTGAACGCATATTTTAGTATTATAAGTGGCGAGACTGCCGCGTTAGTTCGCGACTGCTACACAAGAGTTCCTTGATTTGTTTCCCCGGCCGGGCATAGTGTTATTGGGATATTTCTCAGGAGCAGCCACGGAGTCTGGCTTTGTGCTTTGTGCATGTTGGCATTAGGCTCACCCCGCTATTACATGGGACTTAAACATAACTGGCGAAATGTGAGTGTACTATTACGTGTAAGCGAATTATTTAAAAATAAAAAGGAGTACCATGCTGTATTGCAATGTCAAGCAAAGCAGTTAGAAATTATTAAGATGGTCATGCTATTGGCGTAAATGTTGGCCAACATACGCGTAGGTACCTAAGACTGGTAGACTCCGTTGAACATAGTGGTTTTCCCTTCCAATAAGTAGAACATGAATGGATGGTCCGCCTTAAATTCGTTTGGACCCTTTTTAACTAACCTAACATCTGTATTTATTGTGTACCTATGTTTTTTGATTGATTGATTGATTTATATGATTGACATATGTTACTGTTCTGGCATTTATATTTTTTTTTTTCCTTCTTATTGACATATTATAATTATCATTCCGTTTGACGTTATTGTTAAATTTTTACCACTGTTAGTCTGACATTTTTTCTTTTTAGATTTTTTTGTAATTCTTGACATTTAAATTTATTTGGTATCGATACAATTTCTCTATAATTTTAGAATTGAATATTATTTGCATGCCCATGCGACGGTAGAATATGGAGGACTATATTATATACGACAACATCTATGTACCAATTACCCATGTTTGCAAAGAAATAAATGATTTGATTTGATTTGATTTGGCTCCGATGTAATAGCGCTCAAATACGCGATATTGTATGCTGCAACGATAACGGCGGAAATGATACTTTGGACACGTCAGGTACTTTTCATAGGTATGTAATTATAGATCGTAAAGGTGCGCACTTATTACATCTACTTAACCCGTTCACATTACCATGACCAACGAGTGCAGTGTTATTAAGTTTTTCCTTTAGGAATTTGTCAGGAGCAGCCACGAAGTTTATATTTGTGCCCGGTTGATGGCACACCCCCTATTACGTGGGACTCAGATATAACTGGCGAAATGTAAGTGTACTATTAGGTACACCTCTACATCTATCACACATTACAGGTGTGAAATAATACCGTCACTAAACCGTGAAAGCTTAAAACAGTGTACAGGTGTGATGTTATAGAATGGCGAAACTAGAGCCTTTTTTTACCTAATTCCTACTTAAAGGATTGGGCTTAGATTGTAATAGACAGAGAGAATTGATACGATGGAAGGAAGACCATTGTCCTGCTACGGGACATAACAGGCTTATTATAAAACAACTAGTGTCCAACCGAAGGTTCGGTTTCAGTTTTGGCCAGATTTGGTTAAAAAAATCTAGTTTCGGTTTCGGCCAATTATTGGACGAAACTTCCCACCTTAACTATATATAAAGGGTGTAAAAAGACCCTTAATGAAGCCGAAAGATACTTGTTCTCCCCGTCATTGTGATCATTTTTTTGTTCTAGACCATACCTGGGAACCTTCTAGTTACGGAGATATTGGGGGTCAAAGTTCCAACTTTTTCACAAGTTTTTTTTAAAACACATGTTTCTAATGTAAGATTTTTACTTTAAACATCTTCACGACCCCCGTATTATTCAATCCATCCATCAGCACAATGTTTTGAGTGCGTTACATTGAGTTTTACCGTCAAACATGATTTTTCACCCCAAAAAAAAAGTCGTTTCCCAGCAATAATTTTTGCATAAAGTTACTTAGTTTGATGTACAGAATGCTTGGTTGACGGCTTAGTGAAGGGTCTGTTTACACTCTGTATATATTCGTGAATTGTTGTATGTCTTTAGGCTTACTTCGGGTGAGTTCGTTTCTCGTGATCGCTAACTGAGTTCACCGTCATTCTTGGCTTTTGTATTATTAAGTTTTACTTTTTACTTAAGGTTTTTAATTTATTTGTCAAGTGTTAACTATTTTTCACAAAATGTGAACGGATCCGCCACGAAGCCGCCTATCAAGCATTCACTCATTTACATCAAACTAAGTAACTCTACGCAAAATTATTGCTGAGAAACGACTTTTTTTTTTGGGGTGAAAAATCACGGTTTACTAAAGGAACTCAACTAGCGCCCCGCCCCAGCGTCGCACGGGTAGTAGAGCATATTATGCCTACATGTTTTGTTTGTCGTAGGGTAGGGTTTTTTCGACATGGCATCTCGCAGGTCAACCTATGAGGCTGGCTTCTGCTAAACCGGACTTAATATAACGTCTACACAGAAACAGTGGGCGACAGTGGGGCGCGCGGCCCGGCGCGGGGATGATGTTTTCAAGCGAGTCCCGTTATCGATGCATCGGTGTGAGAAACACGCATGAATTTATTTTCTATATAACTCCTAAGATATTCATATAATTATGTGGAGTTAAAGATTATTATAATGTGCATGAAATGCTTTAAACTACTTTTTCAACCTCAAACCATTTTTATAGAAGATAGAACGGGTATATTAATAAGCTATCCTTAAAATATATATATGTATTCGATCGGGGACTTTTTTGTGAGATCTAGAAAAGATAAATGTCCCACCATGCATTGTTATAATATATCTATCAAAGGGATTAGGCACCGTTTTCGATGAAAGCTCCCAGGCGGCTTGACTTTTTCCGACACTTCAAACAATTATCGTCATATTTAAACCAACTTGTACAAAACCTTAAAAATTATACACCTAAACCTTCCTCATGAATCACTCTGTCTATTGGCGAAAAAAACGCATGAAATCCGTTCAGGAGTTTTTGACTTTATCGCGAAAGGCAGACAGACGCGGCGGACGACTTTGTTTTATAACATGTAGTGATGTAACACACCCAAAACATTGGGCTGATGTGAATAGTACAGGGGCCATGGAGGTATTTAAAGTAAAGTTTTAATATTTAAAACTTGTATTAAAAAATAACGAGTGAATGAGTTGGAATTTTAACCTTCAATATCCCGCGTTACGCTGCTAGTTTCTGGACCATAGTCCAGAACAAAAAATGACGCAATGACGGTAAGAAAAAGTATCTTTCGGCTTCGTTAAGGGTCTTTTACATCCATTGAGCGTAAAAATAAGATTTTAAAATGGCAAAATTAATAAGAATTTAATACAGGGTGTAAAATAAGAGTTCAATACTTAGTACGTGGAGATTCGGACCATCAAACTGGACAACAATCCCAAGGAACGTAGGTTGAAAAAAATATCTGGACTTCCCATATCGTATCGGTTGACACAATTACTTAAAAGAGTCATTTTTTTTTTCAATTGATGTCCTGATGGAAATTTTCCTGTTTGATGGTCTTCGACGGTAGAGTTTCGGTTTCGGCCGAAACTGGGACCAGGGCCGAAGGTTCTGTTCCGGTTTCGGTTTTTTTTTTAAATGGGAAATTATCAAATAACCCCCCCGCTCTGGGCAGAGTGGGAGGGAGTGTCAGACTTTTACTGACTAAAACCCATCCATGTTCCTTCTTTGCCCTTTGTGTTCCAGGGCCGCGGTATCTCTTTCGAACAGTCCCGCAGCCCCGGCAGGCATCGGCCCTTGCAGGACCCTTCCTTTTCCTGACATCTCTTTGAGGCGCGCGTGGAACACGGACGCGCCGTCGACACGGCCTGTCGTAATAAGGCGGACGGACGGTGAGCTAGCCCATTACTCACCGTCCACAGGCGCCTACGGTGGCCGGGAGCCACCACGTGGCCCCCGACGCCCGGGGCGTCTCCCGCGGCGGCTGGGACGTGAGGTTCTCCCCTCTCACGTCCCGTCACCTCCTTCGCTAGCATGACTGCTTCGCAGAAGGAGGTGACGGCTTGCCATACCCTCTCGCTCCGGACCATGGCCTGAACCAGGGCCGGGCGCGAGAGGTCGCCGCCGCCAATCGCCGCTACGAGGGCACGGTGGAGCTCCGCCCAAGCGGGGCAGACCTCCACGGTGAGCACCCCCGTGTCCTCCGGACGATCCTCACAATGGTTTCGGTTATGGCTGACATCCTGCTTAGGTCGGACACTAAAAACAAGTGTACATGAGCGAGTAGACCTCGCGCCCTGAGGGTTCCGTCTGAAAGCTGTGCTTTCCAATTACGGATTGAAGAGCAAACTTTGCAGTAGAAACATTGTTTTCGATAGAGTGGATAGTGGAAAGGTTGGAGTAAAGAACAAATAAACAAGGGAAGGAAAGGGCTATGAAATTATATCGTGATAGTTAGATAAAGTGAAGTTTGAAAAGATCAGCCAGCAAACAGTGACCAAAACCTGTGGAACATAAATGAGCAGCGACAACGAAAGCGAATAGCGATGAATGATTAGTAAACCTAACTAGATTTCGTTTGTGTTCTTTCAACTTTTTTTTTTAGGTACATACTGCAAATCTGATACCTATTCGTATAAGACTCCGTTGAAGATAATTTTGTTCTCAATGATCAGCGCAAAATAAAATGGCCGGTCAATTGAGAAGTATTTTATTATCTTATTCGGGTTGTAAGAACTTCCGGGACCACTGAAAACTGAAATTGTACAAATAAAAACACGATTTAACACACGTTATGGTATTATCAAACTCGTAGATACCTTATAAGGAGCCGGCCGAAAAGTTTTCAGTTTATGTTAAGAGAAAACTATGTAGTTTTACCCGCTAACTCGGAGTTTCGTGATAACCATTGAAAAGCATTGCCATACAACGTGGCAATGTTGGACACATTGCCACGTTTTTTGGATACATTACCCGCCGAAAGCGATGTAGACGATTTTTTAAATCCATATTTTCGTTTGTTAATAAGTTTTGTTAGGATACTTTATTGTTTGTTTTTTAGTAAATTAAGTAGTTTATCCAATATTTTATTGGATAAACTAGTTATAATAAGTAGTAATAATATTATAATAAGTAATAAGTAAATAATAGTATAATAAGTAGTTTATCCAATATTTTATTGGATGAAATACTTATTTTTCCGTAATCAATGTTGACCCAACATTATAAATGTATGTGTTTAAAGCAGAAACCAGTGTTAATTTTTTATTAATTAAATATCATTGTTGATAATGGAACACCTGGCTCGTAGACATCTAAGCAACCTCATGACATAATGGAAAGGAAATATTTACCATTGAATACAACAATTTATCTTCAATGAACTTCTAAACGGAATTTTATACTCGAATGGTGTTACAGGATTGGTTTGAGGCTTGTCAACTTTAAAAGGTATTGTAGCTAATATAACATGATTTGGAATGCAATCGAACCCATGCATAATAAAATATAGTATTAAATACCTAAGAGTACATTACGCCACTGAATAGTATTCCAATATTGGTTTTTAGAGCGTAAAAGAACGGCCTGTCAACCTTGAAAGGAGTTCTATGTGGTCTGTATTTAGCAAACCTAGTTATGAAAAACGCTGCAATATAAGAAATACATAAACACAATCAGTCTGTTGTTGGAATCATAAAAAAGTTTTATACAATATTATGTCTGGTTGTCAATTTTATAAACTTTTACAGAACACAGTAATCATGAACTTTCACAATGGAAAAACTGCAATTTCAATAGATAGGCAAACAAACATATTAATAAAACAGATAACAAATTACTATGTAACCTAACGTACCTACTAAAAAATAAAGCTTTCTGCAGAATATTACCTATACGATCACACATTTAGATATAGGTGATGTTTAGTCAATTTTAAATTACGCATTATTCAAAATTACGGAAATAGGTATTAACTTTAATGACATGATGGTAACTACAAGCTGATGGCACCACATTTAAATCACGGGGTTAGCACAGAGTTAAAGGTTCTTGTGCGCCGTTTGACGACATTTGCCACTCAAAGAAGGTACGCCCCATTCATAACATATAGCTAAAACTGAATGAGTCTTACCTGTTCGGTCAGGGAATGGTCAATAAAGTAAGGTAAGGCCAAGAAAATACTGTCCTGATTTTTGTTATGCAGGGGCTACACTAACGTTTAACGTCGTTAGTTAACGCGTTATTGGATAATAAATATCGGATTTGAGAGGTGTGGAATTCCTAAAAATTCTTAGTGGCGGCTTCATTATAAAAAAAAAACCTAATTTAAAAAAATCGTGTTTGTAGCTTCTGTAGTTTAGGCTCTGCGTTGATAATAGGTTCCTTAACACGTTAATATTTAACGGCATTAAGCCTTAGCCCTGCTTTTATGAAGAAGAAAGAACAATACGGAAGAATTACCTTTAGAAATAATGAATTTGGTTATGGATATGACAACAGAGGCGATAGTAGGTTTTTTTTTTTAATTTTGCTTACAGTTAAGAAGTTCAGGACAGAATTTCTCCGGTTTATACCTAGACATTGTAGGTATAAAAATGATCCCTTTTCACCGTTATCCTTTGTCTTGTTTCAAAAAGTCTCTAATTATTACTACTAGTTATTTCATGCTAACAATGACAGGCGTTAAGTGCAAATCTGATACCTATTTGTAAACGACTCCGTTGAAGGTAGTACTGTTGTCAATGATCAGCGCAAAATAGAATGGCCGGTCAACTTTAAAGTCTTGTTTTTTCTTATTCGGATTGAACGAACTTCCGAGTAAATTAAATTCTGAAATTGTTCAAATAAAAACATAAATATACTAATTATATTAAATATATATATACTTAACTTACTTAAATAAATATACTAATTATATTAAACAATATGTACCTATTAGATACTGGACAACTGGCTAAAAGTCTAAACTTGCAGTTTGTGAATTTCATGAGCTTAATCATATTTTATTTTAGCAAAGCATTTGAAAAAGCGTTAAAAAATCATTATCTCTCAGTGAACCCACTAACCGCCTTGCCTGCAATTACCTTTTTAACACTTTATTCGAACACCAAATTGTTATTATGGAAAATATTGCACATAAAATTATGGAGCAATTCCTGGTAAATGCCTATAATTCAGATAAAGTTATCAGTTTGACCGAGGCCCTTTATTCGGTTATAGATTTAAAAAAACAATAATTTAGAATGTCTAAAACATCCTCGATGATTTTTCACCATTATCTACACATTGTCTTGTTTCAAAAAGTCTCTAAAGTTCAGGAAAAATAAGAATTTCTCGAGCAAAGCTATATTTTTTGCATATATTTAGCAAACGTTTGAAGAAGTTCAAAACTCATTCTACTAATATATTTTCATTTTCTACTCTTCAACGCGCCTTGCCTGGTATTAATTATTTTTAAATCTTTGCTCGAATACTAAATGATAATTGTGGAAATATTGCACACAAAATTATGGAGAAAGTCCTAGAAAGTGACAATTATTAAGTTAAAGTTACGTCTTTTCAGTGGTGGCAATAGAATACCAACAATGTCACCGTTGCGCCTTGGTGAGATTGTCACTCTCCCTATAACGATGCAATCAAATCAATCAGATGCATGATGAACCTACTTCCTACTAGTATCCCTTTTGATGCAAACAACTCATTTCATCATCATCTTCCTACCTTGTCCCATGTAACTAAGGTCGTACATCATTATTACTTCCGTTCACCCCTCTCACGCTATCTTTTACTCCTATTTTCTGTCCTCACA
Organism: Noctua pronuba; assembly: GCA_905220335.1. Taxonomy (NCBI): domain Eukaryota; kingdom Metazoa; phylum Arthropoda; class Insecta; order Lepidoptera; family Noctuidae; genus Noctua; species Noctua pronuba. The sequence goes on from LR999896.1 coordinate 11,453,979, forward strand.
AAAACCATTCATCTGTTCTTCGGACTTCGTCTCCCAATATTAATACTCATCATCTTTTATCACATGCGTTTCATTCCTCCTTATCATGCCCGTAGCAAGACAGACGACTCCCTCCCCAAATATCTCATTTTATATCGTGATTAAAAAAGTGTATAAACACCAATTTGGTACAAACATGTAAAATCATATCCGCAACCATGTGTTACGAAGAAAAAGTTGACATTTTTACGTGCAATTTTCTTATAATTTTCAAATAGAATGCAGCAAAGCCCATGCAAAACAAAATTTGATACTCAATACCTAAACGTAAAGAACGCCGCTGAACAGTGGTATAGATTCAGCTTTTAAGAGGTAAAAGAAAGGCCTATCAACCAGGAAAGGAGTAGTTCTAAAAACTACTTTAGCCGACCGAGTACCGACGACATAAGCTGCAATACAATTCACATTTTAACAAAATCTGATTGGTATTAGAATCAGAACAAAATAAGTAAAGTATTTTTTCCATCTCGCTTTGAGATTGTTGCAAATAAAAAAACTTTACTTTTTAGTTCATAAGCACTTTAGATAATAATCTTTTATCTGTTTCAGTAAGGAACATAATCAGCCTTTACTTTTACCACTCCTGGGTGCCCCCCCGCACAGTTGGCCGTAACCCACGCCTCGGGCCCAGTAGCGGTAGGTGTCACATGTCTTGGAAGTTTAGGTTCTAGAATATGTTTCCTGTTTCCTCACGATGTTTTCCTGCACCGTGGAATCAGAATCGGAGTTCTCAAATGAATGATAGAATGGTTATTCTTACCGTTAGCAGCGGCCGCCTCTACTCCTTCTTCATTCACTTCTATGAATGCTTTTTGTACAGCTGCACTTATATACAAGTTTGCATCTCCCTTTATCAAATTGTTTAAACGAGCTTCACCTGCTGTGAATAGCTTGACAATATTCAACTGAAATAAATCGTTTTATTGAATGAGGACACTGAATTGACGTAAAAGGCAAGCCAGAAGTTCACATTCCACTAACTTGCTTAAAAGTATGTAAATACGATTAGCATGCATGCATAACTACTTCTGACTAGATATGTGCCATATATGCATGCTACTTGCATAGTTTTGTGCGAGTACCTACTAGCATGCTTCTATACAAGTTACTGGTATGTGTTTTCCTGGCAATAAATTCCCAGGACTTACCTTTTTGAGAATGTCTGAAAGGTCTGTAGTAGTTTCGATCTTATACTTGGGCAAATCAACGACAACTTCGGTGGTGTACATGCTTTCAGAGGCCTTTGACAGAGCTGTTGGTTCTTTTAGTTTCTCAATAAGGGAATTGATACCGTCGATTTCATTTGGAAGTACGATAAGAAGTGATGATTGATCTCCTTCGTAGGGCAATTCTAAGAGCTGCAATGATAATGAAACCATTAAGTATTCAGTCAGTCAGGATAAACAATTTTATAAGTAAATATTAACACCACCATAACAGTTTGTAGCATAAAAGTAGTAGCGTAAAATAATTTACCTTAGCGTCGAGTTCCTTGCTTTCGCCATATTTGAAGTCGGCAGACTTATGCATGAAAGATTTCTTGACAGTTTTGTCTTTGCTCACATAGAAATCTTGTTCCGTGGTTGCCTTGACGTCGAACTGGTCCTTCCACTTACCCTGAATCAAAATAAATATAAATAAGTGTATATTTTAAATGCTATAGTTCTGCCATACTCGTCGCCAAATTCTAGGCCGATTCAATATAAATTGCCATCAAAACGCTAAGAAGAAGAATGTAATTTAGCAGTCTTTACATTTATCAAAAATGCATGAATTTACATACTAGTTTAACAGAATAATACTTTAATTAATTATGTATAAGCATGAATAATTTACAAACTATCAAAAGGGGAAAAGAATTACAAGAAAAAATTTGTCCACATTGCTGTCAATGGGAAATGTGCCCAGAAGGCTGGCAGCATTGCCACGTTGGAAGGCTATACTGATTCTTCGGTCAAAAAATAGGCCGCCCTCTGGCCAAGTGAAGAGTCGATATCCCGAGAGGATAATTATGTAGGAGCTAATAAGACTTTTTACTTTTTTTATTTTTTATTATCAGTTTACACCAATTATTTATCCACAATTATTTTATTACGAAAATACTTTTACAACTAAGCGAGGATATTCACGAAAACAACTAAACTCCTGGATACTTGCGTTTTTTATAAAAGTAATTTGAATAACAAACCTTGAAGTAAATGGCGTTAACGAGGACAGCGGCTGTAGATGCGTCCAGTGAGTTTTCTGATACTAAGTCTTTGATCTTTTGATTGGTGTTAACTTCAACCTGTAAAATTACATTATAATCATATTTATTTTAACCTTTAGTTATATTATGTCGTTAGATAAACATAAAAGGGTTAGCAAAGCTATCATTATAAGTGCAATAAAGTGCACAGGGGAAATCTGGACCGTTTCTAGTCAATATGACACTTATACACACACGACGATTTGTCAAGCAAGACATTTTCGTTATAAGCTGGGCTCGCATAATAATATGGGTTTTCCGTAAAATGAGAAGGTCAGCTTATACTGGATATATATTATGTAGTCTTGTATACATAGCCTGTTTATGTATAAAGGTCATCAAGCATTATCTCTACAGATAAACAATAAGAGAGAGTTCTTTCTTTCGTTCAATCTTATTCCAGAGTGGGTAAGAGACGGAGCTAGACGTAGACGTCTAGCTCCGTCTATGTATTCATCTCTTTCCCACTTTGGAACAAAATTAAAACAACTCTGCTATAAGAAAGCCATCTAATTAAATAATGAGCAAGCCTACGCAGAGAAAGATAAATTAGTTAGGAAATATAAAATCTAGTTATGTCATAGAGTAAGGTCAACAAAGTGTAATAACATTGGATAAACAAAATGGACGGTCAGTTATCGTTATTATTCACTGAGATAAACATGTTATCGATGAAAAGGGAAAGCAATGCCAAAGAAAAGATTGTGTGAGGAATAATATAAAAGAAAAGGAAGTGATGATGATAGGACAGAGGAGAATAGAAGAAGAATCCGTTATGTCGACCCCAAGTAACATGAGACAACGGCAGGTAGATGATGATGCCGAGGAAGAAGAGAATATTAAATACCAGTTCTGATGAATGTTTTGTAGAACATGAAGGTTCATAAGAATATTGTAAAGACTGTTGGTCATACTGTCTGTCCTCGCGGTCGGGCGGTGAAGCGGATCTCACGTGGCATTGGCTTGTATGAAATCTGTTGATCCCTAACACGTACAGCGCCCGACCACGCGGACGAGCGGTGTCGTGTGAGAATAGCCTTAGAAAGAGGACCATAAAAACGCAACTATCAATAATTATAATTACCCAATCGTTAATCTCTTTTGCAGCCTCAACATTCTTAGCGAAGTCAACGTTCTTAACGTCGGAGTTGAAGACATCTCTTGACACGGCAGCAAATTCGTCGTTCAACACTGCTCCTTGGCGGACGTACACTCTGGTCGCGAGACTAAGCACAACACCCTTCACAGAGCGTAATTGCTTGGTGACGTCAGAGAACACTTCCTTTGTCTGTAAGACACATTAAGGGTCAGTCAAAATGGTACGAATAAATTGTGGGCCAGCTGAGGACAGTAGACATTGACAGATACTTCAGAAAGTATTTTATGTCTATCCGGAGTCGAGTCCTCAATTTTTTCGTTCTAGTTTGAGTGATTCTATAAAGTTTTATTATTTTATTTTGATTCAACGGCTGCTGTTGTATACTTGCAGCATCTGGCGTTAATATGGCACGTTGAGACATAAATTAAAGTTCAGTTTTGTGAAGGTCGTCACATGTTGACTGGTTGAAAAAGCTTTGGCATTAAGTCTGCCTTTGTACATACGGACCCTTCACGAAGCCGTCAATGAAGCATTCTGTTCATCAAATTAAGTAACTCTACGCAAAAATTATTGCTGGGAGAATATTTTTTTTTGAGTGAAAAATCACGTTTTAAGGTAGGACTCAGTGTAACGCACTCAAAACATTGTGCTGATGGATGCATTGAACAGTACGGTAGTCAAGGAGGTATTTAAAATTATCACTTTAAACACTTGTATAAAAAAACATAAGAAAAAGTTGGAACTTTGACCTTAGGTATGTTCGTGAACAAGCAAAAAAATTATCGCAATGACGGGGAGGACAATTAGAGCCTTAAGGGTATTTTACAACCAATATGTGTCAGTATTTTTTAAACTCGATATGTTGTGTTGATACTAAACATCATAAAATTAGATGCACTTACCACGTTGTCATTGGGTATACCGATGGCCTTAAGGATTTCATCATGAGATTCTCCTACTGAAGCCAGGGACAGCTGAGCCAATGGAGGCAACACGCAGAATGCTGATAATACAACATTTTCACCGGGTTTGGATTTTACTACCTCCTGAAAATTTAAAATTGATTTTTATGTATCTGTTTGATAAATATGTGTTCATGTAGGTAATACTCTAGGTTTTTTTGTTGTATTAAGATTCTGTTACGACTTTTTTTGTGTCTACTCAAATAAGAATTTAAGTTTAGGTATATGCGTTTCAAATTTAAAAATGATGTCCAATAAAGGAAAACATGTACGTATTTCATGCTCAGTTGATTGCGTCACGGTCTTTGTTTCCGTATGGCGATGATTTCAAGGACAATCTTGATAAGCGATAATTGGCAATATCAGGTTCTATCGGAAACTTCCAAATTCTATAACCCCATTTTTTTAGGGAAACTGATACGTGAAAATATACGTTTCTTTGACTAATCAAAGAAGGTTACTTAAACTATACACTTTTTAGTTGTCTTACAAAGGTGGCCCACTCAATGTGCCCGACATAAAATAGCTCTAGACGCGATTTTTTTTTTACCGACCATAATAGGTACAAAGAAAAATAAATAAAACATTAGAAAAAATTATGAAACATCCTGTGAAGGATAAATTATTAAAATCTCATATACCAATTTTTTTTTTATGAATGTTTAGTAGACTTTGGATACATGAAGTGGGCTGCCGTTGTAAGACGACTAAAAAGTCACGGTGTATAAGTTGTGATTGTGACAATGGAAATCGAAAGCTGCTGACCAACGCTAATTTTGTGCCTAAAATTTAATACGTGCGCAAGGTCACAGCGAAGCTACATATTATTTTTCTATTCAAGGCTTTATCGTGGCTTTGTACAACGGGCGTATTTGTCAAATTTTTCGCGATATTGGATCAAAACAAAATGTTTCTTATGCCTATTGCGCTATAGTTCACATTGTTTTAATGATAAAAGGGGAATATTTGCCCAGATCTGCCAAGTGTAGTGCCACGATAAAGTTGCCCGCCCGTTGTCGCTATTAAAGTTTTTCGCGACTTAAGGCACCTTTTCGTTTTCTTCATACTCTTATACTATCATGGTGAAATTATATATGCTAGCCTATAGATAAAATTATATTTAAAGTAGCTATGGACGTACGAAAAATATTACTGAAAGTCAAACATTCACTATTATTGCTATATGATAGCAAACGTAATTGGTTGCAAGTTATCACTTATCTTGTAAAAGTTTCCATTTTTTAAATTTTATAGTTATAGGTACCTACCTAGTTAATTTGATACGTGTTGCTAATTTTACGAGTAGTCAATATAAAAGAGATAAGGTATGACATAATGTAATTATTGTACTCTGTGTAAATAAATTTTATTGTGGTCGTGTTTTAATTATCAAACATGTAAACATAAGAAAAATAACCTTAAATAAAACCCTTACATAAAGTGCAGTGTGTGATAAAACTTCAAACATTTTTATGACTTTAATAATACTATTCATCCTGAAATCTAACATTATTCACGCCAGCAGGAAACTGATAGTTGATTGGGAACATGCATTTTAATAGAATTTAGTGTGTTTACTTACTTGGAACATGCCAGCAGTGAAAACATCATTACTTGTTTTCAGGAGTTGTTCATTTGATTCATTTGACATTGCTGATGCCGCAAGGGCCAATACTGAAACATGAAAAAGTGTAATAAGCACACATGTATGAAATGTTTCTGCAGGAATTATGGTACCTACTGCAAGTTGCTGTGTTTCTTCGTAAGAATGGAACTCTGTAACTTTATCCATGGAGTATCTTGCCCGTTATTTTCCATAGAGATCTACGTTTTGGAACCGACGTCATCCAAGTTTCAACTTTCAAACGTGTATGTAAATTTTTCAATTGAAAAAAAAAGCTTCGATTTTGAGTTTTTATCTATATATAACTTATAGCATAACAAGATAATAATTCGAAGTTTGATATAAAAGAATAAAACTATGCCGTGACTCTTCAAATCGTTCTTCTAAAGTTTCCCTATAGATACAGTTCTTTAATGTGTTTTGCGAGTTTTTATGCACAACCAACTAGTTTATACAACACGCTGATCTTGAATATTTTTTGTATTAATTATGATGAACTGAACAGGTAGTTTTTATTAATATATTACACGGTCAAATTGTCTAAAACGCAGATTCATCTCAGTATAAAACTCTTTTGACAAACAATCTATGAATAAGTTAATCATTAATGAGTATTGTAGTTTTGTACTTGAATCAATAAAGTTATAACAATCTATTCTCAAACATGTCGAAGGTAAGTTAAAATATTATTTGAACAGAACGCATAACATAAACAATAACCCATAAGGAAAACCGGTTGTTAACTTGAATGTTTTACTGCCATTTGATGTCAGGGAATCCCAGTCTACCTTTACTGGTCAAGAAATCAAGTTTTCCGATAATATTACAATCACATGATGTCATTACGTTCTTATCGGCTTAACAATTTCAATATAAAGCTAAAAGTTCTTCGCATTTAGTACAAAAAATACTTGAAAATGATGTTGTACCAAATGCTGCCTCGTGTTTCAGACCTGTTGTCCAATGTCATATCATGTTTTTTCATTGTTAGGCACACAGAAAAAAACCTCGGATAGTAAAACTCTCCTTTCAAAGTGCAAAGATTATGAATTATGTGATAACTTTATAGGTAACTGTTATCATAAACAAAATCGTGATTATGTATTGCAATTTGATTTACTTAATAGGAATAGCACAAAAGTTATAAAAACTTTTAATTTTGAAACTTATTCGCGAAACTAAATTCACTAATTGACCATTTAACATGACGTGTGATTGTTTTTGTAATCTTTAAAATGATATTATAATGAGTTAAGCAGTCATTTTACTTTATATTTATCATATAATATAAATGTCTTACCGCATAAAAATAGCTTCATGATTGCGGCAACGTCTCGCTCGGCCGCTGGATCAACACTAACCGGTTAACGACGCGATGCTCTTTTAAATAATACAATTTGTTGAATACAGTCACGATGTGGTCACTACTAGTGATCACATCGTTACCAGTGATGGTTAATATAACGTATAGCGGCAAAAATAGCACGCTATGTATTCATAACGTTTATCTTAAATTATGTATTTATTTAAGTATATATTAATATTTACTTATATGTGTATTTATATATAGTATTTTAGATTAAGTTAGGTAAGGCACATAAACACATTATTCTCTTCCTTTTCTCACACACTATTGTCTATATTTCTTTTTTATTTCTCCTTTTGCAGGTCTGCTGGCAGAAATTTCTTAAGAAATAAGCAGTACCTATGTACTCATATATTATAACGTTATTTTCCTGAGTTGTCTACTGTGTGCACATAAATAGTAAAATAAATAAATAACGCAAAGCGTTTGTTATACCGGCTCTGCCTTCGCGCTATAATATAACATCTTGCTCAACAACAAACTAAAACCCGTCACAGACGTAGCTATAATATATATTGATATATAGAGATATATATTACAGTATAGCAAGCTACCACACACGGGAGCTATACTATAATATATATTTTGCCCTCACTCGGTCTGCGGTCATCCTTGCAAGCGCACGATTTTAAAGCTTATTTTCTGTACAGGCCAAAATATACTGAGATATATTTGTCGACATATTTGGGGACGTCATAGAAATATATTATAGCTGCGTGTGCGGTCACAAGAAAATTTATATAGAAAATATGTCGTAATATGCCTTGCTATGATTCATATTAATATATATTATAGCTACGTCTGTGACGGGCTTAAAACGCCAATAGCGGGGTCAGAACGGAGTAGCAAGATAGCGCGGTAGCGCCCGCGCCGTCCGTAGCGCGTCGGGTGAACTCGGACGGTAGTCGGCCCGCGTCGTGATTTCTGTTATTATAATAACCCTTGCGTGTTAAGTAGGCACTTAGCGCAATACGAGTCTTGTTCCAGCGAGGTGTCTCAGCAACAACAACATTCAACAGTAACATTCGCTCGGGGCTCGCTCGAGTTTTGTTATAACGTGTTATAATGATAGCGTATAAAATAGCGCGCTATAAAATATATTCAATAGTCTATAACGCGTTGATAGTTTATAGCGGAATTGAACATCACTAGTCACTGCCTAATGCCATCTAGCTAGATAAACAATACTTGTAAATCGGGTATTCACAAAATACGTCCGCACTTCGGTGAATACTATGTAAATAGAATGTTTGCTTCTATCAGTTAGTACTAATAAAAAAATACCAGTGAAACGTACTTAAAATTAGTGACGATTGCTATACTGATTATAAGGAAAAAACAATACTTTTAGAGGTAGTAAATCTTGGCAAAACGTTAAGGAAACTCCTAATTACTTGCTGCTATTTGTATGATGCATTAACAGAAAATTAACCTGTGTCAAGGTAGACATGTTGAGCACCGTAAAGGTAATACAAATAAATAAAGACTATGTACCAAATAATAATATTTTAAAATAATGCTACTTTAGCATACGCTATCGCTTTACAATTTTACGCCCGTATGGTACGCCGTATGGCTGTACATTTTGAAATTGGACACATTTAATTTGTGGAGAAGTTTTGATAATTTAATAATTTCATGCTAGGCAGGTAGGTACCAAAGGCCAAATTTAAAGATGATAAACCCAAGGACGGTGAAAAAATATTTCTTAGTCTGTACAATGCCCTGTAGGATCTCGTGGCTAAATACTAACAGCCGCACGGGTCGACGTTCAAGGATAAGCCGTGCTTGCTGAGGTTGGTTCGCGGATGGGTGACCATCATTACATACCAAGTTTCTTTCGTGCCTCGGAAAGCACTTTAAGCCGTTTGTCCAGGCTACCATTTTTAGATCTTGGACAGTCGTTACGTGAAGTCAGAAGCCGAAAGACTAACATCCATTCTTACTGAGGGGTATCGTATTACCCAGTTACTGGGTTCGTTACAGTCGCTTCATGTAAATTACTGGTACTCAAATGCATGCGGTGAGACTGAAAGCCGACCCCAACATAGTTTGGGATAAGGCTCGGCAGATGATAACACCGCCGTTTCGTTACTTCTGGCGGATCACGAGCAGAGGTTTTCCCATGGAGGTTTCCTGTCCTTTTTTCTCGTGGTTGGTTGAAATCCACATTGCGTCTCTCATCTCTCCTGCGAAACTTGCTGGTTTCCTCTCCGCACCGCTCATCTTCGCTTTGGTGGAAAACAGGCTGTAGCGGTTCGAGCTCAGCGAGAGTAACGAATATACCGCATGTTCGGTTGTTAGGAGGAGATGAATCTTCAAATGCAACGCTCAGTCGAATAAAAAAAAATACATTAAGTATGTTAAACGACAAATGATTTTTAATTTTATCAGAATATCTTTAAAGACTATTTCACAAGTCTACGTTAATATATTGTTATCCACCTTGGTAGATGACCATTCACCCCCGCATCAAATCTGAGATGACACGCCAAAACAAATCCGAAAGTCAAGGACTTTTATAAAGTTCAGACACGGTACACGCGGTACAAAATTATGTAAGTACCTAAATATCAGGATAACATGAAGATATATTTAATTCAATGCAGTTGGTCTGTGCTATCAGAATGTATAAATGTTATCTCATGTGGTTACGGGATCATCAGTCATCTCATAATTATCTTAATTCAGGGAACTTGATAACACATAACTGATAATTGCTTATAAGGGGGCGCCAAAAGTAAATATGGTTATTGTAGATTTGTCACAAAATTAAAAACACGAGTAGCTACAAGATATGTTCAAACTTGTTGTGGAATTTGGGTGTGCAAAGGGTTTGCATACTTTCGATTCAATATTACATTTTGATACAAGTGGGGAAAGTTTGTAATTGCAGCCGAGGCGGAAGTCACGCGGTGGTATGGAGCCGAGAACTGCAGTAACTAATGCCCACGTGTATCAAACGACGTTCTTCAATACTCTTTCGAAGAAATAAGATCATAGAACGAAAATATTTTAGTCATGAATTATTAGGAAACTATGATTTAATTTGCCTTTTTTCCGTACTTTGGTTGCGCCAGGTTGAACGAGAAGCAAAGGTATGAAGCCGCTAAACAGCATATTATGAAAATTAAAAAAATCCAATATTTTTGAATTTAGAACACAAATAAATCTTAATTTATTCATAAAAGTTTTTTTTTGTTAATAATCATGTTTATTTCCGATATTCTATTTATAAACACAATTTAAATATTCAACAAATATGTATGCCGATATGCGTCTCTTAGCTGAGATTAAAAAAAAAATGTTATATGTGGAAATTTTTCTTTCCACACTAGATGTGATAAATAAAAGAATCCACGAGTGTGAAATACATTACATGTAATAATCGAAGTGCGATAAGAGCCAGTTTTCGAGGAAGTGTATTGAAAAGAATATTGTTTTGCCTGACACGTTCTTAGCACCGTCATGGTATGATTCGATGTAGCGGGGAGACTCCTCTAGGTATTGTTTTCAGTCACCACAGCTAGGCAGCTAAAATCAATTTGTATACCAATTATTTTTAACACGTTTAAATTAACTTCACTTGTAAGTAGCAACATGTGTTGTGTTCTACATATAATAAATTAAAGTCCCCGCCGGGCAATGGGTCTGTTTGTTCCGTGTAATCTCAGGAACTACTGAACAGATTTTGATACGGTTTTCACCAATAGAAAGAGGGATTAGCTGAAAAGGTTATAGGCTATAATTTAAAAACATTTTGTGAAAGAAAGCTACCTTAGTGACGATATTTTTCATTAAGACGGAAAAAATCGTCCTTTTCGGGCGTGCGCTGCATAAATAGTACAAGTTACACGAAAATTAAGTATCAAGCAATTATTCCTTTTAAAAAGGTCTAAAAAAAAGTCCGCGACAGCATATCACTATCTTTTAAGGTTAACACAAAATAACTATTTTTATGATTTTAAAATTTGGTGAAAATTATGCTTTATTTGCGAAGGTGTTTTTACCGACATAATATTAATCCTTTTCAAAATAAATATGTTAGTCATGTTTAGCGTTTAATTGTGATCAAAATTGTCCTCAACACCATATTATTTAGATGAATTTCTTAGGAAATATCATAGATTGCAAGTAACTCGAGCAACAAAATAATATCATAACAATGACGTTAGTACTCTATATGAAGCTGCAATATGATGTACAGCACAATCAACAACATATTATATTACTGTTTAACTTAACATTTCGCCAGTATTTCCCAGAAGGCAGAGGTGTACCAGTAATAGTAGATCCACATTTTGCCAGTAATGTTAAGTCCCATGTTATTAGGGACGAGCCTATTACCATCAACCGGACACATCCGGCTTACTACTGAGATATCACTAATGGAAAAACCCATTAACACTACCCGATCTGGGAATCCAGGACCTCATGCTCAGCAGAAACTCTTGCGACCACTAGATCAACGACGAAAATCGCGCAGAAAATTATATAATGGGGATGATGATGCTAATGATTACTTAAAATGGGGACTAGCGAAACACAAGCATTTGTCTGCATTTTCCCAGCTAAGTTGGGGTCGGTTGTAAGTCGCATGCAGTGAATATCAGCATTTTACATCGCCGTTATCTGACCTCCTCAACTCAGTTACTGGGTATTAGTAAGATTCGCCAATCAAGGCATACTCTCGTCACCCCCGATGACGCTAAGTATCACCCAATCTCAGCAGGAGAGCAGCAGGGAAACTAGCACGCTCAAGAAGCAGAGACGCAAACAGCCGTCATTCCGTCCTCGCCGTCGAGGCCCTCCGCGACATCTCTTCCCATGCCCTCCCCGACCCTTGATCGAGCCAGCCCGCGTGGCTGAGCCGTAGTCCAAAATCAGTCCCCAAATAATGCCACCACTCAGATCCAGCCTGTCCCTTTGCTGTCCTCCCCCAGCGACGCCCTAAGCCGAGGCTCGTACCCCACAGGGGGTGCCCTTAGCGGGTAGTCGCTTAGTTTGTAATTTTTTTTGCCCTGGCTGGAGGCCTTGAACTTGCCTGGTTGGAGGCCTTGGAAGCTGCTAGGCTGAAATGGTATTGGGTGGGTCAGTCATTAATGTGTTTCAAGAAATAGCTTAATACATCATTTTTATATACTCTTTTTCTGCCTCACTATTTACCATAATTGGTAGTTCCTGAGATAAGTGCGTTCAAACATACAAATTACCTACTCAACTCTACACTATTATAGTACGAGCGTGTTAACCTTTAGCGCAATCTTATAATGCATAAAAAAATAAAGCCAGACGTGCTGTCCCTCTACCGTACCTATAAATATCTGCTAAAAGTTTGTCACATGACCACGTCCCATCCATCCTCCAGAAGTCATCGGCCATAGATTAGTGCTACCCCTGCGAAGCCGGGACGATCGCTAGTAATGTTATAAAATCTTGGAAGTTAAGTTTTTAACTTAAGATTTTACTGTAAACACCTCCACGACCCTCGTACTATTCAATCCATCCATCAGCACAATGTTTTGAGAGCGTTACATTGAGTCCTACCGTAAAACGAGATTTTTCATCCCAAAAAAAAGTAATTTTCCAGCAATAATTTTGTGTAATGTTACTTAGTTTGATGTACATAATGCTTGGTTGACGGCTTCGTCAAGGGTATTTTTACACCCTGTTTATTCTCTAATAATTGGCATATTGTAACGAAACTTTGTGTGTATATGTAGTTTGGATGATAATAGTTTAATTTTGGTATCTTGCAGCTAATCTGGATAGTGGAACTCTTCAGTGGCTAATAGGAAACCCCTCGCGTTTGGGGTCACATGTTTTTTATTTGCGAGTCCAATAGATTGGGTTCGGTAACGAGGGTCTGATGATGGAGCCAGGCGGTGGATAGTGAAATTCTTCAGTAGCTAATAGGAAACATTTCGAGTTTAGGGTCATATGTTTTTTTTGACGAGTCCAATAGATTGGGCTTAGTAACGAGGGTCTGATGATGGCACCAGGCGGTGGATAGTGGAACTCTGCTGTGGCTACTAGGAAATCGCAGTTTTTAGTGTGTGATAAAAGCGTGTTTTTTAGTTTTATTTAACGACATATTATTAACAATCGCGTGTTTATTGTGTCTTTCAAGTACTACTTTAGTCGTTTTTTCAGATTTTATTGTGTGCTTTAGAATACTCTCGTTACAATAAGGAAGAACGAAAGAAGGTATCAAAGCTTGTGAATATATTCTGAGTGTAGATGCGTAGGTAAAATAAATAAATTACAAATAATTCTCATGGCTACGCCTACAAATTATTGTGTATGTTACTATTATTATTGTCCGATATAGACTGAATTAAAATCTAATAAGCCAATTCAAGTCACGAGTTCGATTCACACCAAAGCGAGTTTGAATCATTGAGAGACTTCTAATCCGACCGTACCTATCTTGTATCTACATAGTACCTACCTACAATATGGTGATCAGTTATTTGCAAAATGGTCAAAGTTTCCAAGTTTACCACATTGGCATTGCGACGAATCACAACGCTCAGGGCAATTAAAGAGATAGGGTAGGTAATACTAAAGAAAGTTGTAATCTTAGTAATAGTTTAACAGCCGATTGTGTATTTATTTGCAGTTTAGCCGAGATTGTTTTCATCATAAAGTCATAATGACTTTCAAAATGGCGACCAAAATACTTTTAACAATCGTAAAATCGTTAGCCTTTCAAAACATAACTTCTCAAATCATAATACGGGTTAGCATCTGTCTCCTATGGGGTATACTCGTATCTCTTTGGTATTCAGAACACGTGGCGCGTTTTAGCCTCATCTTTATAGTTCCAACGTGATGGGTCTCACGGTGCCGTGACGTTTCTCCACAACTAATGTCGGATTCGTCTTCGGATTCCTATGAATACTATTCATAGGGTTCTCCAAGACATTTATGTTTCCCGTCACTGAGTAAGAAACGCTTGTAAATAACGTCATTTAATGTTTTTATGACAAAGAATGAGCTATTGAAAAATACTATGACAAGTTATTTACGTAAATGCTAGTGGTTATTTAAATTGATAACGTTTCCATTAACAAGTAAAAATGAACGATCATTTAAACGAGCTCTTTTCTTAAGAAAACATCGATCAATATTTGCCTAAGATTGGTTCATTAGGTTTCAATTTCAACGAAAACAAATTCCACGATAGCCCCGAGCGTTCAGGTAAAAGTGAATTTTGCGAGCACATGTTTTACAGCATGTAAGTATGCTCTGATAGGATTTTAACGCAAGAAATCGGAAAAACAAGTGATGGGAAAGTGCTTACCGAGGTCTGAAATTGGAAACGCGTTCGTCAGAGTCCGGAAATTGTTGGTTCGTCGACGGCGACGGCTGTAGGGCTGTAGCTGACGGGTCACGTGAGCTCATTATCCTGTCACGTGGCGAGCTCCAATTGCCTCCCGCAAGATGTCTTGCCACGCCGCCTGTGTCGCTGTGTCACTTCTACAATGCAATGATATTATTAGGTATTACAGGCATGGATAACAGAGCGAATTTCGTTTTTGAAAAAGACTGCGCTTGTTTTTGCTGTAGCTAGAGTTTTCGGAAACATAACCTACAAGCGTCTTAGAAATGAAAATCAAATTCAAACGTACGTACGACTGCCAATCAAGCTTTACAAAACCAGTTTATGCGGATTTCTAATTGTACAGGAAATCTAAACAAAACGAGACCATGTTATATTGGAATTGTATAGCTTGATATGTCGCCGTGTGTACTACCTATGACCTATTCTCTTATCTTTGTAAACCATTCAAAAATTGCTCATTCTTTGATTGTTTCTGTGTAAAACAGATAAGCAAGAACAGTCGCAGCTTTGACTGCCTGGAGAGCCCCGATATCTAGATTCGACACTCGTTAATTTGAGACACGCAAGTTTATAAAAACCTAAATAAGACTGATTTGTGGACAGTCTGACAGACCGTTATCTTTTTAAGATTACTTTTAGCCTGATGGCCAAAATACATTTCTGCAGGGTGGAAGGTACGATGACGTACAAATGGTTACCACGTATTCAGTACATCATTCTGACCACATAGAAATTTTATATCGGAAGTAAAAAAAAACTGTTAAATTCAATTACGTGGTAATCGTTTGTGTGTCGATGTCCCTTCCAACTGGTATAAATCCCGCTCTAGGGAATCCTAGAAATCTGATTAAAAAACACAGTATCAGACTATAAAAATCCCATTGTTGGGACGCAGGCTTCCTGTACCCCGTATGGCTCGGTTCGTCGATGTCACATGTCTTGGATTCTTGAGTCCAAAGACATGGTTCACTCATGATGTGGTCCTTCTCTACTTTGAGAGCAATAGTGATCACATCATTTTACACAAAGTACTTCTGAGTTCGACCGTACGAACTACAAATCTTAGGTAACGGGGCTCTCTAGGCTCCACTGCTCTCCCGAAATGACTTAAATGAGTTTAAATATATACAGTAAATTATAAAAGGTTTTCAAGATCGGGAGTCAATTTTGTAACTCCATCGAATTCTAATTAAGTGGCGAGTTACAAAGTTCACGAGAGTTATATTTGGATTCAAATTAAGAGGGATTGCTCTTTCATTTGTGTCAGGATAATTATTAAGATGACGTTAAATGATAAATAAGGTTTACTTCAACAAAATTGGTATGATACATTTTGTGACGTACAAATGTATAAATTAATAGTTTTTAATATTGTTACAAACCAACAGTTTCTTATTTTTTTTAACCTTAAAAGAATTCATTAACAGACTCCTTCCTAAGTTCGTGAGAATATTAATTTTATAATGTTCAGAAAACACTCTTGAGTGTTTTTGCTTTATCAAATTTGCAGGAGCTTAATATTAAACAAAATCTTGCGAGATGAACCTTTAATATTGTTCAGCTATCGTATATTAATTAAAAGGTACTTTAGTACCATACCTTTATGATAATACGATATTACAAAGGGTTAAAGAAAGATCAAAGTGCGCTTTCGTAAAAGACTAATTGAAAGGGATGTTGGTTGCAATTTGATCTTAACGAAGGAAAGTAGTCGAACAGGATCTAACGAAATGTGTAATTAAAACAAAGAATCCAAACAATAGCTAAGACAATCGAGCGAAGACTTATAAACGACGCCGAACTGGAGTTTCGACACGTTGGTACTGGGTAGAATTAATTACGTAGGTAAGTAGGTACATATTTCGACTTTAGAAAGTTTTGTAAAATTACTAGCTGTTGCCCGCGAACACGCACATTTTTTTGCACGGAACCCTAATCCTTTTTCTAAAATAAATGTAGCCTAAGTTTTAATATCAGCTATCTGCCAGTAAAAGTCCCGTCAAAACGTTCCAGCCGTTTCGGAGATTAGCCGAAACAAACAGACAGGAGACTGAAATGAAAAAAAAAGGTTTTTTACTATAATTATCGTAAATACTTTCATATGCATTCAGTAAAAAGCTGTTCCTTTAAAATTACAAACAGACACTTGTACCAGATTTTATTAGAATTAATCTTTCTAATTATTAAGAATCGTTATGTTTATTAATTTTATAAATACGATAAGGTACAGTTTACCATTAAGCCACAGTTTAATTAAATGGTTTAAAAAAAGGCATAATGCAAAAAAAAAATCTATAATTTAAAAGCACGAAGCGAACCTTGTTTCGGAAATGTTTCAACATCGATTATTAAGTCGTATCTAGTTAATTAACAGAGTTTGAAATTTAATTAAACCTTTTGTTTTATAAATAAGATAAGCCGAAGAAGTTTTGGCAGACTGACCTTTGGCAGGCACTTCGCTATTGTACATAAGTATCTACGTCAGAGCCTTTGGACTTACAAAAAGATTATGAAATTTCAATACTTGGCGAGTTCCTTACAACTGTGTGATACTAACTTTCTTTTCTTTGATTAAAGGGACCCCTGCCAGGCATGCTGTGAATAGAAAAAGCTGCAAGAGTTGAATAAATCTGCCTTTCCTAATAAGTTTCTAAGTAAATATTAGTTATTGTTAAAATAGTTTTCACCGGTCAAAAGTAGTTTTGACTGATTACTTATTAGTTTTGACTATGACATATTCATATTAGTTCTTGTGACTGTACACTTGTACAGGCAAACATTTCTTCCGTTGAGTAGCTTGCATACCTACTCATCAGTAAGAAGTTATTATGCAGTTATGCACAGACTAAAAATGTATACTGGTATTACAATGAAAAAATCAATATATTTGCCTGTATACCCAATAGCGCCTTCGACTGTACCTAAACAGCAATACTAATTACGCAATCAACTAATAATTACTAACTAGACTTGGACGTGGATAACTTAATTACTAATTAGGTTATCAACTTACGTTGTACTTCAAGAATCTTCTCGTATCGTACCAACTAAATATCTTGACATGCCCAGCCTCGTTAACAACAAACTCAGCTTCCAGCTCTAAACATTCCATGAAATCAAGCAGTGCGGATAAATCCTGCACTAGACATCTTCGCTTGCCAGTCTAGTAAGTCGAAAACAGTAGTCGCATATATCTAAGTCGCAATTAATCTATCACAGCGGATAGTGAGTGAGAACTGGCTGAATAGTTCTGTCGCTACCATCAGTTCGGAGTACTCAGTTGGGCAAACGCAGCGGGCAATAACATGGCTCCGTCACTTGCATGTGCCCTCGTAACTGTCATAGATTTAATAGGGCACAGAGATGGGAATAGGTACTAACCTTTGGTATGTCGAACGTGGATCAGCGCAATCCCGTTATATTGCCGGAACGCGGATTCACGACAAAACGACATCACGCGTTTTGTTTTAGATTACTTTAGTTTAGTTGAGTATGTTTTTGGTTCGGAGTTCTAGGCAGGCGTGTTACTTGGTTTATATCATCATATAGGTAGTAAGTGCTTATTTGTTTCAGAGGTCAATATATCTTCAGCTCGCATCCACTAGGGTGCCAGTTAGACCCCTGAGTTGTCAAGAACTTTCATGGATATTCTGTAATTCAATACTTTAAAGTTAATGAAAATGTGCCTTATCTTTATTTTATTGAGAAAAAACTCTTTATTTTATTTTTTCCTAAATATCGGTATAATTACAAAACTTTTGCATGAGCGATCCAATTAGTCCCTTTTCCGGAAAAAACAGGTGACGGAGGGTAAAATATTTTGGGATCGTATCGCAACGTTTCTTACACTTAGCTAAGACACTTGTACTATTGTGAAATATTAATACAAGCAGACGTATGTAGAATATTTCAGTAAACCTACAAACCCTCGTTTCATACATTCCATCTGTTCATCTTATAGTCTTTGACCGAATAAATGTAACTAACAGGCTTCGCGCTGACGGACCGGACAGACGACGTTGATATACAAGTTATCTGCAGTTTATTACTCTCCCATTCTGTTAATTACTATAACAATTCAAGAATAAACCACAACAAATTATGTTTCTAAATTCTGATGGCCACATCATGGCGCCATAATATATGTACTACTTACCTCATACTTACCGTGAATAAATTGAATCAAGAACTTCACTAATTATGATAATTATCGTATTTGATATACGTAACAAAAATAGCCGAAAACATAAAACGATTCCTTAAAAAATATTCGAAAATAAAAGAATTCTATTCTTCGCGCGTTGAATTTTCATTGGTTCTTTTTTAACTCCCTCGCTTCTTTTATTTGTAGGTTTTTAATTTTCGGGATGTAGACCAAGGCACGATGATCGAAACAGCCTAGTGGTATAATGTATTTTTTAAACAAATTCTTTTTTTTGAGATGCTTTAACATAGTTACTGGTAAGGTTAATCTACGAGTTAGTCTATTTAAAAAAATCACCTATTATAAAGTTCGAGACAGAAATCAATTAAATTATTAACTCTCGACAGTAAAGTGCTAAAAACTTTTTGCGCTTTGTATTTTCATTGTTTTTTTTTTAAACACGGTGATTTTGTTTTATTTTTAGGATTATTGATTGGGGATGTAGACCAAGGCACGATGCCTATAGCCTATAGGGCCTAGTGGAAAAAAGGTTCTTTTTACCAAATTATTTTTAGTGGTGCGTTTTAATAACATAACGCTGATTGAAAAGTAAACACTTTTTTACAAAAAAAAAACTTTAGCTTGCTATAATACTTCTAAAATAATCTCTTGCTCTTGTTATCTACGATTAAGTTAAGAAATCTTAGATGTGTGTAACGTTTTTTTATTATTGGTACTTATCACTAAACAGTACGGCAGTAGTAAGTATCAACGGAAAATTGAAGTAGGCATCTAGCTGAAGAATACGATCACGGACAAACAATAAATTAATTAACATCAAAGATCAACATTTTCTGTTCAAAGAAGGCTTTAATAAACTAATTGGTCCATTTGCATTAGTTCCTCGATATTTCGAGTGGCGAGTACTGGGATACACTTGCGGTACCACTCCGGTCCTAGCATCGTCGGGTTCAGTATAAACGAGATAGGACACGATCTAGCCGTCAAGTGACACTTGACATCTTCACAACGGAGCATTGTACTCCGTGTTTTCTTTTTAATTGTACGAAGACGAATGCGATACGGTTACGTTTTGTGATGATGATGTTAAGTTGTTCCATAGCTTTGATTTTTTTCTTTTTTGGAGACTGGCTGGCGAGTTTTTTTTTTTGTTATTCTTTGTTTGATGTCGAAAGGTAACAATGCATTATGAGGAGGAATGTTTGTTTTTCTTGTACTGATGCTATTAACGTGAGTCGAGAATTTTAATGACGTAAAATACTAGGAAGGTAGTTGTTAACTTACCGCATTGTGGTGTCACAAAAAGGTCAGGTAGTAACGGGGCGCGTTAATGATTATAGTATGAATGTGGATGAAACCAAAATGAGTAAACAGGTAAGTACCTAAGTAGTTTAAAATCGCTGTTTGTGGCGGTATGTAGTTTATCTCTTATCAATATTTATTATAATAAATAATACAGGATGTAAGGGACATCGACGCATAAACGGTTACCACGTATTTATTCCGCAAATTCTGGATTCCAAAAAAAATCAAAATTCTGCTGTTGTATGAAACAGCAGAATTTTAAAAATTGATGTATGGGTTCGGAATGATGTACTGAACACGTGGTTTGTGCGTCGACGATTCCAACCTTTATAATTATTAGAATAAGATGGCAGGTAAGACCTGGTCGAGACTCGCGCGGTCCATTGAAGAATGGCTAAAAAGTGAGGAGGCCTATACTCAGCAGTGGGTGATCAAGGCTGCCAATGATGATGTTGAATATATTGCAGCAAACTGGCTTAAATCCAAATGCTAATAAGTAGGTGATACTTTTTGGAATAGCAGTATCTAGGTATTACTGCATTGTGACGTCACTAGCACCAAGATTGCCTTTCCGAATCTTGATGAGACGGCGCGGCAACGCGGTCGGGCTTACTTCCGCCGCAAACTACACAGACTGCTTAGCGCATGGCATGAAAGCTTGTGTTCAGAAACAATGTATACTACAATAATCATTAAACATTGTAAAACTAAAGTAGGATTTGTAATTATTATTCCATTGATTAACAGATATTCAGTAAAATATAATTGCATGTAGCTAGACCTACGCGATATTTTGAAATGCGAACACCAAGGAACTTATGCGAACACAAATATTGTTTTAAAAAGTTAGGAGCTGGCTGGCAGTATGGAGTTCGAAATTCGAATGTTAAACACGTAGAAAGAATTTAAAAAAATATATTTCTGGTTTATTCTTTTTAGCATTGCTTGTTTTAATGGAATACCTCTCATTAACCCAAGGCATTTTACCTTTCATTTCGCAGTACAGTGATCTTTATTATGGTTGACGTAGGGTTTATGTCAGAGGTAAAACTGTACTAGCACTGGAAGTCCTTACAGTGCCTAAGTATTCAAACTCACTGCATCCAAAGAGAAATATTTAGACAATTTCCTTTAATCCAACATCGCGTGGCAGACGACCTTAATCCGTTCCAACAAGCGGGACAAAGAAGTAAACTAGATTAGAAGCGCACAAGAACGTGGTTACATGCTTTACAAATTAAATAATGTTATGTTCTACGTACGTCGTCGAGCGAGTTTGCAGTTGTAGTTCCTGAGAAATTATTTGGTTTAAACTTTTGGATGGTATTTGCAGTCACTATTTTACTGTGAGCAACAACATTATTGTAGTGTATCTATTTAATAGACATGGAAACACTGTCTCACAGCCACAAGTAGTCAGGTCACTAATGACATCTGTCAGTCACCACGAATGGCGGGAAGTTGGAAGGTGAAGCGTACCCTGGACTGGGGCTTGGTGGTGTTGGTCAGCCTGTGATATACATAGTTAGTAAATTGTGTTATCAACCTATTAGCTCTGCTACAAGAGGATACTAAAATTATTTACACAGTTGTTATGCCTTGTGACTCCAGCTTTATTTTACTGTTACTACTTGAAGTAAATGCTTTGATTTTGATTTATTGCAAAAGGTGATGAATATGGGAGTATAATGAGCGTATTTACAGTCGGGACAATTATTATTTGTTTATAAAATTCACATGTTCATTACCAAATGCAAATTGCCGTATTGTAGCCGTTTTAAACAAATTCAAAGAATTGCAGTTGTGATTTGATTAAACAAGCTATTTAGGTAACTGATCAATTGGCTAAACAATTAATTTTACGTCAGTAGATATTTCTGAAGGGCTTAAATCTGCACACTGCTCTGCATTGGAAACTCCCAATAACACTTTTCTTGACATAAAGAGCGAACTCAAGACTCTCTCTCTCTTTTACTTCTTCAATACCAAAAAAATATTTTTTTTTCCATAAAAACAACCGAATTCCAGAAATAAAACACAAAAAAAGTTGAATATTAACTTTACTTTCGGAAGTCAGCGACTTGTTTGTTTTCATTGCAGTTTGCAGACTTAAAAAGGGTAAAAAAAGATGCCGGTCGAATACATAACCTTCTTTCTAGAAGACAGTTAAAAATATTTCGCTCAAACTGTTTTTTCTTTACAAACTCATTGATTGAGTTAACAGAAGTCATTTTCCTTGTCTTTACACCCTCAAAGTACGCACAAAACATTGTCTATATACATTTTTGATGTCATAATGTCAAGACAAGCGGTTATTTTGGGCCGTATTCAGTTATGTCACCGCTGGGCCCATAATACACGGTATTCTACTTTGCTACTGCTTAGTGTTATGTTAACGTTTATTATTAGGGCCCCTCGCCGATGATAGCTTTTTTTGTTTAGTTCACACCGGGTAAAGCTGCAGGAACTGTTTTGAGGTGAATGGTATTACCAGCGATTACGTTCCGACAGTTGGGCAAAGGACACGAAACCCATCGCCCAGCTGCGCTCATATAGAAACAGCTTGGGTTGGTCATTGGATGGGTCACCACCCATTACATATCAAGTTTCCTCCGTGCCTCAGAAAGCACGCTAAGTCGTTGGTTCCAATCTTTGACAGTAGTTTCAAGTAGTAAGCGGCCCGAAAGTCTGACAAGTATTACCCAGAACTATCTGGGCTGTGGAGGACAGATAGGCAGTCGCTTGTTGTAAAATACTGGTATTCAGCTGAATCCGGTTAAACTGGAAGCCGACCCTAACGTAGTTGGGAATAGGCTAGGTTGATGATGATGAGTCATGACAAACTGTGTTCCCCGGAAAAGAATAAAAGAAAGCTACTCGTTTCTCAACCAGAATCCAGACCATTGAGAATATAATACGCGTTAGGACTTACTTGTCTCCGCGAATGTGTTTCCGCAAAGTTTCAAACAATGCAACTATGATTAGTAGGTAGATCCATATAATAAATAACATACAGCCTTAACTACCACTATGTGTGGTAATGAACTTCCTTAGGTATTATCAAGCAACACTGCGCTGTACAATATTGTGTTAACCGTTAATCTATCGCAGTAATTTAACTGAAGTCGTAAATCAAAACGCAAGAACCATAATGACACATCGTCATTAGAACTCGTAAGCAAATTGATGCACACTGCGAAATATGCAACAGAGCCAGCCGCTTTGACACACTTACTGTAAAAATGGAAACACAAATCGTAAAACAACATCGTCATCATGAAAGATTAGACAGAAAGACAAATGGCAGTACCTACGGGCATAACACATTGTACACACGGTATTGTTCTCAAAGAGACGAGAATGTTCTTTTTTTCTGTTTGTGTTTTTTTTTCCTTTTTTATCGCTCCATTTGCGCCAAGCTGGCTTGTCTCTGCATCCCAGCGTTCCCTATGGGGCGTAATTAGGGTAGACCACACGACTAATTGAATAAAAACATTGCATAATTAACGAAGGGCGCAGTGCCGTTGCCTCCGACGGTACACCTTGGGTTCAAAGAGTGTTCAAAACTTTGTCTTTCCTTTAACACCTTCAATTTAATAAATGACAGAATGTTGTTAGTACAGTCAGCGAAGTTCCTTGCGTCATCTTTTGAAGTTAGACGTAAAATTACCTGCTGAAAACCAGTGTATTTTAACTCGCTTTTCAGATTTTTCTGCTTGGACTGATGTTTAGTAATTCACTGGAATTGTATAATAAAAGGTATACTTTTATGGTTATTTAATTATCCAGTTATAGTTTTGTTTCTGCCGTTAAAGGTACCTATAATAAATTTTATGGTTTTTTTATTTATAGTAACAGTTTCTGTCATTTGCAGCTATTCGATTGTTAAACAATAGATAGTAAAATCATTCGCAGAAGCGTTATATCTTATTATTTCATCGAAACTGGTTAACAATAAGCTTGTTGCTATAAAACACCACCGAACCACAGTTTATGAAGTAATAAAATCCAGCGGCGTGGTTTAAAGTTCACGGAGGCGGTCGTAATGAATTAAAATACTTTGGGCACAGGTCGTTTACGGAAAGTTGATGTGCTTATTCAAATACCCTGCCCAAAACAGGACCTCCTGTAATCATACATTTAATGGTTTCCATAATGACCTCGTAAAGTAGTAACTGCCACAAGCCGTTTCATAAATACTGAACTTTGGCCTGAAACTTTTAATTTTTCTCACAAAGTTAGATTTATAACGCACTTATTTGACGCGTTACATGCATGAGTAAAGAGTTGGCGGGCTTAATAGAATCAAATATTAAAACATAACATTTCTGCCCAATGAGCTGTGGGCCAAAATAACCACTTTCTGGAGCCCTGACACAGCCAGAAGGCGTCGCGGCATACCTCGTAGAAGATGGCGGGACGAGCTGGACAGAACCAACGACCAGTGGCCCACATTAGCCCTGGGTCGAAACAACTGGAAGTCATGGGGAGAGGATTTTGCCCAGCAGTGGGATGACGCAGGCTAGCAGTATCAGTAGTAACATTTCTTCAAAAAAGCTTTGACTCCGATAGAGTGCCTAGGAGTAATAAAACTAAACTCATACGCTTCGTTCCGAAATATTTCAGGGAACAATTTATGCAATATGATAGACTGGTAAAATGTTTGAACATCCCTCTTCGCATACTCTGAAGTGTATACACACAGTCAATTATTAATCTCTTTCACAAAATAAATATATTTTGTTCCAATAACGTGTTTTTATTGTTTAACGTGTAAACTGTGATATCATTTAGAAACTTTGTGGTTTTACCGTGGTTTTATTTACTTTTTTAAATACATTTTTGAATAAATACGGTGTAAACAGAATTATAATGATAGTCAAATAAAGTTGACGCTCTTAGTTATGTGTCCAGACGAACAACTGTTATGTAGGGAGAAATCTTTTATGTTCTTCTTGGTGTGTTTACCAAGATCAAAATATCAGATTTAATTCTCATGACTGGATTTTACTCAGAAGATCAATTTCTTACCAAAAGCTACTATGTTTCTGAATGAGGCAAATTTTGAAAGAGCTTATTCCGGACACTGCAGCTTTATGACTCTGAATATTTAAGTAGAATCACTATCCATATAAAAACTCGCATTAAACCAGCCGAGCCGTGACACTCAGGTCAACTGGGTTACCCCTTCTATGGACATTAGGGAGATAAAAATACTTTTAACTGTAAAAAAGACAAACAATTAGAGTACGGCAAACCGTGGCCACCCCCTGCCCGTGCATGTGCGATCGTTGACAGTTTACACAATTCCTACATTACCACAGACCAGCCTCTGCTATTTTGATTAATACAATCCTGACAGAATCGGTACGGTGCGACCCTTTAATCCATTTATCTTGTACAGTCACCTTTTGTACCCGTTTCCCGTTTTAAACCTATACACTGATAAGATTTTTTTGGCTCGTAACATCAGCATTCGAAAGCCTTTTTTTGTTTAAAAAAGGATATGTCAATTACACGAATTAAGAATACGTGACACGTAAGCCAAATGGGCTTTTAAACAATGGATTGATAAATGTATTTGTGTAGGAAGCACAATGTTTTTCCTATCTTCTTATTTAAAAAACAAAAATCAATGCTTGAATTTATGTTTATTGCTGTTACGTTTGTGTGATGCAGTGGCTGGCAATTAAAGGATTCATTAATCCATGCCCCATCTGGCCAAATACGGGTATGCGCAATAGAATAAGGTCAATACAAAGGTGCCTATGTACAGTGTACGATGTACAGGCGCACGAACTGCTAGTGCTGCACCAGCTTATGTAACGTTATGAAGTCTTTATAACGCAGGTATTAATACAGCTCACGGAAAACAAATCCACTCTATTTACTTTAATATTTATTTACTTTCTTCCATTTCAGTTATTCATATAAAGTTATGACAACATACGTGCAGTTTAATGACAGAAATCCTACAATCATAATGAAGTTGGTAGATTTATTCGGATGGTAAACCCACATACGTATTTTTTATTTCAGCATAATCTGTAAATGTAAACGCGCTGTTGGTTACAAAACGTAGCTTCCTATTTTAGCATACGTTATTTTTTAAACGAATCTAAAACACTGTAATCAGCAAGCCATTTTTGAGCCCATAATGTCCCCAAAGGGCTGTTTAACAGCGCAGCGGGCACGACGTAAGCTGTTCCATACACTGGGATCCCGCATACAATTATTACAAAGATTTTACGATAATACCATTTGTTCATTTCATCCCTCTGAAAGGAAAATAAACAAGGAAAACTGGCTTGGCAATAATTTTTGGCTTGTTAATTTATAGTCTTAAAGACGGCCCCTATTTTCTTAGAATAAAAGTATTTTATGTGGAAAACATCGTCTTGAATGCGCATTATTTGTGGCATTATTTTTTTTGAGGATTTACTTCACCTGTGAGGCTTACAAATTATATTTGATTACAGGGTTTTTGTTGCAGAATACACAGTAAGAGCGATGCCACTGAACGTGATCAGACCATCTAATCGTTGTTTTTGAGTTGTAAGAGTGTCAAAATTCCATCTATAGCAATTATGACACACAGCTCTATAACGCGGTTTAAAACTATAAGTAATATGAAGACTACATATTATTGCTTTCGTTGTAAATAACGTATGTTGTAAAATGGACGAGCGTGTGGTTTTTTATTTGGTAAAAAACTGCACTAAAGCTTAGTTCTATTATTATTTTTCCAGGAAAATGTGTGATATGAGTAATGTTTTGCTGGTCAGTGTAACATAACATAACATCACATCACGCCTGTAATCCCCGAAGGGTTAGGCAGAGGTGTACCTAATAGTACACTCACATTTCGCTAGATAAGTTTAAGTCCCATGTAATACGGGGCAACCCTATTGCCATCAACCGGGCGCAAATCCAGACAGCGACATAATCCTAATTGTTGCTAAATTAATCTACAAGCATTGTTCTTAGATCTGTCTAAACAAAATACCATGCAAAAAGATACCATATGGGTGAAGTATTTATTACTCGATTCATTAAACAAATCTGTAAAGTTTAAATCACATTTGATGTGAAATCACACACGTCAAATCAGGAACCGACTTAGAATCAAGACTTAAGTACATATTAAACGCCAAAGCTTCAGTCCCTGTTGGGCCTACATAAATTCAGCAAGGATAAGACACGAACTAATACAATAACTTCTCCTTTTACAGTTGGACGATCTTGGCGTGATTCTGCCAGAAAGTTCCAGTACAAACGTTCTCGATTCATTGACTCAGAAATCTGTTTTCCGTTAGTGGACCACCCTTGTATTCACTGCTTTGTTTACCCTGATGGGGAATGTTTTGACGATGTAGTAAACGGTGTTCTGGGTTCTGGCGTTATTAAATTATAAGTAATGATGTCAGCCGGAAATGTTGATGGTCAGAGAGTATGCCGTCACGCCTCTGATTATACCCAGCTGAGTGGATTTTTGTTCGAACAAATTAGACATTTCTTGTTCAATGTTGCAGTAAATAAGGAAAATTTTGGTTACAGGAAAATTATTTAATATTTTGTTTTTGGGTGTCGTTTGTTGTTCAATGGACTGTTTGCTATTGCTGTCAATCTATGGCACAACTGAGCTTTTAAGGTGCATATTTTGTGTTTTTCTAGACTTCTGTCGTTTACAGTTTCTGCACATTTCCTTACTATATATATCTTCGAAGCTCAAATTACTCCATTCATAGTAAAATAAAGAAAGAGTAATTGTTCATAAAATCTGTAGCTGACTTAAATTGCACCGCACCTGGATACCTGTCTCCTTCTTAGAAAGTCCAATAAAATGGTCGCTTAATAGCGGATTACTTTGACGGACATTACACGGAACACTTTTCATGCGAGGCTCGACTTGCACTTGCCTAGATTTTATTTAATCCTTTTAGACCACCATCAATTTCCTTCATGGTAGGTCTTTATATTAAGTGGATAGCTTTAAGTGAAACAGTTTCATGTTAAAGCTAGTCGATTGTAATGTAATTTGAAACGAAAGGGTTCTGAAAGAGTTTAAAGACAGTTTGAAAATGTTTTGCTTCGTATCTCGTTGATTACTTCGGAACTAGCGATAGAACGGGGCAACTCAGGAAATGTACACCGTTAAGTTTTCCCCCAGCTACATCGGCTCCGCGCATGTGAGAGAAGTTCCCGAACTCCTTCCAACCTATGGTTTAACGCGATGAATACTATAAGCTGCATGAAATGTCAGCCATCCTACTTGAAATTCTTAATGAAAGTTTAATGTTTGGAAGAATAGTTTCACAGAACTATTGCCGATAAATTTATGATCAGGAATACGACTTGGAGCCTTTGTTTGCGGTCACGCAGAGTTGCCCGTGGGAAATTAGGGTCCGATTGATACGGATCGGGTCGGAATACAGTAGTGTACGCATTCTTTCGTACACCGTTAACTGTATTAAAATACGGTTGACCCGTCTCGGCCCTCGGCTTCGGTATATTGACACAATCAAGTCGTCTATGAGTTTAGGTGAGAATCTGAGGTGACGGGACACGAATTTAGTGTTGTGATATAAGTGCGATGTATCATATTGGAACACGGTAGCTGTTCCATGTTGTTCTTTGATGACTATGTACGTGTAGATAGATGAAAATGTTCCTGAATGGTTATTCTATGACCTGAATATCATTTAAAGTTTTTTTGAATGAAATTTGGAATTCTACGCGTTTTTATTGCTAAGTTTATGTTGTGGTACCTATTTTTAACGGTTGATAGAAGAAGTTCCTTCTAAATTCAAACATTTCCATACATATTATCCTTAAACCAATTCAGACCGTGAAAGAATTGAACTGTGCTTATCTTTATGAATATCTTACGGAACACTGAACCGTTATCTTTCATGAAAAAGATAACTTTTTGTCTTGAATCAAAAACCAAGTGAATCGGAACAGTGGCTGCCGTGTTAAGTTTGTGAAACAAATATAAAATATGATTTTTCACGAGCTTCAGTGGTCACGCACGGCTTTGGGCGTTTCTTTTTATTACTCAAGAAAATTCCTGTTCCTTTTATGTTAACTGGTGGTTTATCGTGTTGCATGCCACTGAACCACCCTTGTGGGGCTTTAATAACAGCGGTTTGGTACTTCCGTGGTTGTAGTAATGTGGCATTCTTCACCGGTAGCGGGGACGAAGGTGGGGAGCAAAGACTAATCGAATTGATATGCTTCTAAAGATCACCATTGTCATTGGCAGCCTTATTCAGCTCACTGCGCCTTAGACTGGCGCAAACCAGGTATGTCAGATGAAATTATGTACCGATTTGCCTTAGTACAATTCTATGACTTCGTAATTGGTTTATCACTTGAAAATAATAATATTTAACTTAGATGCCACAGAAATCTCATTGGATTGTTGTCACTACAACAGCACTTTGTTGCATCCGTGTAAAGCAAGGGCATGGATGGGTTTTAGTCAGTAAAAGTCTGACACTCCCTCCCACTCCACCCAGAGCGGGAGGAGTTATTTGATGATTTCCAATCCGTAAAAAAAAAAGGGCGCATCGCTGGTTATTAATATATGTATGTAAAAATTAAACAATGCTGCAAAAGATGGCTAATTCTAACTCTTCTACTTGAAATCTTTGTTTTACACTTAACAGGCTGCTAAACTGACCCGGTTTTAGAGCCACGCGGTTACAATTACTCTCGTCGGGAAGGGCCGTACATATTTATTTGTCAGCAAAATCGCGCTTGCCCATTAGGGCCGGGGAAATCGTAAGCACGCAATAAGGACTTTTTGGAAGTTCCCTCCATACGGAGTGCCCCGACGCCTAATGTTTATTTCATACGATACCTTCGAGTGAAATTCTGAATTTCAGACTTCACTTGTTTTTTTTTTGTTTTATGTAAAGTTATGGAAATGTTGAGTTTTCTTTTGTTTCATGATGAAATATCTACTTGAAATTGTTGGAAATTAGAAGGTAGTTGTTAGTCTTGTTATACCTATTGACTTATTGGTTACACAAGTAATTTCCAAGTGCAGTAAAAATATTCTAAAATAATATAAATTACGTGATACAAAGAATTTTAATTTAAACATCGTTTTTTTAAACTAAAAATTAATTAAGTTTTCGTCTCAAATTTAAACTGAATAAAAATGAAAACTTAATTTAAAAAAAAAGAAACGTACCTTTGCTTATTCACTTTGTTGCTTTGGGAGTACCTAACCAACCCAGAAATAACGAAGAAAAGCACCTATAGACATAACTCTACACAATTTTATTGCTCAGAACTGCTACACTAACAATCTTAGAACGACAATAGACCTTTCATAATGTTGTCATAATAACGTATCGAAATACTTTAGAGGTAGAGTACAATATGGTAACAATAAAATAGTTTCTTTATTGTGGCGGCAGGTGATCCTCGGGGGAAATTAAGGATAGATTGCAACGTCAAAAACTTGATCACATATTGTACTCGATTTCCTTCAAGTATTGCTCGATGTTGGGTCGACGCACGTATTATATTACTTTCACTACCTATAATCATGATTTCTATGAACACAAGTTAAGTAGCGCGCACACTGTCGCGTGTCACAAATCCCACAATTGTTAATCCACGTTTTGTTCGACACGAACGTGCGAATACTAAAAACGACAAACCGAAACACCAATTGCGATAAACTGTTAAAGCCTTTTTTCCAAGGGTTTAAATGAAAACGTTTGACAAAATATGTAGGTCTCGATTTTTGTTCGCGACACACAAACGGGACACACGATCGGACAAACTCGACACGTTTCAGGCTACATAATGGTCCAGCGCGGTCGTGTGCACCTACCCCTTTTTGTCAGATCTCCGAACGTTTGGGGCATCCACCTGATTTGCGGGGGAATCAACTTTATTTATGTGCAGACCTTATTTACTGATAATCTTGGTTTTATTACGAGGGTAACTGTGCCTACTCATGAATACTACTAAAAGTTACGGTTTGCAAACAAAGCACTAGTTGAGGCAGAAAAATAGGACGATTCCGTTTATATGGGCAATACGTTTTGTTTTTTTTTTCTAGTAACAGAATGATAAATTTTCTTGATTTCCACTAGATAGGGACACAATACGTATATAGTATTATACAAGCTTATGCCCGCGGCTTCGCTCGCATTAATTTAGAATTTGACAATCAACTCGGATTGTACTCTGCTTGTAATAATATAACTCAATCATGATTCAAAAGATATTTTTAATATAAGTAAGTATTATTATGTTAGTATGTAGGTTTCCATTGTTGCTAGTAATTATACCGACCTATTTTTAGTTATCATTGGTATATTTTCCTAGCATGGATTTTAAACCTGAATTCCTCCGGTCGGCATGTCGTGATATAAATACTGCGAGGCCTAGAAAAATAACGGCTGAGCTAACTATATTCGCAAGTCCCACGCAATGAGCCAATCTCTCGTTTTACCTGATGAAATATGTAGGTTAAATTTACGACTTACGCAACTCGTAATAAAAAAAGTCCATTCCGAAAATATTTTGTTAAAACTTCTGTATAACGGAGGCTCGTACTTTTTAAGAAGTTCTTTACATCATTTTGGAATTGCGTATATTTATTTTGTAGTATTTCACATGATTTGTGAGCTTAAACGCTATGAAATATCCTGTTTTAATTTAAGTTATTTTTCTATAAAGCCTTTTATAAATCTTCTTTTCGTTAATAATAATAGGATGATAAACTGCTATTGAATATTTGTTTCAAAGCGAAAAACTAGCTTAGTCTATATATTTTATATATTTGGCCATGTGTAGTAAAATTTTGATGTTCCTTGGATATTAACTTCAGCTGTTAGCAGCACAAAACTAATATATCATGCTCCTACGTGCACTGTGCAGTAATAAGACGAGGTATACATACATGTACCTAATGTTTGCAGGATATGGAAAACTAGCACTTTGCCCGCGACTTCGTCCGCGTGGGTTACGTACATTTTCCATACAAACAAAATTCCCCCTTTTCACCCCCTTAAAGGTTAAATTTCCAAAAACCCCTTCTTAGTGCTCCCCTACATTATAATAGGAAGCCGTGTATAAAATTTCACATTCCTAGCCCCAGTAGTTTCGGCTGTACGTTGATATGTCAGTCAGTCAGTTCTCTTTTTATATATATAGATATCACTTGGAAAGCAAATTACTTGAAATATCATAGTGCCATACTCTGATACCTGTCTCCCTTATTACTGTCAGGACTTAATATTTTCAAACCAGGTATACAGGGTGTAAACGGACCCTTCAAGAAGCCGTCAACCAAACATTATGTACATCAAACTAAGTCACCCTACGCAAAAATTATCGCTGGGAAACGACTTTTTTTTTTAGGGTGAAAAATCACGTTTTACGGTAAAACTCAATGTAACGCACTCAAAACTTGGTGTTGATGGATGTTTTGAATAGTAAACGGGTCATGGAGGTAACTAAAGTAAAGTTAAACCCTGAAAAAGTAGTATATAAAAAAAAACTTGAGAAAAAATTTGAACTTTGACCTCCAATATCTCCGTAACTAGAAGGTTCCCAGGTATGGTCCAGAACAAAAAAATGATCGCAATGACGGGGAGAACAAGTGCCCTTCGGCTTCGTTAAGGGTCTTTTTACACCCTTTATACGTTAATAAGCTTCAAGTAATAAACTTAAGTTCAAAGCAATTATTCCATAAAAAAATTGAAAAGAAAAAACTCAGTTTACAAAAACTGTGTGTTCGATAACAGCTGCATTAGTGTAAAACTGTGTCGCAGTCATTAACGCCCACCTCCAAATAGTCGAGACATAAGCAAAAAAACTAAAAAATTAATTAGACCATTACAGGCACTCTTGAATGGCAAAAACAAAAGGATAATTCTACAGTTCCAGTCACAAGGCATAATAACTTGTGAAAGTACTGTAGTAATCACTCGTAAAAGAAAATATTGAAGGATGGGGCAGCAGCCCAATTTTTGTGCGAAAACCGTTGCGTGTTGATTATGGGATACACAATCCTTCAACTGTGGCTAAAACTCACCATTTTAGGCAAACATGTCCGTATTCTCCTAGAAAATTAACAATAATTGCTTTTACAGAAGTTAATTTTAAAGACATGTGACATTTCAAGCCAATTATAACTAAGGCACGTGTATTCATGGTTCAAATGAGTGCGTATAATCTTTTAAATAAGTATGTACAGATATGTCACAGTCGCAAATTATTAGTTGTTCAATATAAAATTACAAATGGCAAAAAACGTTTAAAAACGTTTCATCACGGGCTACCTTAGTGCATCCCCGTAAGAACTAGAGTTCTAACTTTTGCCTAGAAGTCAGACAATAGTCAGAACACGTGCAACCAGAAACTTGCTACATGAAACAATAGTTCATGCGCTTAGTATGTAGTTAGAGCTCAACCAGTTGCTTTAATCAAAAGGAACTCGTCCGATAGCGTGCGAAAACGATCGAATACGGAACAAGTTTTCACTTTCCAAGAAGTTTCTCTTTATCTAGTGCAAGTTACTGTAAGGCGAACGTCCAATGCATTCTTACATATTGCAGTTGACACTGTTTTAGCTATAGCACGATATAATTTAGCTGGAGGAGCTCGTGGCTAAATAATAAAAGCCACTCGGATCGATCTTTAGGTTAAGCCGTGATTGCCTAGATTGGTCTGTGGATGGATGACCACCCATTACATACCGAGTTTCCTCCGTGCCTCGGATAGCACGTTAAGCCGTTGATCCCGGCTGTCATTTGTAGATATTTGACAATTGTTACAGGTAGTCAGTGGCCCAAAAAGTCTGACAACCAGTCTTACCAAAGGGTATCGTATTACCTAGTTGTGGAGGTCAGATAGGCAGTCACTCCATGTAAAATAGTGGTATTCAGCTGCATCTAGTTAGACTGGAAGCTGACCCTAACATAGTTGGGAAAAGGCTAGGCAGATGACGATGACGGTATAATTTAGCTTCGTCTACGAAGTCATCTGCCAATTATATTTTTACGTTACCAATGGAACCATCAGGCAACGCCTTGGGTTTTTGCATCCGGATTTTCTCAGTAGCCCGAAGTTAGGATTTGTGCATTGTGGATTCGCTCCCTAATGATGATGTGATGTTATATTAGGCCGAAAATATCTCGTGTCTCGTGTGTAATATCGGGAACTCAAAACAAACAGTAATCATGGTAAATATACCGCTTCTAGTGTTAATGATAATAATTCATGTCTTCATAAAAAACCAAAAACATAGAATTTTGCGTATTTTTTGTAGGTCCATGGTCTTCCATCGGCAAAATAAGTCAAATACGATCACATCCAAATGAGTGCAACTTGAGGTTGAGCCACCAATTGATGGAGACACCTATCTACACACTTAGGTCAATAGATAAGATAGGTAAGTACACAAGAAATCTCCAAGCAGTTCGTAAAATACGTTCAATAAGAAAGACGAGCTATACGAAGCTCGTATGTAGTTTTAGAGCTGTTAGTTCTCTACTTAAGTAGTGCTTTTAAGGGAACGAGGAAAAGCAATTACCTTCACACTGGGTAATTACAATTACGACAGTGTTCGCGTCATGCTAGTTAGTTTGCATGCTGTCTCTTCGTCCGCGCACGGTGCAGTGATCCTGGAACGTTGTTTAGCGCCTAGCTCATTGGGTACACTCAGTCTTGAATGAGTTTTCATGATTTATTCACTTTATAAGGTCTAAGTTGCTTTGTTTAAAGTTTAAATTTATTTGGATGAAGTTTTAGGTTAATGATGTGCTTAATGCAGGAGAACATAAGGGTTGAAATTGATTCAAAAATATCTTGCAAATCCTGATGGGTTTCTATGATTAATTGTACTACTTTGAGTTTGACGATCTTTCAAAGCAAGATCAACACCTTACCGCTGCATGATAAAGATCATAGTATCATCATGGCTCCCATAACCTATTTCATAGGATTCCCATAGGGTGTGGATCCCGATATGCGAATGGATAAAAAGGAATCGTTTTCATGATCAGTTTTCACATAGTTTTCCTCAAAACTGAATCCTGACACACAGATTATGCGCGGATATGAATATGTACATTTTACTTTATCTTATCGACATGAGCTCTTTATTTTACTGACTGTAGATTTGAAACGAGAATTTACATGTTTATAACAATGTGTTTTAACATGTTAATCTCGCTTCGATTTACATAATATTAATGAATCTTCCTCAATTTCCTAGAATAACAAGTTTCGGAATACAACAGCAAATTAATACGGCGTCTACCCCGAAAAACATAACAACTACAGAGGAAAATCAATGTACAAATAAAAAGAAATATCCCACAACCCTTCGCGGAAAAAAAACTGTATGTATTTGTTATACCCACAATAAATACAGGTCGTGGAGTATAAAAATAAAATAAATTCATCGGTTTGTTCCCGTAAGGTGTAACAGCAGCATAAAAATGCGGTTGACTTGTAATTGGGTTATGATCGGGCTGTGGTCAGGGGAGGCCCTGGGGACACTCCTTTATTACCCTGGATATATTTTCGGCCCGTAACAGACGTAGACCCAACGAGTATTTTGTGAGAATGTTCCTTAACGTCCTTTCTTTTGGCTTACGGATTCAGATGTTTTGTGACAAACAAATGTAGCTTGTCTTACTTAGGATTCGAGGGAATTATGGATTTTTGCTGGGTGAATTGGTCTTGACGGTTGTTAGGAGGTTGGTAAATTACGTTTTTAGGGTTCCTTAGTCAACAGTCTTATAGTTTCGCCATGTCCGTCTTTCTGTCCGCATTTTGCTCAAAGACTCTTAGTACTATAAAGCTGTAATTTGGCATGAATATACAGATTAGTTACGCCGACAAAGTAGTAAAATGAAATCTGCATTTACGTAAAGTAGGGATTTCTTTTTTCTCACGTACCCCATACTGTGATATGTCATTGGATAGTTCTTTAAAAAATATTGGGAGTTTTTAATAATTTTTCGATTAAGGGATTCGTTTGTGAAATGCTAATTTTTGTTAGACTCGAGTGTCCTCCCCTCTACCAGCTAAACGGTTGTGTGAAAAAATTCACGGTAGTAGTATATATAACGAAATTATAAGGAAAACTATCACAGCTAAGTACGCTTTACAAGTTTACGAGTAATAGTCAACCAACTTATAAATTGTACTTGGATAACATATTTTTCTTACCGTAACATATGGGAACACAGGTATTTCAACTGCAAATGTAAGTTTGTTATTTATTATTACAATAAAAAACATCGTTCGGAGGCAAATCCGCATATATGATGGGCAACTACGGAACCCTACATTGTGCGTGGCCCGACACCCACTTGGTCGGCTTTTTTATTTTGTCGGAGGCACAGCGCTACTGATTTCCAAATTAATAAACAGTTAATATAGAGATAACGATGCAGAACTTTTCCTAGCTGTAGATTAGGTTTAGATCATTCTTCAAAAAACTTAGATATAAGATTTTTAAGTTCGAAAATAACCTTTAAATACATTTGGCTTCGGCTCCTTAGTAGCCCATACCTACGAAAGCCTGTTATTATCCTCACGTTCTAACCCGTCAAATGCATACGGCGTTCCGCAACTATTAATAACGGTTTTAATAATACCCATTACAGAACGTTTACGTTACAATACTCGAATGTACCAAGCATAAGCTCGGACGTGTATTTTTTATCGATTTCTCATGTTGCGTTAAAAGGGCTCATTTGGTTTTATTGTATGAAATGGATGGAAGTATAATTTGCATTGAGCCTGTGGTCACGCACGCGGGGGGGCGTTTCCTTTTTTTATTATTCGGGTTCTTAGGCTTTCGTCGTAGCTTTAATGTGGTGGGTGGTTCCCCCACCTGGATAGAGTCGCGAACGGTTAAAAGCTGTCACCTATACATGGCTACTTTGTTTCAGTGAAGGGTAGGTATTATTTTTAATTGCTTCATTTTGGAACCACTCTATTTTAGGGCTGTTCGCAAAAAAACTTGGTTTTCATTATGAGTTTTTTTGAGGGTGTCAAAGCTTAGCGTTTAATGAAGATTTTGCGTTTGCTGTTTGACCAGTCCACTTTAGCTTGTGACTAAATGTTCACAGCTTTATACTGATACTTTTTCTGCTTTACTAGGGTAATACTACATACTACATGAATTTGAATATTTTGGGACTTAATTATACTAAATTTGGAACACCTCTGCCTAACCTTTCTGGGATCACAGGCGTGATGTTAAGTTATTGTATCATCGCTCTTCCTATCAAATAAATAAGGTAGCTTGGCAATACGATACTGCTCCATAATAATTGCAAGAAATATAAATGGACGAATCAACACACAAAGGGTAAATCGTAAACGTAAATGCTAGTAAACTAATTTTACAATAAAAAGAATTATATTAGTTAAATACTTCACTAATTAAATAACTTTATGTCTTTTTATACTTCAATTAGTTTTATTTTCACCTAACGTTAACCCTATTACCTACCCATTAGCACAAGACTAAATAATTGCAAGTTATTAAAATGAAAAGGAAGATAATTAGGCTTATGTATCAACGTTGAATGTGTTGAGACAGTTTCGTGCCCGTGCTGGTAACCATTGAGGATTTCTCTCGTGAGGAAGCGATCCTGGCTGCAGAATCAAGTCACGTTTGTCATAAAAGTTGTCAACAGAATCAAAGGTATGTGCAAAATTTCAGCTCAATCCGTTGGGGGGAACTGGATTGAAATTCATTTGCAAGATTTGACCAATAAATAAAAAAAGGAAAAAAATAATCCTAAATAACTAACTTACAAGGCAAGTTAAATAAAACCTTACACAAATCCTCCCCTGTGCATTTCACGTAAAATTTCATTATTTGAGGATTATGGTAAACAAAAGATTACAATATAATCAAAGATCAGTGAATCCATAATATGCCTTATATCTAATAAAAGCAATAATAGATAATAACGCAGTATTAGCTACTTATTATCGAGGGAGGGCCTACTAACATGGACATCACGATTCTGAGGGAAAAACTCAGGATAAGTATTGAAGAAAGAAAGAGGAAGAAGCCTCATTAGACGTGGACGAGGAAAAAATATTCGTGAGAGGAAATGTCGTTATTACGCTCTCATAGATTGCACCTTATTTATTATCTAGTTTGTGACAAATGTTGGGTTAAAATTAGGAAAAAAGTTGCAGTTTTCGAAAATTGTTTTCCGTAAATTGTTTTGTTGTTGTAGGTATGTATTGTACTCATGTTTGCGCAAATAAATAAATGATTGATGATTGATCGATTGATGTAATATGTACCTAACATAGAGCATAGTAGCATAGATATAAGTGGTATTTCCCTGGTCAAACTCATAAGATGGGTTACATTGTTTGCAGGGTTGGTACCTTGTGTTTTTTCTTTCTTATTTTTAAGCAATTTATGTCATCGGCTGTGCCGCTGATAATTTACGTCTTATATGCTTAAAACCAGAAACCAACGATTTTTTTCCTTTGATAACTAGTTCTTTACTTGATCTCAAATTAAAACTAGGCCATTTTCTAACCTAGGCACAAACTTATAAGTCCAAAAATATTAAAAATGTCTATGAAAGTGACCCAGTGCCGGAGTGGGCAGTAGGTCAAAGATAAAGTAATAAAGACGTTCAAAAGGGTATTGAAACACCAGCAAACATTTAACAGAGATATAGGTACTTTTATAAGTATTTTAATAATATGGTATTAGCTTTTAAAAACTACTCTAATTTTTAAAATAAATTAGTCACGGTCTATCTAAGCTGTGATGTTCAGCTTGCTGTAGTCAGCGGTTAGTCCCTAAAACTTTTTTTTTTATAAAACTAATATATACTGTTGCATTTCCAAAATTCGCTGTACTAATATCATTGTCGAAAGGCGGTGACAGTGTACGGTCGCGGTCAAAAGTCCAGTAGCAACCTCACAAAGCTATAGCATCACAACTATTCGCATTTAAGACCTTCTTCAATGAAGGCATTTCACACACATACATACTCGTATATCGCACTCTTTCATCATGGGTCTATCAGAAAGAGCGCGGTATGTATTTGTTTGCTTATTTGGCTGTCATGCCGCGCTGATGATTGTGTATTTTAATTTCAAAGGTCTTAGTAAACATCATGGCTCATCGGTTATCGCTGTGACATTTTGATGGTGAAACGGGTCATGCTTAATCAAATCTCTTGTAACAACAAAAGATAAAAGTTTTAGATGTTTGTATCATAAATGAATCTACGAAATTTCGTCACAATGTGACTTTAATTTATGTAGTTACACAAAAGATAGTGGCTTTGAAACAAAATGAATGTGCTGAATTATTGAACAAATAGTATGACGCTGTTGGTTGGTGGACTTTGTTGTAAGCGTTTGTGTTATTGGATTACTTCATATTTAACATTATTTGTTTATACTATAGTGGTAAGGTAATTATCATATAAATAAATTTTCCTTAAAAAATATTGTTTTTATTTTTTTATAAGCCGTTATTGTCCCACTGCTGTTCAAAGGCCCACCCCATATATTTCCAGGTACTCTTTTCTTGCGCCACCTCGAACCACCCATCGCAGTGCGCGTATAATTACCCAACTCTACTTGTTCCACTCTCACCAAAAGAGTTTCAAAATCAAAATCAAAGTTTAAAGTTGTTATTCCCGAAATTAGTAAGAACATGTATATATCTCAATTTCCAAGTGCCCTATACACTTAGCTACGTACCTTTATACGTTCGGCTTCAATTATCAGTGGAACTAATGTGCAGCCTTTTCTGGCACCAAGCCCAAAATTCATGGCAGGCACCGCAGTCATCCCGCGTGAAAAATTTTCTTTAAAAATCTCAGAGTTTTACAACATGGTACGTTTCTCACATGAAAATATGTGGCCCCTTTTAGTTACTTTTATTAGGCTATCGAGAGTCAAGTTTAAAGAAGAAATCGTGATAAATACGATTTGGTAATCTGTTTATTTGCTTGTAGTTCAGATCTTACGTGGATGATATTGTATTATTGTTGTTATGAAAACAGAGTTTTGAACAGGCGAGAGTTAAGAGGTTTGTAAACAGACCCTTCAACCAAGCATTCTGTACATCAAACTAAGTAACTGTACACAAAAATAATAGCTGGGAAACGACTTTTTTTTTGGGGTAAAAAATCACGTTTTACGGTAGGACTCACTCAAAACATTGTGCTGATGGATGGATTGAAGAGTACGGAGGTCATGAAGGTGTTTAAAGTAAAAATCTTACATTAAAATCATGTATTTAAAAAAAAAACTTGTGAAAAGTTGGATCTTTAACCCCCAATATCTCCGTAACTAGAAGGTTGCCAGGTATGGTCTAGAACAAAAAAAATATCGCAATGACAGGGAGAACAAGTGCCTTTCGGCTTCGTTAAGGGTCTTTTACACCTTTTATAAATAAAGCATGTTTTATGTCCATCAATATAAAAAAAAACACTTGCATTTCTGATGTACCAAATATCCATAAAGATAATAAAAAAACAAACAAAAAGACCATGACTCATCATTAATGGAATATACTTTCTTAGCCCGTAACTAAATTATGAACAAAAAATGTATTTAGACGTTATTAGCCCCAAAGCAAAGCCGTACTAAGCTGATTACTGCTCACTGACCTTTTAAATACAAGCTTAACGCCGAAATCTGACCTGACCGAAAATTAATAAGGTAGATAATTACTACCTGCCATGACAAAATCACTGGACAAAAGGAAAGAAAAGCCAAATTAGGTTAAATACTTGAAGATTTCTGATAATTGGCCTCAAACGAGTCTTTCAATGGCTGAATGTAAATTGTCAGTTATTTTATGAAAGTAAAAATTTCCTATGAATAGTTTATTAGTCGGTATTTACTTGACTTTTAGGTTGCTCTTTGTAACTCAGTTATGGAATAAAAGAATATCGCGTTTTGTACATTATAAATGGGAATAACTTGATATGCGGCTTGATTTTTGATTGAGTGTGCATTATGGTTTACACTAACTACCAAGTTAATAAAAAAGCTGTACACAAAAGGTCAAAATGGTGCCATGCACCTAATGATCCCACGTCATTCACGCATGAAAACCCGATCAACCATCAAGAAAAAATAAACAAAACCAAACCCACACACATATAATTCAATTTTACAGTTCCCATTTGAACAGCAATCGGAGCGCAAAACAAACCCAGTAAAAGTCATTATGATCATATCGCATCGCAGATTTTTGTGCCGGCAACACAGTTGGCAAGGCTTGCTTTATTATATAACGAGACAAAACCCCGATTGTTTCGCTCACAGGAATTATACGAATGTTTTAAATATCTCTCGAGGTGCTCGTGTACGTTATGTTCGTGTTGAAACGCGTCAAGGTACCAGGGGAGCATTATTTCAAAGAGTTTGTGAACAGGGTTGTAAACCACTAACGACTGCCCGACCGCGATAATGAATTCACTCTACACTCCAAACGCCACCGCACATTTGAATCTAACGAGGAGCTCAAAATATTTACGAAATATGTAGGTTGTAGGCATATTTCACTAGAAAACTACGACCCAAATGGCGCCCAACAAATTAGTTTGTAAACATAACACTATACGCATTTATGTACGGTTGTAATTATGTACCTATAACTTGTTAACATAACGGCCCTACATTTCGGACTTTGTATTATTAAAGAACTTGTAAGTACTTCTGATTTATGGACAAATATTGAATAATAAAAACGATATTAAAACTGATTTCCTCGTATAGAATTGGAAAATAGATTGATCTTCAAAAAATCTCCGAAAACGTATTAATCATGTGATAGAATCAATCCCAGAACTACATAAGACACATTCTATGCTATATTAAAACTCACGCACAAAATCACTTGTAAAAGACACGCAGAAGAAAAACGTACAGCTATCTATGTCTCTAGTATCGTTTATTTGTCCCGTGAAGCGGAATCTATCACTGCACCTCCTGCTGAGCTCATATATCATATGTAATAGATATTACTATGACACGAACCGTTTTCCTTTGCAGGGAATACCTGCCTACGTCTTTTTTTTACGGATGTAGGAAAAGTAATGAATTTACTGTATCAACGTAACACGTATCACAGGACAGGTTAATATTTGACATGGACCAATAAATCGAGATAAAGGAAACTAACTAATAATTATGACCAACCTTCTTTAACAGAAATTTTCTACGTTAGGCTAAGTAACTTTTGCGACCTTAATTTTGATTTTTAACCCCCTACGCAAAAAGAGAGATGTTATAAGTTTGACCGCAATGTGTGTGTGTGTCTCTGGCACCGTAGCTCTTAAATGAGTGAGCCGATTTGGACGCAGTTTTTATTATTTGAAAGCTAGTTTCTTGGCAATGGTTTTTAGATACGTTTAATCTAAATCGGTGCAGCCATTTATTAGATATGGGGGATGAAAGTGGGTATTTATCTTTCATCTTTTATTTTTTAGTTTTGTGTTTTTTTTAATTTTAAATTAAATTTTAATTGCTATTACTGTTAGGTATCAAATCTCGGCAGACTCTCAGAAACGGCAAATCAGTAAATCTCTTTAAATCACCCCTGTCTTTGCACTCGCGCAGTCGGGTGACAAAGAGGAACAGATAAATTAAAAAAATACCTGTAGCTTAATCACAATAACTTTAGTAACTAAGTACAAAAAACGAAGTAAAATAAATACGACCTAAATACTATTTTAATATTTTACTGCAAAGTTCTATAACGTTTCACGTTCGACCGTTTAGTGACGTTGTTTTTTACTTGTATGAAGTAAAAATAACAGCTCTAAACGGCCCTAACACGGTCGGTCACGTCCTGACTTACGTGCGAACGCAAGTATGTACATATATGTATAGGTACTTATAGATAGCTTCTTGGAAAACAACTGCAATCTCAATAATGAAATTCCTGGAAACTGCAACTCAACCTCAATCTTAATTAGTAACGGAAAAACTTGCTGTTGAGTGAGGAAAATCCTTAAAAATTGCAATTCGAGGATCAATTTTTGACTACATAACATCTCGCCTGAAATCCTCGAAGCGTTAGGCAGAGGTGTACCTAATAGTATACACACATTTTGCCAGTTATGGCTAAGTCCCATGTAATAGGGGGCGAGCCTATTGCCATCCACCGGTCACGAAGAGTGGCTGCTACTGAGAAATTCGTGATGGAGAAACCCCATAACACTTTGCCCGACCTGGGAATTGAACCCAGTAGTAGGACCACTAGACCAACGAGGCAGCCAATTTTTGAACAAATTATTTGTAAAATAAAACCAGTTTTTTACAAGCAGGTAGCCTCTGCCCCAAAGGGGTGATTCTGTTGGACCCACCCCTTGGGTCAAGTTACGCCTCGTTGATTTTTTAACGGGAAAAGGCCATTATCATTTCATCTTATCATTGCTAATTCAAAAAATTGTTACAAAAGATGTGTAGGGGTTTGTTAAGGGGTCGGGTTTATTTTCTTTTATTAAAAGAAATTTCATTAGGAGTACGTATAATGAATGTCCTGTTCCGTCTTTGTTTTGCTCGTGAGTTCAGCGCGATTGTTCAAAGGTTCAAATTTGGAGCTGGACCACATAGCTGGCCAACAATCAACAGCTTCGCCTTCATTAAGCTTTTATTGTTTTGAATTTGAAGTTATGTAGTAAATTAATTCATAGAACACAGTTTTAAAACAAGGGTGCATATTTCATAAGTGCTTTTTGTTTAATTTCCATAAAATTAAAGTAATTTCCCGGTTAAAATGAAAACTTCAATAATGTATGATATTTTCCCTCGCATACGCTCTACTTACCTGAACATTTCGCGGTACACGTGATGAAAAACACAGAAATAAAAAAAAAACCGTAA
Organism: Noctua pronuba; assembly: GCA_905220335.1. NCBI lineage: Eukaryota > Metazoa > Arthropoda > Insecta > Lepidoptera > Noctuidae > Noctua > Noctua pronuba. Next base: position 11,498,024 of record LR999896.1, read on the forward strand.
TTTTCCGATGTTTTTGCAAAAAAACTGCGTTCTACGCGTCGGGAAAAAAGAGCGGCCGTTATGCAATTAAACCTCGCAGATAAACTTGTTACATTTTAAGGGGTATTAAAATTCCTGACGACTTGTGAACGACGTGACGCGGTATTTTCCGGGAACTTTAAAAAAAATACCAGGACAATTTCAACGTTAACGTGATAATGTGCGACGGTCAATTAATTAGTTTAAAACCTAAACATTATTTACGTATATGTCGTGATTTTTAAGCTAATTACATCGGTGACGCGCGCTGTACATTAGCAGTATGTGTATTAACATAGTAGGTAGATTCTAGCAGTAACACTAGCACGTAAAATAATTTGCATGAAGCGTTTTCTAGTTTTATAGCGTAGCTCACGGCATCTGTAATGACTAAGGTGGCGTTATGCGACGCCTTCGCCACTGTAATTAGAGACTCACGAATAAAAACGGCATAAAAGCTTTTAAAATTCAGTCAAGTAAGTACTTGTTCACCCTTCACTCTTTGTGGGGGAGAAAAACTACTGGTACTCAGTGGAAGGAAATGGTGTTCGACTTTTTACTTCTCGTTCTGAAATGACGCATCATTAGTGCAGTGGTCGGATTACAAGTTCACGAAAAGAGATACAATATGTGTTTTTCTGTTTGGGTAAATTCTAGTGCAAGCTTGACTAAAAGTATGGTCCACTCCACACTACTCCACAGTAATACAAACTGAAGTAACTGTCAGTCCGTCAATTTGGCGCCAAATTAAAATTTCCTTACGTTTTTTTGCAATTTACCGTCAGTGCCAACCTGAAAATTAATATGTTCGATACCTCCAGACATCGCCCTCTCTGTACCAATGTTAGAAAAATCATTCTTGCTGGCCATATTTAAGTAACATACAAAAGGAACACAAAGGAACATTGCAAATCTCGAAAATTCAAGCAACATAATCCTACATTCTAAAACGCTATCATATGAAACTTTACTGGCCCACAGGTTAAGACTCAACCGAGGGTGACTGGGTTACCAAATGGTGCCTGCATATGGCCTAGAACTAGAACCTTGTGACCTATTTGTACTATCCGGCAGTTCAGACCGAAACGGTACGGCCGTTTGCTTGGAATGTACGATACGATACGATATATAGCATTGTAATTACAGTACTGTTCACTGAGCTGGAGTAAAGGGGCGAAATTCGTATATATAGAGGTCATTGAGGTCACTGTTTTTAAGAGTACGATAATCTTAACTTACTTCTGGTATAAACGTGAAACTTTGTGAGGGAGAATGGATGTATATTTGGATGTTTGTTACTCTTTCATGCTTTAGTAGTTTTTATTCATTTTGTTTAATTTTAAGGTGATTCTATTTTCTATAGTGCCAATAAACACAATTTTCATTATTTTTTCCTTCTCTCAAAAACTACGGATTTTGATGAAACGTTACAGCAAGCATCATAATAGTACATAGGCTATAATTTATTCTGTAAGTATATTACTTATGCGTCGCGCCGCTGCTTCAGCGCCACCTATTTGGTCCAAAACTCATCAAGCCATCTCTCTCAATCTTTCAAGCTGGAACCAATCATACACATTCACAAAATTTCATTGAAATCTGTCGGATGGTTTCGGAGATTAGCGTGTACGAACATTACAGAAGATTTTTATTTATTAAAGATTTTGAAAATTACCCGAATTTACGCGGCTGAAGGCGGAGACTAGTCACAGATAAGGCGAAAAACTTTAATTGTGTATGCGGATACTTGAAGACCAAATGATACTAAACAGAATTTTTTTATGATGGAGGGGAGGAGCTCGTGGCTAAATAATAACAGCCGCTCGCTCGAATCGCTCTTTAGGTTAAGTCGTGCTTGCCTAGCTTGGTCTGTGGATGGGTGACCACCCAATACATACCGAGTTTCCTCGGTTCCTCGGAAAACACGTTAAGCCGTTGGCTGGCTGTCGTTATAGGTGGTCAGTGGCCCAAAAACTGACAACCAGTCTTACCAACGGGTATCGTACCTACCTAGTACTAACTGGGTTGTGGAGGTCAGATAGGCAGTCGCTCCATGTAAAATACTGGTGTTCAGCTCCATCCGGTTAGATTGGAAGCCGACCCTAACATAGTTAAAAAAAAATAGGCTAGGTAGATGATGACACAAGTCGTGATTTACTAGCATTTCATGAACGTGTTCAGTGAAGCTAGTGGTGTGACTCTCGGATTGACAAGTCATAGGTCTCTGATTTTTCGGATTCATGGGCGTATTGTATAAATATCACTTGCTTCGGTGATGGAAAACATCGTGAGGAAACCAAACCAGCATGCCTGGGAGATATTTCTCAACGGCATGTAAAGCCAAGTCAGAGGCCCACGGCATAAAAATTCTGACACCAGGTTAGGCACTAACCACACGAAAAGGAAATAAAGATGAACGTTTTTATTCACTTGAAAAGGTTAACAAAGCCCACATCATCTTAAGAAAATGTAAACGTCTGGAACTTCTAAGTAAGTGCCTATGTATTTTCCACTAGGCCGCGCAACAAAGAAAGGTCTTGTAAGATCACTAGAAGATCCTTCTGATATACCAAATTCTCAGAAACTGTTCTTCTTCAGTATGAATAAATAACTTTGTGACAGTAATGGTTTCTTTATCATTTACTAGCTGTCCCGGCATGCGTTGCAATGCACCTTTTCCTACCCTACCGTACCCTTCTTACCGACTCTACCTATCTATCCTATCTACTTACCCTACCCTACCTATATATCCTACCTACCTACCCTACCCTACCTACCTATCCTACCTACCTACCCTACCTACCTACCCTACCTACCTACCTACCTACCTACCCTACCTACCTACCTACCCTACCTACCTACCTTGCCTACCTACCCTACCTACCTACCCTACCTACCTACCTTGCCTACCTACCCTACCTACCTACCTATCCTACCTACCTACCTATCCTACCTACCTACCCTACCTACCTACCTATCCTACCTACCTACCTATCCTACCTACCTACCTATCCTACCTACCTACCCTACCTACCTACCCTACCTACCTACCCTACCTACCTACCCTACCTACCTACCCTACCTACCTACCCTACCTACCTACCCTACCTACCTACCCTACCTACCTACCCTACCTACCTACCCTACCTACCTACCCTACCTACCTACCCTACCTACCTACCCTACCTACCTACCCTACCTACCTACCCTACCTACCTACCCTACCTACCTACCCTACCTACCTACCCTACCTACCTACCCTACCTACCTACCCTACCTACCTACCCTACCTACCTACCCTACCTACCTACCCTACCTACCTACCCTACCTACCTACCCTACCTAACTAACCTATATTACACTTTTCAACCTTTTTAATTGATTAAAAAAAATACAGACAAAAGTTTATTCACCCTTTTTAAATAGTTTACACAAAATACATTTCTGAACGCATGCATAAATGTCAATCACAGTATTTGACAGGATGACAGGAGGAAAACAAATGTTTGACAGGTACGAAACAAAGGAACATAATTAAATGGAAAATGATTCATTTTTATAATTATGTATTCGTCAAGTTTTCATTGTTTTTAAAATGTATTCTGCTATTCAGGGCGGAGACAAATCCAACGAAACAAAAACCATGAAAATTGATCCAGCAGATCTCGAGTTATAAGTGTTGTAACAAACCCGTCTTTGTTTTATATATATAGATTCTAGACATTATACCAACAACACAAAGCAGATGACAGAACATCAAGCTACTACAAGCTGTCAAATTTCTTTAATAATTTTCAGATCAGCTCCATGTCATCATAATATTGCATTGTCTTGCGTTATAAATATGCTTGCAAAATTTCAGCTCAATCGGTTGAAGATATCTGCTTCAAAATTGAGTTGCAAGATTCCGCCCGAACAAAAATAGTTGCATACATATGTACATACATACATACATTGCAAGTTAAATCAAAGCTTGTAAAAGAACAACGTGTCAGACAGACACTAGAAATGACTTGTTTAATACATTCGTAAACCTATACAAGTATAGATGTGGATAAGGAGTAAAATTGTTTCTGCAGTTGACTACCCGTTAGCGAAAGTACACAGGACAGGCAAGGATCAGCAAATATCCGGCCCGACTGGCGTTTATGACAAAGCTCGTTTTCCGGGTTATTTCAAACGGGATTTTTACCTTTTCGACAAAAGATTTGCCTTCTCTCATCGTAAAGTGCTCTAGTCGTATACTTAAAAGGCTTTTCGAATGTTGTTTGTGACTTTTCAACTACCTAATTTGTCTTTTCAGGAATTTTATCAAAAGAAAAAGATGTAGGTACCTATAACAAAGTTACACGTTACACGAAAAGCTGTTTTATGAAATAAATATTATATGAACACATACGTATATAACTGCGGGTCTGGGCTATAAATAGAATGAAACTATCGCTTTCTGCGGGTGTCTATTCGTAAAATCGTTACAGTAAAACTTATCTGAACAATTTTGCTAGACAACAGTTTCAAATATTGGTTTCGCAGTTATCATTTTCAGTTATATTTACGAAGCCAATGAACTATCAATAGATATCTAAACCTGTGACTACTCAATAATACCTCGTATTTTGGAAAATGAAGTGTTTCATTCAGAATTCCAAGCAAGCTCAGCATTCAGCCCCGCAGGCCATAAGGGTCAATACATCACAATGGTAGTTTGACATTCAAACACCATTGTTTCCCCAATAAGCCGTGAAGAGACACGAGCCCTCAGGCTACTGGCCACACCGCCACACGTACCCTCACGCGCCACACAAAGGTCAACGCCCCACTCCACAACTTCCGAATAACATATTCTTAAAACATACACACATCAGTACTACTCGACGTTTCTTTGACAATGATATAACGTCTGCCAGCGCTCGCAATATAGGCTGTTATACTAAATTACTTCATAAGGCTGAGTTGACTTCGAAAAACGAGAGTTCACGGAGGTAAGGATCATAAATATCGGTCTATTGTTTTACCCACAAAGCGAACACTTCTTTTTATTATTTGACCCTTTTGTGGGTTAGTAATAAAATGCGGTCGAAAGTGGTAAATAATAATCTGGTTTGCGTCGCTCCGTTGAGCCCGAACCCGCGGGACCAATAAATTGTTGTAAGAGAACAATATGTACTCATTTTGATATTTCGTATTGATTAAAATAAAAGCATTTCAGGATGTTGAGGTCGGTTTCAATTCTCACGAGGCCAAAGGTAATTAGAACAAATGTGTAAAATAATGAAGCGAACAAAATTCAGAACAAACCACACATATAACACTCAGGGCTAATACGTATGTAAAAATGGGCCCGTGAGACAGTAGAATATAAAATAATGTCCTCTAGATATTACATAGGGAGTAATACTTTTAAATGGCCCGATATATATTTTACTCCCGTCTGCCAATAAAATGAGAAAGGATACGTGGGTTACTTTCAATTATTCCTGGATTTATCACTTATAAACGTTACGAATTTGGCCTTTTCAGCGCCTAATTTGGTCACGTTTAGGTACTCCTATTTCAATGACAGACAAGAGCCGTGTAATTCAATGCGAACAGTTCCAGCCTTCAGTATCGCAAATTAAACAATACCCTCTAATAATATTACAACAGTAACATTAAATGGGCTCTTAGAAGTCTTACTCTCAAAAACTTAATACTCTTATTAAATTGACGAACAATTGGGTATTTAAACGTAGCAAATTGTCAGATTTCAGGATTATATTTTGGACAAAACAGAATAATGGTTCGAGAGGACTAACGACAACGTGACCCCAATTATTTTTATAACAATGGCTGTTTTGTACACTGGATTCCACGGCCTTCCAGAAATTTGCATGACATTGCCTAACACCAAACGCGATTTGTTTTTGTGAATGCTCAAGTGAATTCTAGCGTTTGGTTTTATTAATTTTATGTATAGATATTTTCTGCTCACTGAACCGATTACCTGCGCGCAGGAATCACCCGTGAAACCTGGTTGAAAGGGGTAAGGAAATCAATTGTTCTGATATTCTGACTTCCCTTATTTAGTGCCGCGAAAAAAATAGTTTTAGTAAAATACTGACGACGCAGCGGGACGTTATTTGTTCGAAAAGAAATAAAAAAGGCCAGCTTTAGTTAGAGAGATTTATACATCGTTTGTAACTTTATCTATGGCGCGAGTAAGTTATGGAGCCTAAGGTCAAACTAATGTCGATTTTTTCCCCATTTAAATAGCGAATAATGTTCAGTAACCGTGAAGCGGCGTAGAGCGGTCGTATCTGTGCTCACTACATAAATCAAATATAAATAAAGGACCTCATAAGCTGTCAACGTAATGCCATTCAAGCCAGGCCTGGGTGCGTAATATCGTCGAATAAATCATGTTCAGCTAAAATATGCCTCAATACCCACTGTTGAATATGAAATCACTTTCAACCATTTAGTTTGGAAATACCTAATTCAGAAAAATGAAAGGGTAATGTAAGTTATAGTGGAATATTTTCAGGCTTACGTGCCCTTTTGAGTGTCCGTACGTGTCACATTTTTTAATATAGCGGTTCTCACTTTAAATGTTTGTAATATCGCCTACGTGGAAAGATCAGTTTCAATAAGTACCTCCTACGTTTTATACAACAAAAGAGTTAAAAAATATCATGAGCCTAAATGTACAAAAAACCATTAAGAGTGCTTTGCAATTCGTATTACTTTTGGAACCGACGAAACTGCCCAATTAAAAACAAAATTATCGAAATCACTTGTGATAGCTTCGAAGAAAAAGAACAGGGTTACATCTTGACTGTGATAACAGGGTTAAATATTATTGTGACACCAAAAAAAGTTTTCCTTAAAAAAAAACAGAAATGGTTTCCATGTCCATTTGTGTTTTTTTTAAGGAAAACTTTTTTTGACTTGAATCAATCATTTCGGCCGTTCGTAAATCACTGCTAACTTAAGTATATACGTAATATATAATAATGTAAAATTATAATAATTGCATATAAAAAGGCAAAATATGGTTTATGCCTAAACCACCAATTTTAACAACTAGTAAGTCTAATAAATTGTTATTATTCTGTTCATCTTCCGCATGCAGTCTCCCAGCCGCCTTTCAAGAGCGTCGTCGGTCCATATCTATCTTTCTTAGATTAACTTGGAAACGACGAAATAACACCAAAACAAACGTCAACACACGAGTTCTACATTACAAATCCAAAAATATACAATTTTAAATTTATCCCCTCGCAGTTAACGTACATACAAGGAAAACATGGCACGTCGAAGGATAAATAAAAATGATAAATTCTCAACGCGTGTTATGACCCCTAGCTGCCGTATATAGGGTACTGCCGTATATAGGGCTCTGTCTGTCACTATGGGAATATGGATAGAGTGCCGGGACGACAGCTTGTATTTTGGCCCGAGGTATAAATCTGCGGGCCTACTGCCTAGCACAAACGAAACGTGTGGAGTAAACGTTACCGAAATTCGAATGATTTTCATATTCACAAAACTGGTTTTGTATAAAATATTCACTGAGTTTTAAGACTTTATTCATTATCTAAAGGGTGTTCTGCCGGGGCTGCGGGACTGTTCGAAAGAGATACCGTGGCCCTGGACACAAAGGGCAATGAAGGAACATGGATGGGTTTTAGTCAGTAAGAGTCTGACACTCCCTCCCACTCCACCCAGAGCGGGAGAAGTCATTTGATGATTTCCCATCCGTAAAAAAAAAAAAAAAAAAAAAGGGTGTAAAAAGACCCTGAATGAAGCCGAAAGGCACTTGTTCTTCCCGTCATTGTGATCATTTTTTTGTTTTAGACCATACCTAGGAACCTTTTAGTTACGGAGATTGGGGTCAAAGTTCCAACTTTTTCAAAAGTTTTTTTAATACATGTTTTTAATTTAAGAACTTTACTTAAAACACATCCACGACCCCCGTACAATTCAATCCATCCATCAGCACAATGTTTTCAGTGCGTTACTTTGAGACCTACCGTAAAACGTGATTTTTCACCCCAAAAAAAAGTTGTTTCCCAGCATTAATTTTTGGGTAAAGTTGCTTAGTTTGATGTACAGAATGCTTGGTTGACGGTTTCGTGAAGGGTCCGTTTACAGCCTGTATATGAGTGAAACTTTATGACTAATTTGTTTTTCAGTTTCAAAAAATGTTATTAGTTGTATTCGATGAAAGAATCAAGAACAGACGTTGTTGTCGCGCGTTCGTGCTAGGCCTCTAGCTTGTCTTTTGTCTTCTTTCTTTTTAGTTATTGATGTTATAAGTATCTCATATTTAAATACAGTACTCTCGCAATAAGACAATAATAATATTATGGTTTAACAGAAATCTTGTTCACCATTTTGTGTGGTGCAATGTAACATTCCCAACAAAAATATTATTAAAAAAAATAAAAAAAGGTTCTGGTCGTTCCAATTTCAACATCTAAAATGCAGACCAATAATGAAAGATTGTTGGTGTGTGAATAATATAACAGTTGATGTATTTCCGTAGAAAAATCTTTATTCATTATATTGTAAAGTACAAGGCAAAAACTTTATTGGAACATCCTACATAAAAATTCTCTGGATATTATTTTACACTATTTTTGACCTTATAAAATTCTATTTTTATTTTATTCTTAGTTGGACGGAGTCATTAGTTTCAAATATTTATAGATTTGCTGACAATAACCGTCATCTGTTGTACTTCCAACTCCATTATGAATGACTGATGTTTCTCTGAATAATTTACGTGGTCTGTTGTTTATTTTACGGAAAATTGATTTATGCTTGTCACTGTATTATGGATGTCCGGTTGTAAAGTTGTTATGTGCATTGATTGGAGCATGTATGTCGTTATAACTTTTCGCTGCTTCCATTATTTTTTTTCATCATTATTCTTCTTCTCTTAGCCTACATAATTTGGGTTTGGTGAAACATTTCACTATCCATGTTTATCCGCCATCATCTTAATTATTTATTTTTAGATTAATTTATTAGGAAACTATGATTTAATTATTATGCTTTTTTTCCACGCGCTTCGCCATTGCAGGTTGAAGGAGAAGCAAGGGTATGACGCCAAATAACAGCCTGAAATAAAAAATAAAAAGTTTAATATTTTTAAAGTATTTAGGCCTTTTATGCTCATCTCTGCTGTGATCAAAAAAAAAAAACACCACCGCGGTCTACCTATAGGAATTTAACCATGATGGACTTGGACTAGTAGTAGTAGTTTATAATATTTATATGTGGAAATAAAACACTAGTAGAAATAAAAAATCCAGGAGTACACTGCATTCTAAACCTAATAGTAGTGCGTTCAATACACTTTTTTATACACTTCCGGATTTCTTTTGTTTCCGTGTACAAAAAAATATATATATTTTGTTCAAAATAATCACTACATGGAAACCAAAATTCAGGAAATTGAAAAAATACTACATTGAACTATCCATCAGCGCTCATAATAAAATCCGCCAGCCTAAAATTGACACACATGTAAAAAAATCAATGGCAAAATGTGAAAAAGTTTTAAAAGTAGGTCATTACATATTAACTCCAATTATTATAACTCCTAATTTAGTCAGCAATACACGCCTAGCTGCGCAATGCGCATATTCCACTTAAACTGTTGAAGAGACAGTACGATTACGTGGAGTCAGTCCGCATTCCCTCCAGTCGTACGAGTTACCGGCTCTTATAGCCTACAGCTTAACTAACTAGTGTCTGTTTTGGACACGGAGGAAGAAGGAATGGAGTGCTTATTGACAAACGGGTGAGATTCTGGACTTGGGCAAATAAATACCATCTTTTGCGCGTTGCATCTGCATCTTGTTTCTTGTTGCCAGTTTGGTTGGTTTTTGTTGACACTGTTGACAGTCGTGATGTCACGATCGTCACCAACTACTTCACCTTTTCGTAACTTTGTTGTGGTTGGCTTCCAGTCTACCCGGGTGCAGCTGAATATTAGTGCTTGACATGTACTTGACAAGTAGTTACAGCTGTAACTACTTGTCTAATCTACATAACTTAGTTAGTGGGTAACATAATGACCCTTGGCCAGACTGTTAATCAGACTTTCAGGCATATGAATGAATAACGACGAGCTAAATAAAGCCTCAGTGTTAGACTGGTGTGGAAGACTGAAAATATTACGTGATCCGATTTAGGACAGGAAAACTATTGCAGTGGTTTATCATAATCGTGAGGATAATTGCGCTGCTTAGTAAATATACTCATTCCATGAGAATCTTTTCCTCACTTACTTTATTTGATTTTTTTCTTTTCACAACACAATTCTTTTTAAGTCTTCGTATTAGCAATCCATTTTTGTATCCTCTTGGAGTTCAGCTCAGATTTACATAGGTATGTAGCTATACACCACTATATGTGTATATACACCATCAATAGCTTAGTGTTTCGAGGTGTGATTTCGAGGAACCATAATTTTAGCCGTTAATTACATGTTGGTTCTTGGTTATATACCTCGATGCGCTTGGATTGGTGTTGATTAACGTGCGTTATACAGTGCATTTTCAGTTCATTATTATTATTATAATACAAGATTATTATAAGCACAATTAAACAGGAGTATAGGGTGAATGCGCGAACGCTTCGTTGCGTTATCTTCCAGACCACCTTTAAATGGAATAGTTTTATTTTTAACTTTGAAATATAAATATAAGAAGATAAAAATAAAATAAAACATGATACGTAAGTATATTTGGTAAATTAGTCTTTTATGTAATTGAGTTTTTTTGTTGTTTTAATTTAGTTGCTTTCGTCATGTAATATTTATAATAACTAACTAAAAGCAATACATTTATTTGAAAACTGAATATATAAATAGATTTAGTTAACAGATTTACAGTCATTGATTCATTGTTATTATTACTATCAGTTAATGAATCTAAATAGGGAGATAATCGGGCTTTCAGAAACTTTTTTTAAAATTTTATTTAATTATTTGCGATGATCGAGAAATTGAACTGAAAAAGAACTTTTAACTTTTATGTTTTTTTGCTACCAATGGGGAAGCAGCGCGTCACAACATTATTTCTATGAAGGTACTAAGCACCATAGTAACAACCCACATTGACTTGAAGTTATTTCCATTTTTTATTCTAAAATCAATATAGAATTGAGTATTATTACAGTCATCACGGACTGTAGAATTATAGTGGCCTGCGTGTCTGCTTGCACGCGTATTGTAAAGTGGGTGCATAAGTAATTTCCTCCGTCTTTTATATCTGTGTGTGCAAGTGTGCTTGTGTGTGTGATCAATTACCATGAATACAAAATCATCTTTAATAACCATTGTTTCAGTGAGGGGAGTTTGAATTCTTGAACAGGAAAAAGGGCCCTAGAGGTTTTTTCTCATAATTATTTACTGGCTGCTGCCTGAGACTTCGTTCGCGTGGGAATTTAGAAAAATAAGTATTCTATGTGCTATTCCATACTATAATTTATCTCTGTGGCAAACATCCAGATACGTTACGCTATGCCGGCGTGATTGAGTAACAAACATCCATCCATCCAAACTTTCGCATTTATAATATTAATAATATACAAATAAGTATAGATAGATTTGATAAGACATGCATAATTTTACAGATAAAATCTAGGGTCGTGGGGCTTTTGGGACCGGGACCGCGGTCCCGAATTACACCTACAAATGCAATGATTATTTTTGAGTAGTATTTTGGGACCACAAATAAAATAAACAAAGTTATGTCATGGGAAAGTACGGTCAACCAAATAATTAAATGGCATCCTTTATCTAAGCATAAAATGAATTTAACAAAACATATTTACAATAAGAAAGGATGATAAACTAGAATACTTAACAATACACGATTTAAATGCAGTACTGCAGTATTGTCTCTCCTTCTCCTTGTAATCCAAACGTTGTCTTGAACAGATAATTACTTTTTAGTACTTTTCAGGGACCCAACCAACGGGACCCTATTACTAAGACACCGCAGTCCGCCCGTCCGTCCGTCTGTCTGTCAGCGGGCTGTATCTCATGATCCGTAATAGGTAGACAGTTGAAATTTTCCCAGAATGTGTATTTCTGTTCCCGCTATAACAAAAAAAAAAAAAAAAAAATTAAAGGTGACTCCCCTACTACGATGGTATGAAACCTTCGTGCGCGAGTCACAATCGCACTTGGCCGGTTTTACAATAAAAGCAGGTGGTGCTATTCACCTGCTTTCATTACATAGCTCACTTTCTATCTCTCTTCTTCAACCCACATCCACCCAAATGCTGTGTTTAGGTCTCTTCGCTTGCACGTCACTTTACCCAACATCACACAGCTTTGTTTCTAAAACGCTTGATTCAGCTTTTGCCGGGGGTTGTCAATTAAAAATAATGACCCCTGAATATCGGGTGAGGACTCTAATTTGATGTTGCAATTCAAATCCGTAATGCTATTAGTGAGTTTTGTGTTTTGCTTACTGATAATAATATGTAAGACGTATTTTTTACATAATATAACATCACGCCTGTAATCCTTCACATTTTGCCAGTTTTGTTTAAGTCTAATGTAATAGGGGGCGAGCCTATTGTCATCAATCGGGCACAAATCCAGACTCCGTGGCTGCTACTGAGAAATTCCTGATGGAAAAACCCACTAACAATTTGCCTAACCCGGGAATCGAACCCAGGGCCTCATGCTCAGCAGTCCCGATTGCGACCACAAGACCAACGAGGCAGTCGAGACAGGGGTATTTTTTAAAGGTTTGTAAAACAGGGAAGAAAATATGGAACATTGTTTAAGTTCTTTAATCTTAAAGCTTATGCTACTTTTAAATTCTTACCGCATTAATTATTTGTACAAAACGTTACAATGTGAGCATTACCCAAGGGATGGAGACCTGGTGTCCTGAAATACAGACCTCACGTCTAGCTTAGGCACCAGTCTCCCACAGTATAATTATTGCTGTTACGTACTTTGAATTGATACCTTTCTAAAGTACCTATATTGTGGTGAGATTTTTTTAAAATTATTATTATAGTTATTTTCTTAAACCAATGACTACACATGACCATACGGTTCAATGGTCTGTTAACTGTCTGTTTTGTCCAATCTTGTATGGCAAATCTGGTAAAAACCGATCTCCTCTCTGATTGCTCTAATCGAGGAATCACTGGGCCCTTTGACAGTTAGTGGAGTTGTGGCTCTGATTTCTTGACAAAGAATATGATATCAACATATTCTTTGTCATGCAATTTCTCAAAGTTTGTCAAACATGTTCCTTTTATGTACTTTCTCATAATTTTTTATTAAGTCTGGTAATGATTCAGAAGATATATCAAAAACATAGGTAGTTAAACTCAATCTTGTGTTGCTCTGATGACGTCATCGTACAGTTTACCTTTGACACTGTTCTTCTCGAGGCCCGGAATATGGGACATAGTGGAAAAGCCACCGTTTTTCAATTTACGCCGCGGTTGTTTCAAATGTATCGCGGTGTTACAGCGGGCTACCAACCATTTTGCCGACTTGAATCGAGAGTGTGACTAGATTAAAACCTTAAGCCCCCAAATAAATCCGGTGGCAAATATTTTTTGATTGCAATGTTTCTCAAATGCCCGGAAGGGTATTTTTTTGTTTTTAGTCCGAACTGTATTTTTAGGACTTTGGAAATGGGTTCTGTTAGAGTGCAATGCTCAATTTTTTTTCATAAGCCACCAATTGTTCTATAACTGCATGTCGACAGAGTACCTATATACTTACAACTACGCCATTTTAATAATTGGTCCCTTTCAAGTAAAATGTCGTAATTGAGGAATAGACGCGGGTGGTGGGGGCTTAAACTAAAGTGTGAAATTGGTGGCAGTGAATGTCAAGGTTAACGTGGTTTTTCAGAACACATTGACTTCAACAGTCAAGTCTTCAACATTAAAAACTATTTAGATATACAGAAGAGAATGTGCGAGTATTGCAAGATGATCTTGCGTAGCAAGAAAACATATGTTTTCGTCACTCGTTCAGTATTGCTTGATATTTTTGACGGTTATCCCAGTGAGACGGGATGAGACGGAAGGAGCTCGTGCCTAAATAATAGCAGCGGCTCGGACCGCGCTTGCCTGTGGATGGGTTACCACCCATTACATACCGAGTTTCCTCCGTACCTCGGAAAGCACGTTAAGCCGTTGGTCTCAGCTGTCATTTGTAGATTTTCAACAGTCGTTAAAGGTAGTCAATGACCCGAAAATCTGACTATCAGTCTTACCAAGGGGTATCGTATTACCCAGTACTAACTGGGATGTGGAAGTCAGATAGGCAGCGCTCCATGTAAAATACTGGCATTCAGCTGCATCCGGTTAGACTGAAAGCCGACCCTAACATAGTTGGGAAAAGGCTAGACGGATGATGAGACAGGCAACACAACAACACAGATTTAAATAATGCTCCTCAACACACGTTTGAAACCCGCATTTTTCCCATCGGAGTTGATTGATATTTCACAACGCAATCTCCAACGAACTAAATATACTTCTTTTGCTTCGACCACGCTCACACATTTGGCCTTACAAGCACTCCGGTTGCGACGACTACGCGTACTTATATATGAAACAATCTTGTCCAAAAACAAGCCAAAAATAATATATAATAATTGTCAAAACAAAACTCAAGTGTCGAAATCAGTCGAGCACAATACGCAAGGGCAAAAAATCTCATTTAGCTGGCACACGTTGATAAAAAGGTTGAACATTAATTACATTACCATCACCGACGCCCCAGGTGCGTCCACAGGCGAAACACCCTGTTTTATTAGCCCTCGTGTTATATACAACTCGTTTGTCAACGTAATTAATGCTGTACCTATGTTAATATGTATTGTTTATAATCATTTTTTTGGCAACGAAATTCGGCTGAGCTTGCTTAAGCTACAGTTTTTGTTCAAAACAAAAGAATACTTGTAAATAGACAGGTAGAATTCATTACAGGATAGCGAAAACAGAACGTAATTGTTTAGTCTTCATAAATATTCCATTCTAATCATGTATATACATTAAATTCGTAATACAACTCTGTTAAACAAAGTTTCCGAAGTTTAATTAGAGAAGGTTCTCGGTAATCCTAATTACCAAATGTTTATTGAAATATCTACCGAAACGTACCTATTTCTATACCTACAGGCAATTAATAGAGGAGCGCCTTATTCGTTACCTTCGTGTCTAAATATATAATGAACAAGTCAGACACCTAGCCCGTAATATCTTGTACGTGATAAGTACTTGTTCACTACATCGAGGCTACAGACACGTCCCCTAACTTGTCAGACACTGCCTTGCCAACGCGATAATCTAATTGTACCTATACACAATCCAGCTACCACTGTACTGTAGTCACTGTAGACTAGACTACTTCTTAACAAAATCAAACTCCATTACCATTGATATAAGGACCATTACGAGCACAGAATCCAATAAGAATAAATGTCAAAAATAAAAATGTGAGATTCATTCTTCAAATCAGAATAATGTATTGCCCAAATAACAAAGATGAACAAATGAAACATCAAAAATACAATAAAATGCGGGCAAACTCTTCGTGATCGCATTTCGCTTGTGATAGCGCATAGGCAGAGATATTGTTGAGTTACGCTCAATACTATTTACTCGGCGATATTCTCCCTTGTGAAAATCTCTTAGATGCGATCATAAATCGCTTCGGTTGACATAATAGCGTAAAGGGAGCGGCCTGGATTTATGCATGTTTGATTTAGAGGGAGGTGAATGTTGTCATTTTACCGCGGTACCACTAAAAATATGGTGCGTTTACTCTACGAATATTATTCTCAAAGGAGATATGGACATAGATACATACGCTCGCTTTTGCACTGTTTAAATAAGTACATGAATTTTCATGAACGTTTTGGAATACCGCATACGTAATAAGGTGCTTTATAAAAAGTAGAGAACATAATGCGTGTGTTTGGAACCGAGCTCTCCACTCGAAAGTCGAACGTACAAAATTGGTCTTCTAACAATTTGTGAATTATCCTTCGCATGCTTACCTCGCCAGATATCGTAAACTTCGTTTCTTATGCGCGTTTTCGTTTTATGATTTATTGTTAGGGCTCATTTATATGATTGAATAATAAAAACTGCTCGGTCGGGTACCACATTTACATTTGACTTTCATTTACCACGTGAATTTTAATAAGATTTCTAATAAAAGAAAATATTTTTTCACAACGACGATAAATTCGTTAGATAAAAATTTGAAGAGAGTACTTTTTATTTAGAATTTATCAGATAACATCTCGGTGGGAATTTATTTAACCTGACGACTGCAAAGGAGGGCTGACTATTAAATTTATATGAAAGCCGGTCTTCGTTTATTGCGACTCGGATTGGAATTGGAATATCCAGACAGAACAGATTAACAATTTTCGAATTCTAAGGACAGCCTGTGTTCTAAATTCAAGACACGATTCAAATTAAGTGATAAAGCGTTGGGAGTACGCCGCCTGTGCCCGGTTGTCACCCGGTAATACCCAAAGAAGCGACGTGCCCCTGGCCCATTACGACGAGCTGCATTGCAACAATTTTGAGGAGGAAATTTTCAAACTGTATCAACAAATGAAGTGGTAATTATCTCTAAATCAACTCCTAAATATACACAGACTGTATATTAAAGTGTTCGTTGTAATGTTTGATTAGGAGCCGAGGAGCCGAGGAGCCGTGGAGCCGTGACCGTGAATCTGGTGCGGAGAGCAATTTGTGGGTTAATGTTGCTCTAGAATTATGACAGACGGTATCTTAACATTTAAGTAACGTAACAGTACAAGAATTATTATAAATAAGTGCCTTCTTAGTTCTAATAAAACATATTATTATACAAGGTGGATGCGGCCAATGAACTGAGAAGATACCGATTGCAATAAATCGCGATGGATAAATGAGCCTGTTTTATAAATCAATAATTTGACAGTACTGAAGTTATAGATTATTTTGTACAGAAAGTTTGTGATACAATAAAGTTATTGTACAAGGTCCTCTAACAAAATGTGGTAATGATCAACATCATATAAGTGGGAATTATGATAACAACTTCCAGTAATTCAAAGTACACACAAAGTAAAGTTCTCACAATAACATCAAACAACATAATCAACTATATAATAACATGACACATAATCGTAATCCAACACATATAATACACGAACACACCCAAGAACATCTCAATACATCTGACTGTTTAATAACAAGAGACGATCGAATAATCAGATCACGTATTGAACACCAAATTCATAATCGGCTATTGAACGCAACCCCAAGGAATTTGTAGGGGATAACGCGAAAACTGAAGGTGTTTATTATTTTATGATGCTACTCCATTCTCGAATAAGGCCGTACAATAACGATAAAGTGTTACGACCTATCCAATGAGGAGGAAAAAATGTCGTACAAGTCTCGTTTGTGGAGGGCCTAATGATATTTTACTTTAATAACAATATGTAGGCTTTACAATGTTTAATATGGGAAAATAAGCCGTTACCCGGAAATGAAGTGGTTTTCTTAAGATTATGTAAATGAACGACTGAGATATTTATAAAACGAACGTATTAACATTCTCTCTTCATGACAACCTTACGATAACTGAAACTTATATTAAACCATTACTATTTTATTTTATTTATTTACTATGTAAACACACTTTTTTAAATATTTCATAACATTAAAAAACATTTAAATATAAAAATTCACGCCACCGTCTGCCGCTGTCGGGAGCAGGGTCCAAGCTACCGATGGTAAGGGCCCCATAGACGGAACCTCCTCACAATGCGGGCCGTATCGAGGAGTCCTGCTTTTTGAATCAGGCCCTTGATCCAACCGCCTACGGAGAGCCTCGACAGATGTTCGTGGAGGCTCTTGGTCATCAGGCCATTGACTGTTACGACAATCGGCACAACGATAGCCGAGTTCACATTCCACATGCCGACAACCTCTTACTTTTACTATTAACTGATTTAATTGATAACTGAAGTTCATAAGAATCTGGAAACAGTTTTTGGATACTATTCTTATTCGTATAAATTAGGTTCTGCTTAAAAAAAACAAACAGTAAAATGTCTATTAAAGCTCCTTAGAAAAAGTTAGAGAACAGCATAGTCTTCCGAATAGAAATAATAAAACCTGTATTTTGTCAAAATCTACTATTAATGAAAAAAATATGTTTTTACATGTAAAATTACCAGTATCAAATAAACCACAGTGATAGTGCTTATACCTACAAGTAGAATGTTAAGAAACAGTAAATTCTTCAACAGAAAAAACGTTATCGATCCGCTTTTCCACCGAAATGATTGTGATAATGTCAACACAACACGCTTTGCTGGCAAATACAAATAACCTTAATGTACCAAAGCCATAAAAGGCGAAAAACAAAAATAACTCAAACACAGGCAAACAAACCGAATGAACTACACATAAAAAGGTACAACGATTTGTTAAATGAAAAGTAATCAACACAAATTACTGACTGCGAACGATAATTGAATAGTCTTTATTAATATTTCAATTTACACACGCAATAGGCGAAAGAAATGATAGATTACTATCTGGAATGACTGAAAAAGACGCTGTTATTAACAGATAAATGACCACAGTGAAGAATACAAAAGAAAGGAAATTGTGTTTCTATGTTTCTATATTCTAATACAATTTTTAACATCGGAATGCTAATGCGTAAAAACTTGATAATAAACTTAAATACGTAAAGGTGACTTTGTTTGTTCTCAACGTTTATTTGATGTAGTCTTTTTCATTATACCCAAATTAAATACAAGTATGGTAACTACTATGGGTAATAACCACTCATTTTTACAAAAAAGAATAGTATTTTCCAAATAATAAGTTGGTAACGCGCAATAGTTAGACAAAACTTAAAAAATTAAAGCCTACACTAGACAGTCTTTTTAAAAGAAAATTGGCACCTGTCACCTCCACTTAAACTTATAATAACATGCCATCAACTTATTAAATCTAGTAGTCATATTTATTAGTAAAAGCGATTATCGACTTGCCCCATAAGGTCACGAAAATTGTAAGCGGTGACCCCAGATGGGCGAGGGGCGAGTAACTGCGAGCGAACAAACGGAGAGAGGGAACTCTCTTCAGTCGTGTGTCAACTGCCGATGACGCCGGTCGTCCGCGCCGCGCTCGCTAGCAAAAATATTACGTGAGCTTCATTATAACTCGACTCAACTCTGCGATTGAAATGTTAATTAAAACCGTGTGTGAGTAAAGTGCTTACGGCAATATATGGAGGGATAAAGCTCTGTGATATGTGATGGAACTGTTTGTTTAAAAACTTAATGAGGATGTATGTCTTATTGGCAGTACTCAGTTTACTTATAAAAGGTAATTGTAATTATGTGAATGGACTGTGTGCTTTTATTTATATTGTTCTTAAATATTATAAATGTTTTTAATTTAAGTGAATTGTACGGACGGTATTATGCAATTATATTCACATTTTGTGCGGAATACGAACAATTTACCGAGTCCCACGCTGGGCGACAATAAACCGGCGGTGACAGCTACGATTTCTTAATGCAGCTCCGTTTTCAATTTAGGAATAAAATTGCATAAAGATATTATTCATGAAGACCGAGGACGCCTTTATAATAAGAAGCCATTCATCTAAGAGCGACATCATAAGAAAAAGACCTCCTTAAGTAGGTTATCAAGAGATAGGTATTTATTCGCAACGATAATAAATCATTTAAATTCTCCTGAAACTTTTGCTTTTCGGAAGATTACGATTGACATTTTAAATGGGGGGTAAATAACTTTTCTCTTCTACTTGTTGTGGGTAAAGAGTTTAATGAAGAATCTCGAGTTTTGAAGGAAACTTTTATAAACTAAAGTGGCCTTTTCTCGCCTTCTGAAAGGCAAACCCCTCAATTAAATCGACAGTATATCTTTTATCCAGAGGAGCTCTCCGTTAGATTTATTCAGGCCTGCCCCCGGCCCGGGGTCGCTAAAAGCAAATTGAGCCTTAAAAATACAAACTGTATCTCTTTTTAATTTTTTTTTTATGGAAATCACTAAGAAGTCTTCCATAATCGATATTCAATTTATCGGAAACTGGTTCGCAACTACGAGTATAATGTAGCTTACTGGAAAGTTGTTTATTAAGATTCTAGGGAAGCTTCGAGACTGCCACAAAATAAGCTAAATTTTTAAGGGACAGGATATTCATTTGTATTTTGGACTAGCTTATTTATGCCTGCGGCTTTGCCCACGTGGACTTCGGTTGTTGTCCCACAGGATCTTTCCGCTGGGATAAAAGTATCATGGGTTAATCCAGGTTATAAACTGTCGTTATGCTGAATTTTATCCAAATCCGTTGGGGAGTTTTTGTGTGAAAAAGTAACAAACATCTATCCTTCGATCCATCCTCATAAACTTTTATATTTGTAATAGTAAGAAAGATAAGATAGTAAAATGAGGCTTAACGTAGCGCTTATATTATTAACTACGGAAAAATATTTATACCTTTCTGAAAAATTTATGCTACGCATTGGAAATAGCTCTTTTAAATACCAGAAATCGAGGAATAAAAACTTTATGCGCTGCGCTCCCTATATTCTGGTTATTGCTTCTTACTGGTATTTTGTACATATTAATCCATTCGATTGTTCAGTATACATTATATCATATGGATGGTATGGTCTGTATGGTCTAAGGATGTCCAGTTTAAATATAGGTAAGTCCTATTCCACCATTCGTCCATTAAGATACAAGGAGTGTTATATTCACCTCAAAATCCTATTGCCTAGGTTGGTGTCGTGGATGACCACGCATTACATACCGAGTTTCCCCCGTGCAGTGGAAAGCACGTTAAGCCTTTGGCCCTGACTGTCAATTGCAGATCTCTGACAGCTGTTAGGTAGTCAGTGGCTCGAAAATCTTACAACCAGTCCTACCAAGCGGTATCGTATTACTCAGTACTAACTGGGTTTTGGAAATCAGATAGGCAGTCGCACTATGCAAAATACTGCCAATAATAATATTCAGCTGCCCCACAATAGTTTGAAAGTTTTCAGCAGCAATCCCAACATAGTTGGGAAATGGACATTTATTTATTTATTAAAAGCAAAGGTTTTTTTTAAGGCTAAGCAGATGATGGTATTCCATCATATATGTCGCTACTCTTACACTCTAGCTAGATAAATCCTTGATCGTCATCTGCCTTTGTTTTTTTGGTTTAAATAACCGATTTTTGTGATGTTCATGACATGAAGTGACTGATATGATGTGGTCTGACCCCCACCACCCATTTTTTACACAAATAAATACAATTCTAAATGATAAAGCCTGGGTAATAAACCCCTACTGTTGTTGCGAAAACATTTATTGGTAGTTAGTGATTACATACTCAGGTACTTTACTCCTCGCTCCTGATTCAACCCGCTAGTCACTTTTACGCCTCCCTCGAGGAGTGATGGAGTGGTCTATTTGTACTCCAACACAGCGAAGTTAAAATAGCTGTAAATAAGTTGTGACAGGTCGATATTCCACCGGCTGGGAGCCGACATTTGATATAACCTACTTGGTTGACTTTTTTACTTTTTTGTGGGACATAAACATTTGTTTTTTTTTTAACTGTAACACTTCGAAATTTAAAAACTTGTCTTTGGTGCTTAGTTAGGTTTGTAGTTTCTACATACAGTTGTTCGAAAGTTGATTTCGAACTGTTACTTGGAAAAATATTATTTTACTCAAAAAGCGTTCCACGAGTGGGCTGAAAAAGTTTCTTATTTGTTTTTTAGACTGGAACAAAGTTTACAGGCAAACAACCGTAAAAAAGAAAAGTCTGTGGGTACTGCTGGCCAGTACTTACGTTGTTTAACTTTTTTCTCGGAATACCTATACATACTAGATAATATGATGTTTTTACGCCACCCACACCCGCATCTTCTTATATTCGATTTTCAAGTGATAACAGATACTTAAGTATATCAAATTGCCACGTGGGTGGTTTAGAGATCCGTATATAATAGAAATTCTACGATTCTGATTGGTTCCGTTCCAATAATGACAAAAATTTTCAGTTTGGTACAAAACTATAATTGCTATTACAAGGTTACAAAGCTCCTTCAAATCAAAGCTCAATAAGATTAAGATACTTATGTACAGTCAGGAAAATTAGTTGTTAGACAAATTGTCTTAAATACAGTCTTTACTTATGTAAGACCACAGGTTTTTCGGATTCATGTGTGTATTGTACAATTATCACTTGCGTCGGTGAAGGAAAACAGCGCGAGAAAACCAGTATGCCTCAGAGATATTTCTCGACGGCATGTAAAGCCAAGTCAGAGGCCCATGGGCGGCATAAAAACTCGGATACCAGGTTAGGCTCTAACCACACGATAAAGAAGAAGAAGATTTATGTTCAAATCACTACTGTAATTTTTTGACAATTGTAAAAATGGTGAATTGATGAAGGGTTGTTTCTTATCTTTACGATTCATTTTCTTGGCAATAAACTGGAGTAAATGTAAAACCATCCACATTGGATAGTTTTCCAAATGACTGAAGTTTTATTCCGCCTTCTGGTAACAAGGTCAACATTAAAGGCCGAAACACACCGGATCCGTACATGTAGACGTGCACGTGCACATACCATGACGTTGTAATACATATATGGAATTTTATAGAGACATGGCACACCGCTTGCGTGACGTACACGTGTGCGTAGACTACATGCGCAGAGTTACGTGGTACGTGCACGTGCACGTTCACGTGTACGGATCCGGTGTGTTTCGGCCTTAAAACCTAGTCTTTACCGATGAATAACCTCGGACAGCTTTTAGAAATTACGTAAAAAAATACACGAAACTTTCAAGAAAAACAAAATGATGAAATTGAACACTCAAAAAGAAAAAAAAGCATCAAAAGACAGCAAATTAATCTAATATCAACTAAGCTCTCTAAAGAAATGGATAATAATTTATTTATTCTAAGAAAAGTAGGTCCTAAAGTTAACTATCCCCAATTAACGTAGACTATTTGACAGGTCAGGCGGGTGGGTAGTCTTGAAATAGCACCACCTCCTATACAAGGCGGATTTTAACAATTACAAAGCGTTTAATGTTGATTATAGTGCCTTCACTAGATGACGTCTTTGTGGGTTTACTGTAAATAGAAGACAGCTAGAACCTGATCAAAGCCCGTATATTATATTCCCAGAAAATAGGGAATAAAATATACGGGTTTTGATCAGGTTTCAATGTAGGAAATAGTTTTTTTTTTTTTGGTTTTTGTCTCATATGAAGATTTGATTTTGTATTCTACAGTTACGAGCATAAAACCTTAACACTTACGCAATATTCATATTTAATTTTCTCCGAAACCAGTGACAGTTCTGCCCAGACCCTATTATAACTGTTTTTCAAACAATCATCATTTTACCTGAAAATCATTTTATTGTTGCATAACTGTAGGTTCTGTCCAAACGGCTCACACTGATTTTTTTAACAAATTTTATATTAACGTAAACATTTTTAGTTAATAATGAAAAATAATTTGTAGTATAATTTTTGTATAATTTTAAAACTACTGTTATTCTGAAATCGACCACATTTGACTCTTACGTTTAAAAGAGTTTACGGTATCGAATAATGAAATAAAAACTAGGTGACCGCTTTTTCGGTAAAAAAATACAACAAACTGTGCGGCGGCGGTAAAATAGGTGTCTATGTATTAATGCAATTTCAACGCCTCTGATATGTTTGCTTTATATTGCGGAATGTATCCGCAATATTTAAGTCTCAGCCGAGTTTTGTGGGAAAACAATAATATTTTCAAGTTAGGTCAAATTCGATGTCAATCTTAGCTTACACCTTATGTTCAAATCAAAACTTATAACTCAAAAAGACGAAGTTTTGTTGCAACGATTTCCATTCGGTCTGTTCTTGGCCGGTACAATCGTTTTTATGTACTAGCTTTTGGTCGCGGTTTTGCCTGCGTGGCTGGTGATCTATCCCACAGCAACGTGACTCGGATCAAAAGTAACCTAACCTAGTCTAATCCAGGCCATGGCCTAGCCGTTTACCAATCCATTCAGAGGTTAAAGTGTAAAAAGTAACAGGCCGAGTTTCTTTAGCATGGATATTCTGCAACTATCTCCCTTAAGTACCTAATCTATGTTATGCTTATTCGATATAGCTGTCTTTCATTCTCATAATATAATATATTTTTAAACCTCCATCAAGCTCCATATAATATCATTATTTATCTTATCTACACGTATATTTCATGCCACCCTAAAGTAATTATAGAAATACACACCTTCAACCTTGACCATCGAGTATTTTGGTAGAGCCTGTCTGTAGGCTCAAATTAGATATTTTAGGGGCTAAGCAACGTCCTCTGTCCGAAATTAGGATAAAATAACCCTGAAAATTATTTTAACCCTCAGTTCGAAGCAATCGCTCAAGATTGAAACCCTCAATAAAGCATTTTTCTGTCTCAATATAATCAGGTAGATGTAAATAAATTACTCTTTCAAGCTTGCTTGGGCACTTTTGAACCAAGAAAATGGGTTTATTTCTAGTGATTTTATCTAAGTATATTCACTGACTATACTTAGACAAAATTCATTGCTTTTGAGTAACTAAACTGGCTGTAATAACGAAATTAAGTTAACTTTGAAAGGCGTTTCGTTGTTAATTATCCGCGTCCTTTATACACAGCTAAAATTCTGTTTAATTTGAGAGTTAATGGATTAAATAACACTACAAAGGAGATAGGAATAAACCCTGCGAGAATATCTCAATAAAAGGGCTACGGTATTATCATAATGAATTAAAAATCATTTCGAGTCCATCCGGGACTAAAGCCGCAATCCCACTGAAGGCTGTGAAGCTAGTGTACAGCCATAAACCACGGGAACTTATGACCCTCCCGCGACCCATAGAAAGTTAAGATGTCCCCCAAACGTAGCGCGGGAAAAGTCTTCCTCTCCCAACAAGAAAGAGTTCAAAATCGATGGACCAACTAATTTATTAACTCACTAAATTAGGTTACTATGATACTTTTTCTTGATTTCAGCCGTTACTTTGTTCGTGCTTCGTGCAATGTTAATTCAAGTAAGAAATAATTTCCATTTCCAAGCCCGTGGTATCCATAAAATCTTTAACGTAACAATCGTGCTGCACTGCAGTTGTACTTAAACGTTGTTAAAAGTGTGAAGAAAACTAGCGAATGAGCACGACAACGTTACCTCCCACTAATTAACTGACTTTAAACAATAAAGTTACCTTAGTGACGTCTTGGTATCACCAACTCGAAGGCGAGACTTTCAAAGATTAAACAGTACAAGTTTGTTTCGGTTTAACAAGGTCTCGCTTCTGTTAGTCCCGAATGATTGTTGTAAAGTCCAGTTTGCTTACCTCTGGGGAAATAAAGCGAGATGGATATATTTGCGAAACGAATCTCTCTTTCGTTACGTAGAAAATTATAATATTTTATTAAAGCCTCGGGATCGTTATTTGGTTCTGGAATTAATATTTCAGACGTCTAACTTTTAGACTTTCCATACATCTTGCTTACGTAAGTTGGACGGTTTCTATCTCCTTCGGCTTGTTAACTACTTTTTTATTCTACCGCGCAATCCTGTTCGGTAATAAGTTTTAAAAACATGTAATTAATGAAACTATGCAGAATACGTTTAAAAGTATTTTAATAATTCTGTTTAAAAGTTTGCGCATACCTAAATGAAAAGCGGCGGTCTAAAATGTTGAAGGTACGTTGGGAAATCTGAAATGATACGTGTTGACAGTGGATTTTAATGTAGGAATGAGCCATGTTTCAATGTTCTGGTGAAAAAGTTACAGCATCAAACCGGTTTAATATTTTCGTTGTATTATAGTAGTAGGGGAATATGTGATGCGGAGGAATTAGGAAAATGTCGTGAGGAAAGTGTTGAGTGTGAATGTGGATGGCTATAAGAGCAGGGGAAGACCAAAGAAACGATGGTGGACTGTGTGAAGGATGATATGGCAAGAAAGGGTGTGTCCGATGAGATGACGAGTAATAGAGTAGTATGGAAGAAGAAGACATGCTGCGCCGACAAATTGGAATAAAGGCAGGAGAATGATGATGAGTCGAGAATATCTCTGTAGTATTGCACAATTTATAGGAGCAATTCTCTCTCTTCGGCCAGAAGACAGTCATATAGGTCTACATCGACAGCCCTAATCTCAAGAAAACGAATGCAAACGTTTTTTCGCCACAAAATTGTTAACCGCTTTTCTTTCGAAAGCACAACGTGTGTACAGTCACGAGCACCAATATGTAAATACTTAACAACTTTTAAAAGTGTTTTTCTCCTACTGTTCTGATTAAAATTTCATATTGTTACGAATATAGTGTTTGGAACAAATATTTTTATGAAAAAGATCCTATCTCCAAGTTACAATCGTTTTTTCTCGCGAAAATTGCTTTTAAATTAAGAAAAGTGTGGTGCTCGTGACTGTACATACCTAGCTTGTGTAAATAACGTACATTTGTACATCAAGTTAGGTATGCAAACTAAGGTCGTGCTTTCAAAAACAACAATTAAACAACATACTACACAGACATTCGACTCAAGAAACAGAAGCCTTTATCAAAGTTAACGACATAACTATTAAATACACATAAATCTAACATTATGAACAGAAGATAACAAATCAAATAGTTAGCGATTTAACGCGAAGACGACAGTTAATTTATAAATCAAGGGTTGGACAGGACAGTTAGGAGTTGATAGCAAACTTCACTAACTTAGTTATAGGGAGGTGCGAGTCGTGCGTGGCTCCAACTGTTGTTGTCAACGATTTATATGTATTTCAGCACTTGTTTCTGCCGCGGTTGTTCTTGCTGTTGTTTTGTGCTAGATGGAAAACTGTGCTATGGTTCTTAGAATTTAGTACCCAAGTACTAAGCATACGCCATCTCCCTGTCCGTATGATTGACTGTTCGACATAGGGCTGTATCTTTTTAACCGTGATGAGAAGTGTTTCTCTACCTTGTAAAATGCATAGTTCATTGAAGTAATCTTACTACTATTATTTTTAGGGTTCCGTAGCCGAATGGCTCAAAACGGAACCCTTATAGATTCGTCATGTCTGTCTGACCGTCCGTATGTTACAGTCACTTTATTCCGAAACTATTAGGACTACACAGTTGAAACTTGGTAGGTAGATGTATTATGTGAACCGCCTTACGATTTTTATTCAAAAATAAAAGATTAACAGGGGGCTCCCCTACTTAGAGAAAAAAAAAACCTATATGTGCGGCGTTTTAGAGACCTATCTGTCTTTAAAAATGTTTTAAAGACCTATCTGTCTTTAAAAATGACATGAGGTTCCTAAAACCATTTTTTCTCAAAATTAATCGTTTTAAAGATAGACTCTTCCAAAGTGGTAAATGTGTCCCTCCCCTCTAATTTCTAAAGTAAGAAGAGGAAAATTCTGAAATATGTAGAATTGTAGCACGTAAAAAAAACTTTCAACAAAAACGCGGGCATAAGCTAGTGATTGCATAGATATCATTACCCAATGAAAACCTATAGATCCTTTATTATTGGTAGATTTCTTTACTCAACTTTTACCCACGGTAACTGTTGTTCTGATAAAAACCACCAAATATTTGGATTGGCCAGACAAAATTATATTTATGTACCTACTTGTTATTTAAAAGGCCACACTTGTCCCAACATTTGAGCTATGATATTTATTCTATACAAGAAACGTCCCCTGTAATATTTATAGTGAAGAAATATCGAAAGTATTACACGGACTGTCTCCTATTGGATTTACGACATATCAGCGGTTTTTCGATTCCATTTATGTTCATACGACAATATGAATTTGTTGTTTGATTTAATATGACATACAATTGGACAATTTTATTTGCATGTAAATATGTTTACTGCTACCGAAAGTTTTTTTTTATATTTCGAGGTATAAACGTTTATGCATGACCTGTTTTCCTGAGCGAAATCGTATGTTTCCTGCTTCATAAAAAAGATGGTGATATGAATGTCGAAAATACGTACAATTTTGCGTTTTTTGGGTTCCGTACCTCAGTCGGCAAATACGGAACCCTTAAAGGATCACTAGTCCGTGTGTCCGTCTGTCAAGAACCTTTTAATCATGGACGCGTGGAGGTATCAAGCTGAAATTAATATCAAATAAGTACTAAAGTTTGCTAATTCTTGGAGCAGTGAAAATATCTAACTTTAAAGTCAAAGCGGTCAAAAGATATGACCATTTATGTCGCAAATTTTGCGATTTCACAAGGGAAGCAAAACCTATAGGGTACTTCCCGTTGACCTAGAATCATAAAATTTGGCAAGAAGCAATGTCTCACAGCACATTAAAGGAATAAATCTGAAAACAGTAAATATGTAGTTTAATAACAAAATACCTTCATTTTTATACGGAATACTCGATGCGCGAGTTCAACTCGAACTTGGCCGGTTTTTTTTTCAAATTGTATTTCAGTAGATAAAGTAAAAAAAATAGTAATGTAGTAATACCTAGATGATGGTGTGTTAGAAATATTTTTGGTGAGAGCAGTCGATACAAAGGCTAGTCTATGCTTCGCTTTTAAACTTTTCCGACCACATATAGTTGTGTCGTAATATTAGAATCGGTTGATTGCTGTAGCAGCGTAGTCGCGTAGTAGTAAAATCGTGTAGTCGCGTAGCAGCAAAATCGCGTAGTCACGTAGTCGCGTAGTATCTGCTTCGCCGTAGCAGTAGTCCATTATTTTCTTTATAGAATCGATGCAATACACATCTGTTTTAAAGAGATTATCTTAATGTTATTCTACATTGTTGTGTTGAAGGGTTCCGTACCCGAAGGGTAACCAACGCTTTCCGTTCGTCCGTCCGTCTGTCTGTCAGCGGGCTGTATATCATGATCCTTAATAGGTAGACAGTTCAAATTTTCACAGAATGTGTATTCCTGATGCCAATATAACAATAAATTAAAATAAATAAAACAAATAAATTAAAAGAGGGCTCCCCTACTACCCTTCATGCGCGAGTCCGACTCAGACGATCGTTTTTTTAAGCAAAACTTATAACCAAACAAAGTTTAGAAAATCGTACTCGACAATTGTTAAATTCTGTTCAGTAATGACTGAATCGCTCACACTGAATTTATGATGACCAATCCATTCGATCGATTTATGAATACCTGCATACCAAAACGAAAACAAAATATGACAGCTGCCCATTTGATATTAATTTGATTGAAGCATTCCGTACCGTTTTGTATTCGCCAAACGCGTGATTTGTTGATGATATTGGAATTAATTTTAGTGGATTTACACCCGGTTTGTGAATTGAGAACTTGCCATACTCTACTTGTGTATTAAGTGGTTTCTTCGTGGACTGAAATTAAAGGAATCACCTAAAGTAATGCTAAAATTGAGCTTGTTAATTTTTCATCTTCAAATGTTCATTCAAAACCTATGAAAAATATGTATCTTTTGGTTGTAAATAATTAATAATAATTTATTTATTGGCATAAACAAGTAATTTACAAGGATGTGAATCACTGGTGCCTGTGGTAGGTAGTGAAACACCAGTATGACAGGTACTACTCAGAAGTCATTTTAAAATTTTCATAGTTAATGTACCAATATTGACAGATTATAGAATAGAAAGTTTTTATTTCAGACCGGAGTCCATAGGGTTAGTAACAATTTTACTTAACTTCTAGTGTTAGTAGAAATTATAGGGTCAATTTATTAATAATGATAGATCAATCGGCCCACTATGGCCCTGGGACCGCGGACCAGTTACCCTTTTTTAAAAATTGATAATGGTTAACTGGGCCCACATCTGTTTTGCTTTAAATCAAGTGAAGGGTAATTAATTAATTAGAATTAATATACAATTAAGATTCAGCGTGGAGCCGCATCCACCTCCGCAATATCTGGGAATCCCACCGATCTGCGAATACACTGAGAATACTGTTGGTGCTGCCGCGAACACGAGTCATCAGGGATGCACATCTATTCCTATTAATGAAAAAAAGTCACTAATATAACCTTTAAATTCTATAAAATATATTTACCTCCTCTCTCATAAACTCTTAGTTGTTTGTCTGAGTACTTAGAAAGTCTAGGTTTATACTGAAGTATAATCATCAAATATTTAACCAAATAAGTGTTTTCACAACTTTTAATGGACGCTTACAATACTTTTATTGATGTTGTCTATGACACCTTTGGAAATAACATTATACATGTTTGATGAAAGACGAAATAAGTATCGGTACCTACTCACAAAAACAAGTAAGAAAAAATATTAGATAATAGTGCCCGCGTGAAACCGTTTTCATTGTCATTTTATGTTGAGATAAGCCATGAAAAGATATTTTGATCATAACATGTGGGGTATTTTAATTCAACAACAATTCAATGCTTAAGTCGAGCAGATTATTTTTTTGAACATACGAAGCAATGGACTAGGAATTTATTTAAATATCTTTTCCTTCCCATCTTCCAAGCATGGCTGTTCTAGGTGCTGAAACCTCAAACGCAATAATTTAATTGGTAGTTATGTATTTGAGCCGTTTGGGGTTGAAACACTAGGGCTATGTGAGGGACGGTACCTCATGAGGACCGAGTGTCCACTAAAGAATTAGCATTGCTATCGAACGTGGCAATGCTGCCAGCATTCTAGGCACTTTTCCTGATGACATTGACGCGGACGAATTTTTTGACGTCCTGTAATTCTTTTCCCATTTTGATACTAGTATGAGTTTCAAAATGGGAAAAGAATTGTTATTTTAAGTCTATTTATAGTTTGTTAATAATTTACATAATATGTAAATTATTAACTAAACAAATGATAATTATGCAATACTCACATGAATCCGAAAAATCAGAGGTGCGTGTCTTGGGTTCGAACTCGAGACCTATGACTTGGCAGTCCGACGGTCACACCAAACATACATACGTAAAGTAAAAAAACTAAAGAATTCACGAACACTCTTCGGATGTCGATTGAGTTTTTCACAAGACTTGCCCAAAATCTGTAGTCAGCACATAGGT
This sequence comes from Noctua pronuba, assembly GCA_905220335.1. NCBI lineage: Eukaryota > Metazoa > Arthropoda > Insecta > Lepidoptera > Noctuidae > Noctua > Noctua pronuba. The sequence continues at coordinate 11,529,146 of LR999896.1, forward strand.
GCTGTTGTAATCTATCTCTACCTACACCTATCTCTTTTGTTCTTCGTACCTGTCAACAAAATACAGGCTGTATACCAATCACTGTCTCCCATCGTATAGAGGGCGTAACTGTCGTAACAGCCTACCATCATTGTGCGATGGACTGGCAGTTTGCCACTGTATTGCCTTACAGCCGGTAGGTAGCCACGATATTGCTGTAGCTACGTGTTAATAGTTGTGTAGGCTTTGTCTTATAGGCACGTTTAATCTTTAGAAAGAAATTCGTTATACTTGGTATAAAAATACTCTTTAAGAAGCTGAAAGCCGCTTGTTCTCCCCGTTATTGTGATAATTTTGTTGTTATGGACCATACCTGGAAACCTTCTAGTTACGGAGATATTGGGGGTCAACGTTTCAAGTTTTTTATTTTTATTCAGGTTTTTAATGTTATAACTTTACTAAAAATACCTCCATGACCCTCGTAATATTCAATGCATCCATCAGCATAATGTTTTACTGCGTTACATTGAGTCCAACGTGACTTATCACCCAAAAAAAAAAGTCGTTTCCCAGCAATAATTTTTGCGTAGACTTATACTGTCTGATTCTTACGCGGGATAACTGGAGAATGCGGCTGCATTCTCCAGTCATCCCGCGATCATGGCACTTGCAACAGCGTCAAGATATCGGGAGCTCAAAATAATCAATAATCACGTAAGATATTCCGTTTTATGTATACTTCAAAATTTAAATAGTAACCGATCTGATATTTGCGAATCCGACGTTCTATGTCACACGTGCAATGAGAAAAATATCGTATTTGTCTTTATTCTATAATAATATTATAAGATTTTCTGTAATAACAAAATCATTGCATCAAATAAAGTTTAAATACTGTTCACATCGATGTCCAATCGTACATAGACTATCATAATTTGTCTCTAGCGTTATTGTAATGACACCCTATTACAGGTAGTCTAACTATAATCAGACAGGCTAATGCAAATTCCGATTATGAAGACACTGGCCATATTAGACGGGATTGTCAGTATCATACAAGGTGTGAACGGACCCTTCACGAACCCGTCTACCAAGCAATCTGTACATCAAACTAAGTAACTCTACGCAAAAGTTATTGGTGGGAAACGACATTTTTCTTGGGGTGAAAAGTCACGTTTTACGGTAGGACTCAATGTAACGCACTTAAAACATTGTGCTGGTGGATGCATTGAAGAGTACGGGGGTCGTGGAGGTATTTAATGTAAAGTACATTACATACTAGTATTAAAAAAAACTTGTGAAAAAGCTGGAACTTTGAACCCCAATATCTCCGTTACTAGAAGGTTCCCAGGTATAGTCTAGAACAAAAAAATTATCGCAATGACGGGGAAAACAACTCACGCACTCACTCTTTTACACTCATTATATTGCAATTTTGTACGAAATTATTATGAACATTACAGCATATTGTGACTTCTAACAGTACATCGATATCTAATGAATATAATATGTTTGGGTCATGGCTGTATGACCTGTCTTATCAGTATTCGTACTGGCAAACAGTAAAAGTTAGTAAAGCCAATCGCAGAAGTAGATTAAGTTGATTTTGAATTGTGTTTTAGCATCATAAGTTGATTTGTAACAATGAGGGTGGCATAATCTGTCTAAATTAAAACCTTCTGCACTAAAATAAAGAAAAAAAAGTAAGTAAACCAGAAATAGTGGCAAACTGCAAGAAACTCCAAGATCTAAAAATAATCAAGTTTTCTCTAAAACGTCTTTCGAAATAAAACTTAGAAATCGCCATAAAAGGTTGTGGTGCTTCGCAATGCAATAAAATATTAACTCTTTTTATCCTACTGTAGAAAATAGGTCGTACCTATAGTTCAAAGACGTACGTGTGTAACATTGTAATATAGGGTGGGATATTTTATGTATTTTAAAAACGTTAGCTGTTCTATAACTATACACATTACAAGTCGCTTGTCTTATCATCATGATTTTCTTGCCCTTGTCCCAACACATTTGGGGTCGTCCCAGCATGTCTCCTTCGTCCATACTTCTCTATTACTCGTCATCTCATCAGACACCTTTCGTGCTATGTCATCCGTCACACAGATTCAGGGGCCGCTTTCTAGTTATACAGATAATAGTTTCTGAGTTAAAAACTTCCCGAATTTTGTTTTTTTTACGCACACAAATGGAATCCCATTTTGTTGATGGATAGGGGTAACGTTTTCACATTATCAATGGCAGGCAGGTCCCTTATATTTTCAGACGGAACACGGTAGGAAGATTGAAGACTAGCTAAAAACATCTAAATCAGGTTATTATGTTCTTGAGTAAGGTTATTTATGACGTACAACTACGTGAAATGGTGAAAATCTTAGTATCAGTAGATGCCGTCTCAGATTGTACTTCAATATGGCGGAACTTCACAGGAAATGTGTTATAATATGGCAGCCACATTTGTACTACGTATATAAAATAACGATTTCTATGAAAAGTATATAAGTCGGGCGGCATTCTAACCACAGTACACTACCACACTAACTCGGAAAACCGAGCGAGGCAACCGCAAAAACGAACACAATGGTCGCATCAGTTAGGGCGCGGCCTGCCCATTTTAAAATGCGATACTCATTTGTTAATCTTTTCATAAAATTCTCATTTCTTTGTTCCAGAGTCATTACTGCTAAAGATCGTCCGTGTAACAGTCCCCACGTACAGAGTGCGAGGTCAACCTGCCCAGTTTGAGTGCGACTACGAACTGGGTGAAGACAACCTGTACTCCGTCAAATGGTACAGAGACAATGAGGAGTTCTATCGGTATATGCCCAAGTATGATCCCCCGAAGCACGCCTACAAATTGGAAGGGATCAAAGTTGATGTAAGTTGGTTGTTTAAGTTTTAAGTAATTATTAACCCTACTGTAGGCGGACACGTGTGAGCTGATGAAACTGTGTCGGACAGTTGTGTTTCTGGATCAATAAATGTAAGTAGTTGATTGGTTTCCGTGTGTAATTTATTATAAAATAGCTTATGCCCGCGGCTCCGCAAGCGTGAAGTTCAGTTATAGTCCCACGGGATTGGACTATCAGGATAGCAAGTATCCTAAGTGTTAATCTTGGTTTCAACTATCTGTGTGCCAAGTTGCACCCAACTCAGTTCAGTAGTTTTGCATCAAAGAGTAACAACAAACATTCGTCAATCCGTCCATCTAACCTCACAAACTTTCGCATCTATAATTGTAGTAAGATATGATATTCAAGGTTTTTTAAATTAACTTTTTGTCATGCCTTTACATTTTTACACATTGGCATTTGGAAGTAATTTATTAACGCCGACTGTAGATTCAACATCAAGATGTTTTCCGATGTGTTGACAACTTTCGAGGCAAATCTGAAAACCTGGACAAAGTGACAATTCGTCAACGATAATAACGATGACACACTAAAGGCTTTTGTCGTGAAATCGTGTAGATATACGAAACGTTTAAACGTTTAAAATTTCCACTTGTCTAGATTGCCTTTTGGGTTGTCTCATGTGCCTTTGATATAACCGAGACCCATTCCGTACAAAACAGTCACTTAGAAATTCAGCTTGACAACAGAAATGTAATCAAGTCGTTCTCACTTTCAAGACATTTATTAGAATTGTCGAAATTAATTACATAATCCAAATCTGATACCGTACTCCAATGAAAAGCGATCAGTCTTATTTCTAGTACCTACCTAGGAAGGTACTCATTTACTGAATATAATTAAACGTCTGTAAATGATGCCAGCTAATTTGAAGGAGTTAACCACAATGTCTGAAGCACAACATCTTATGAATTTCCTTTGTAATGTTGAGAAGTCGACGAAAACATGTCTACTTTGATATTCCTCTGTAAAGCTTTTACTGTTGGTAAGTCATTTCGTCTTTACCATCATGTATTTGAAAAGCCATTTCGAATTGAGGTTTCTTTTGCTCAATGAGCACCATTAACCTTCTGGGAGGTAAAATTATTTTATAAATAAGTAGTCGTCGACAAAAATCAGATCAATGTCAACTTTAAAGGAAATGCTTGTATAAATGCCTCAGATTGACGACATGTGATACATAAGGCAAATTATCGGTGTAATTTGAAAGGTTTTCTTGGAATCTCATTCTTTAAAAAGGTTATATAGGGTGGTTATCTATTCAGGCAGCACAATAGGGGACGCCGTCGAACACTGACAAAAGATCGGGATAGAAATGAGCCGAAGCCTCACAATCCATACGAGACCATTGAGGAATAGTATCGTCTAAGCTAGTGGAAACGTGCTCAACAAAATTACTTGTAGTGGGCGATTTAGTAAGATTCCATTTTCCTTATTGATCATGGACATGATACAACGGGAATTTGAGCTCTCGTTTCTGTTGCCAAACTTTTAGATATTGTAGTTTTAATTGAAATACTATTTTAAGCTTTCACAGTTAATAACCTTTATAAGATATCTTCCGTGACTGTCCATTATTCTGAGCTCCCGATATTTCGACGCGGCTGTTGCAAGCGCCATAATTGCGGGATGGCGCTCCCGTACACACAGTTATGGATATCCCGCAAGTGACAGTATAAGTTTAATTGAAATAACGTAAATAAGGATACCCAGTTTAATCTAATACCTAAAGAATTTCAGAATCTCGTGACAGTCTAAAGTTAGTTATTTAAACTTCTAAAAATAATTTAACCTGAATCAAGCCACTGGAATTATCGAATGGAAAACTTTGCTCCAGGCATTCCAAAACCTCGGCAATCTTTGGCACTATTTTTAAACAATTTAATCTGGAAATTTCTTTATAAAAGCAAAGTTGTGAAAGAAACATTTCGAGTGAGCAATTTGAAAAAAATCTCGAAGTAGATACAGTTGAAGACATTCCAGTTGGGAACGAGGTCGTTCGTTAAATGGCACAACTTTTGTATGACTTCTTGCAATTAGCTCCTTACACAGTTTTTTTTTTAAAGAAAATTTTCTATTTTCCTTTTACCGATCTGGGGAAAAGGGAAACTAAAATACTAAGTTTTTCTCAACCTACGGATTTTTTTTACGAAATCACTTTCGTAATTGTGTTTTTTTTACGAATTTTACAAGTCCCATGCCATGCAAATTTATGTTTCGTTTCCTACTTATTTCTTACTAGTTTATACCCGCGGCTGCGCTCGTACCGAGTACGGTAATTATCCCACGGGTTCATACTACCAGGATAAAAAGTATCCTATATGTTAATCCAGATTATAAAGTATCTGTGTACCAAATTTCACCTAAATCCGTTCAACCATTTTTGCATGAAAGAGGAGCAAACATCCATACATCCTCACAAAGCTTCGCATTTATAATAGTCGTAATAGTATCATCCACTATTTTCCAGTTAAGTCAGTTTTCATGTTGATTAAATACCTGTACATATTTACTTATCAGAAACCTCTTGTTAATAGTTACAAAAGTCAGATGACAGAAGAGTCATCTTGCATCAGGTGACGCTCAAATCTAGTGGACTGTACCGATGCGAGGTGTCAGCCGAAGCGCCGAGCTTCGCGTCAGCAGCTGGCGAAGGAAGAATGGAAGTCATATGTAAGTATTATGGATATTAAAAATCAAAAGATATTTATTCAAATTAGGCTGAAAATTGACTGCCTCGTTTAGTGGTTGCAAGCGCGACTGCTGAGCGTGAGGTTTTGAGTTCGAATCCCGGGTGTGTGTTTTTGGGTTTTCGATTAGAAATTTATCTGTAACAATCACGGTGTCCAGATTTGTGCCCTATTGATGGCAGTAGGCCCGCCCCCTTCATGCGACTTAAAACATTACTGGCGCTATATGGGTGAACTATTTAGTCCACCTCTGCCTAACTCTTCGAGGGTTACAGGCGTGATGTTATGTTATATGTAGACAGTCCTCTCAAGTGCCCACTTCCTAGCATTTTAGTTGGGGAGAAGAAGTGGCGCAACAACCTCCCCAGCAACACATGCAAGAAAGAAAGATGAAAGTAAACACACACGTCTGTTGTTCAGCGAGTTAGTTAGCCATTAAACCTTTATCCAAGTCCGCCAGTCATCATCATTATCATTTCAGCCGAAAGACGTCCACTGCTGGACATAGGCCTCCCCCAAGTGTCGCCACATTGACCGGTCCCGGACTCATATCCAGCGGATCCCCGCAACCTTCACCAGGTCATCGGCATCGGTGTACCTAATGGGAAGCCTTCCAACGCAACGTCTTCCTTTTCGGTCCGCCGGTGATCTAGTTAAAATAAATGTATTTCCCAATTCCTGAAAGGGGTAGGCAAAAGCATAAAGACTACCTACAACATAATAAGGGCCAGCTTTTTGCCATTAACAGGCTCAAATTCGGTCTTGGATATTGGAAGTCCGAATAGGGTAACTGAGAATTTCCTAATAGAAAACTCAATTACACTTTTGCCGATCCTGGGATCAAACCAAGAAACCCTCAGTTTGTTATAATATTAAAACCGGATAATATGAGAGTTTCCACCCGGGACATAATAACTGATTAAAATAGAAATATATGCTTAGAAGACGTTCTAAGATTTAATATAATGGGTGTAAAAGAACTCTTAGCGAGACTGCATAGCACTTGTTCTCCCCGTCATTGCGATATTTTTTTTTGTTCTAGACCATACCTGGGAACCTTCTAGTTACGAAAATATTCGGGGTCAAAGTTACAACTTTTCCCAAGTTTTTAATGTTAAAACTTTACGCTAAATACCTCCACGACCCCCATGAGTGCGTTACATTGAGTCCTACCGTAAAACGTGATTTTTCACCCAAAACAAAAAACTGTTTTCCAGCAATTATTTTAGCGTAGAGTTACTTACTTTCATGTACAGAATACTTGGTTGACGGCTGCGTGAAGAGTCCGTTTACACCTTGAATACTTACAGCATATATTGGAATGTCCTATGGTTTCGACTGCTTCTGACGAGAATTTGTGCGACTACCCGGAACCGACAATTAAACATAATGGTTACCTATCCGAGAAATGATCGTGGAATATCTAATGTTGCCACTGATCGATCGCCACGTGTGGTTTTTGTTACGAACTCTTCAAGTTTTTTAACATTTATGAACACGAAATGTGCCACCACGTGTTTTTGTATCGATTGTTTTAGCACCTACCTACTAAACGTGTGGCATACCCATCCCTAAATTCCTTTTTTATTAGTTTTTTATAACATCAACATCAAAAATATAGTATTCCTCACAGCCAAGTCAAGTGTATATTTTGAACAATTCTGTCTGTTTTCTTCGTAAAGTCACGATCTATTTCGTTCATTTACGAGTTTAATTTCACAAAAATTCCAATTTCATTCCCTTTGACGAGAGGCATACGTAACAGAAGGAGGCCATTATTCCAATTTGGAGTTTGTATTACAACCGCAGTTTCAGTATAGCTCCCGGCCCTAAACATGACAAATGTAAAACCATTGTCTTTTGTCATTTAACTTTACATGTTGCTCGATTATTTTACTACACGATGTTCCAACTCTTTGAGCCCGGTTCAAGTGTTTTACGCCAAGTTGCCGCTATCGGTGTTTATTTCTTGTTTTTGGATCCTTACCAAGAGATAAATATTTATTGTTAGCAAGCTTTTTGGTAGCTGTCTATGAGTGTATTTAACAATTGTTTTTTTTCCCCAGATTTACCGAAAGAAGGTCCGAGAATAACAGGCAACGAACAAGAGAACAGAAGAGGGGACTCCTTATTTCTGAACTGTACGTCGGGCCGGTCGTACCCCGCGGCAGTACTCAGTTGGGACATTGATGGAGAAAAGGTACTATTAAACATTTTGAACGAAAAAATATTGACATTTACGAGACGGGCGATATTTTCGATTTCAGTTTTGATAGAGGTAACATTTTTCTTTCTTTACATGACCCAGATAAAAACAGACCTAATTTACCTGTACTGGCTATTGGTCGTAGCAATTTTGTGGGTTTGATATATTTTTGATCCGATAGCAGGAGAGTATTTTTATATAGTACTATTTAAGGCCGCGTTTTTGTTCCTTTCGCCTCGGAGTATAACAAAGGATACTTTACTTATCTACCTTCAAAATGTAGCAAAATCTCAATGCAAATGCGAAACCGTAATTCACGTGCACAATAGTCACATAATTCTAAAATGACAATCATTATTCGTCGTCCTCCTGCTCGATAGTTCAGTCGAGGACGTCGTGCGCGGACATAATGCATTATGGGTCCATTATCTTCCGTGCGGGCAACTAATCCTCTCGTCCTGGACCAAGTACTCGCATCAATCAATCTTCTAGACACAGCTTGCATTAGCATTTTCAGTGTTTCTGTGTTTTCCGTAAAAAGGCGTGGTCAAAGATAAGGATGGTGGGGGACCATCATACTGAAGAACCAGTTTCTCCATGAGAGCAATACAGTAATCGCGAAAAATGTTCTGCCGTCTCATAACAGAAGAAAAAGACTTTAGATGTGTGAGGAACAGGGTGTTAAATTCCTCATTCACAAACCTAGTCGACCCAAATATCGAAATTAATATTACAAAGAGTTATTTGTTTGTATGTTGAGGGTAATCTTTGGAACTGCTGATTGGATTCAGAAAATTCTTTCACTGACGGGAAGCACATTATCCCGGAGTGTCATAGGCCACATTTAAAACGTTGCCTCGGGTTAATTTCTGTACATAACGGGAGCGAAACCGCTAGCAGAAGCTAGTACATTGTAAAATGAGGGTAGAAAAAACTTCAGACGTACTATATTTTCTGCACAACAGTTTTTCCCCGTGATAAAAAGTTGTTTGTGTCAGTATGTTTATAATTATTTATACATTCAAATTTTAACACAAATATGACACCTAAAGAAATGACAATGTTTTGTAAAGTCGTAAAAACTGTGTGAAGTAACGGCTGGCCACTAGTTTACGTTATAAACTAGAAGGTTTTCCAGAACACAAAAAAATAAACGGCCTTTTATAGCTGGCTGTATTATTTACTATTCCATTTTTAATTTTGACTCTTTCTTATTTTTATATTTACAGCCAGACGCTTAACTAGAAAAAAGTATACATTCAAGTTATAAAATCATGATTAGATCATTTTATTAGCACGCACTATACCAAGTACTATAATGGGAATTTAGAAAAATAAAACAGCGCACAATAATTTAGTAGACATCCCCAAACGCTTGTGTATCGTTACCATTTTATTGCGAAATTATACCTGTTGTTCTAGATCTATCCATAATAAAATAAAAAATTTAACGAACTCTCCGTGAATGCTTATAAAAGTTCGCTGACGTTATGAAATAAATACATCAATTTATTTGCTCAATTACGGTTTAGCTTTTGAGTTATTTTATGGCAAACTTAATATAAAAGTATGACCACAAAGTAATTAATGTGGATCCATTAACTGCAAGTTAATTAACTTGTTTTAATTTCGATCGGTCCGAAATACAATATTACATGTACGAGTACGAAGAGATTTAATTTCAGCCAGCGATCCTTATTAATATAATTGTACGTAGGATATTTGACCCTTTTCAACGAGTTTCAGTAATTCGAGAATTTCGTCCAATAAGTTCTTTTTTCAAATTTTAACTTTCCTGGGCTTATTGAAGTGCGGGCTCGTATTTATCTTTTATTTCTGATTTGGCCCGAGTTTGTTTTTGTTTCGAACAACACAGCTGAACTCGTCACATTCTTTTTTATTCGGGTCAAACTTGTAGCAATATACAAAGATACACTGGTTCAATGTTTCTGTACAATTCTATGCCCTTTTGTGTGTATTTCATGTTTTTCTTTTTGGTAATGATGGCGGGATTTTTATTTTAGCCTGGTCTGAGTCACTTGTGATTTCAAACATTTTTTGTTGTATTCTTGTTATTTGCTAGTATATTTTGTTGCAAAATAATGTTCTAACAGAAATAATAGGCCATAGAGGACACAACACCTTAAAACATCTGGTTTAATACTTGATCGTTATATCAAAACTCTAAGAGAAATATTGAATCAATATCAGTATCGAAAAGCAACCGGATATCATTAGAGGAGATTAAACCGTTCACTATTCATCTGTAAACGACTAATATTTGGTAGAATAGATACATTTACAAGATCCCTGTTCACAATGGTTAGTTACCATGAAATTTATGATCAATTAACGCGTTAAATGTTCCGAATCGAAGGGTATTGACTAGTACGTCTTCGTGGAACTAGTATGAAACTGTATTTGTGGCCATCCCTACGTTCTATTGGCAAATTGAAAGCTTGGCTAATTACTGACGTAAATACAGATCGGTGTAAAGGGTGTGTCGTTCGATATTGACTTCGTAACATCTTGTAACTGAATAATTGATAAGGACTACGGTTGAACAATTGAGTGCTTGTTTGATCGATAAATATTGACGGTAGTCACATCACTATATTGCTGTTTACTTGTGGTAATCATATCAAGCTTACAGTAGAACTCGAAAAACATTGTAAGAAAACCAGCACGCCTGAGAGATATTTCTTGACGCCATGTCAAGCCAAGTCAGAGGCCCAAAGGTGGACAAAAAAACTCTGACACCATTAGGCACTAACTACACGATAAAAAAGAAGGAAGTAGAACTCTACGGTCTACTGAATTCAAAAGTGTAATGATAAAAATAAGTTAGCAAAGTCGAAAATCTGGCTGAAATAAACATGGGTACTTATATGGCTCCTGTAGTGCACCAAAACATTTTCCTTTGTAAAGTTCTCTGACACATATCCCGAACAAATTGGCAGATCTTCTTTTGTTTTCCTTCCTCCATCCGTAACTGTGGACTAATTAATACAGATTCTGCACAGATTATCAGTTGTCTCGGAATTATCCTACTAGTCGATACAGTGAATTAATTGACAGGAAGTCTACGACAGTGATTTGTGGAGGGGAGATGTTTGAATAGAAATTGTAAGTCGCTTTGTATCTTTGTTTGTTTGTTGCTTGCTATTCTTTGGCACTGAAGTGTACCTAATTCTTTTTTAGGATTCCTTTTTCAAAGGGCGTCAACGGGGGTTCCGTTGACTTGACGTTTTACTATAAGGCTCCGCTGTCTGTCCGTCCGTCCGTTCGTTACAGGGTTGTATCTTTTGAACCGCACTAGATGAACACTTGAAATTTCACAGATTGTGTATTATTGTGGCAATAACAACAAATCTAAAGTTATATTATAATAAAGATAAATAGTTTAAAAGTTTCTTGTTTGAAAGGGCTAATCTCTGGAACTATAAGCCGGATTTGAAAAATTTGCCCGGTTTTACAGTTAGGTATTGTGTGGTGTAAGTGCTTTCTCCGTATCCTAACCAAAGCAACCGGTCGCTTATAAACGTGATCGTCGTGTTTCTAAGTCAGTAATGATTTCGCAAGTTAAAAAAAGTTAGTGACGATCGTGTGCTCGCGGTACGGTCACTTTTATTAGAACACGGAGTAAGTCCTCAAAGTAAAATTTAAAAAAAAACGGAGTGACACAGTTTCATTTTTACCACCGTTTTATCTGTACTATATTTTAGTAGCCAGGGTAGTCATAAAGTAATATGGTTTGGATCTACTGACCCACATGTTCCGATACCGGAAATATCTGAAATATCCGCTGCTGGAATATAGGCTCACAGATTTGCTTGCAACTGTGTACGTACCGGTTGTATGAATCTAAATGTGGTTACGATACATATGAGGGTTAGCTACAAGTAGGGATTTCAAAGTAGGTGTGAAATGTTTTGTTAGTAAAACATTTTTAGGTTTATACAGGGTGTAAACGGACCCTTCACGAAGCCGTCAACCAAGCATTATGTACATCAAACTAAGTAACTTTACGCAAAAATTATTTCTGCGAAAAAGTAAAAATCTTACACTAAAAACATGTATTTAAAAAAACTTGTGAAAAAGTTGAAATTTGATCCCCAATATCTCCTTAACTAGACGGTTTCCAGGTATGGTCTAGAACAAAAAAATGACCGTAATGACGGGGAAAACAAGTGCCTTTCGGCTTCATTAAGGGTCTTGTTACACCCTTTATACGTGGTGGAAGGGACACCGATGCAAAATCGGTTATCACGTATTTTAAAATTTTCGGTGTCTCCTCACACAGAAAATTTTCATCGGTTATTAAAAAAAAATCTGTTCTCTCCTACAAAACTGCAATATATATAGAAATTTTTTATGTGGCCCCGGCTGTGTAAAGCCAATTCCTGTATATGAGCCAACACTGGATGGTGCTGTATACGAGTAGTACACAGACATTGTCCTGCACAATTTTGAAAACAATTGCACAAATCTGTTACGAGCCAGCACCTTAGTTATTTGGTTTTTACCGCATAGAATTGGCCTCATATGTTTGCAACAGATAAAAGGACAGTCATTTTCGCTCTCAATAATTTTTTATAGCTACGCACGATACCGCCACATGATTGTCCTTTAAAGAAAGTAAGGCGTCTTGGATTTAAATCTGTGCCGAATATGGAGTGAGGTAGAGCGAGACAAGTGTATATGTTACAGTCAAAACTGTTAATCGGTCAAAACCAGTTCTGACTGGTGTCAGGCAAAATCCTTATTATCTTAAAATACGTTTTCTCCATTTCAAATATGTTGTTTCAGAACGTTTTAATTACCTAGTCCTAGAACTACTACAATATATAGTTTTGAAAAAGGTCATAAAAAACCCTTACAACCTAATAAGTTTCTATTAGGTACTTCTAAGTAACTTATTAGGTATGTTAGTTATTGTTAAAATAGTTTTCACCGGTCAAAAGTAGCCAAAAGTAGTTTTGACTGATTTTGACATAATTATATTGCATCATAGTTTACATTCGTTTGTTATTACCATCGGTCACTTGAACTATAACATTGACCTCGGCATTAGATATTTAACTACTAACTACTTCATGATAAACTCTCTTATTATCAGTGTTTGTTTCGGTTATTACGTAAAACGGTTAATGTACCTAGTTAAAAATTTGTTAAATTTTTAACTAGGTACCTAAACTACGAGTAAATTGTGTTAGGTATTTTGTATCTATACTAGTAGTATGACAAAGCTGAAGAGTTTGTTTGGTTGAACGCGCTAATCTCAGGAACCAATGGTCCGAATGAAAAAATTCTTTAAATGTTGGATAGCCCATTTATCGAGGAAGGCTATAGGCTATATACATATATAACATCACGCTACTACCAATAGGACCGGGGAAAATAACTTCACGCGGACGAAGGTCGCGGGCAACAGCTAGTGTTTTAATAAATGTATTTAAAATTCTTGATTCTAGTTTCTTTTTTTGTCTGTTTGAAATATACTTATATTAGAAAGGAAATGCAACTAAACGCGCCGAAACTCTTTAAAAAATATCATCAGTAACCATGATTTAATTTGTAACAGCTTTGTCCATTCGAAAATTCACAACATCCTTTATAACGGGGACGCATAATATTGCGACTCAACGCCTAGAGCTCTGGTTCATACACAGATATTGGCTTCACGCGTCCTGGCTCAGAATGATGTACTGTGTACGTGGTAACCGTTTTCGCGTCGGTGTCCTTTCCACGCCGTATACGACATTGTTCCTGGAATTATTAGGTATTTTGAATTTTCGGGGTATGTTCTTACAATAGGCTATTTGACAAAAACGAAAACAAAATTTGTCCGTCAGTTAGATCACCAAAAAATGTTGCAAACGTATTTTTTCTTTTGTCACATAATCAAAAAATGACGATACAGCGCATCAAAGTTCAAGAGTGGGGGGCTTGTGTCGTCACTGGACAGTAAAGAGTAACAGAAATTGTGACGTCACGCGAGATTTCAATGCGCTGTATCGTAGTCATTTTTCGTTTACATGACAAAAGAAAAAATACGTGTCCAATGTTTTTTGATGATCTAACTGACGGACTAAATACATTTTTCCAGTCAAATACCCTATTGATAATCTTTTATTCTATTTTGTTAAGATCTTGACCATCGATTCACGGCATGGGCTCAATTCTTGTCCAAAGATTTAGGTACACTACGTATACCTAGAACGTTTTCTACCTACAGCTGCCAGACCCACAAAACTGAAATGCTCTTATTGTTACCTTCTGCTGTTCTTACTTCTATTCTAGCGTTTTTTTGTTATGTATCTTGCCATTAGTTAAAGAGTTGTTGTAGGACCTAAGACTGAAAGAGGTATAAAATTCTACAGAGAGGTTATCTTAAGAGAAGTCAGAAAACATTGATCTCAGTGACCTCTTAAATCATAATGACAATAATTGTCAAGATTGACCCGTTACACTTATGTCGGTACTAACCATTTGATTATTGTAAGTAAATTACGACATTTTTCTCTTTAGCCCGTCGTTCGTACGTTCGTTTTTACTCTTGATGCTAATGAGATTAGAAAGTGCCTCTAATTAACGTTAATAATGTGAAAAAGCCGTGTAAAATTAAAACGGTTCCCATTTAATTTTTAAAGAAACTATCAAGAATCGCGGACATCATCATCTTCCTGCCCCTGTCCCATGTTACTTGGGGTCGATGCAACACATTTTTTTCGCGGAACATACATGGGGTTTTTTGAATACCCCAGGGCATGAAGAATCTATTTTTTTGTGACGTTAGTGTTTGGACCACCCTGTATTTAATGACTTTGTGTAAGCTACCGTCTTCTTCTTTGGTTTATGATGGACTCATGTCCATCAGTGAACCGCGATAGGTTGAGAGGATCTTGATGTACAGGCGTAACTTACTAACAATAATCTTTCTTCCCAGGTCACAGACCCTCTCCTCCTCGTCGAGTATCCACCGACCCAGCACATCCACGGCTTGCTGTCCACAGCGCTGGGGCTGCGCGTGCCCGTCGGGCGAACGATGCAGGTGCGATGTACAGCGCGCGTCGCGCCCGCCTGGAGGGAAGGCAGCGAGGCCGTCGTCGGGAACAGCCAGCTTGCTGACAGCAAGGAGGCTATGTTATTAGGTAATTCAAAATTCAATACTAATATTTATCGATGACAAAGTAACTTTGTCTACTTGCCAGTCGACCTATACACCGTGACTTTTTAGTCGTCTTACAACGGCAGCCCACTTTATGTATCCAATGTCTACTAAACATTCATAAAAAAAGGTATTTATGAGATTTTTATAATTTAAAAATAAACATATTATTCAGTATTATGACGCATGAGGTAGTTAAAACACCCTGTTTTTAGCGATGATCTACTGGACTCGAGCGCTGGGTAGTTATGTTCTCCCGTTTGACACGTAATCATCATTAACAGGATGTTTCATATTTTTTTCTAATATTTTTTTTTTGTACCTATTTTGGTAGGTAAAGAGCGTCTAGAGCTATTTTATGTCGGGCATATTGAGTGGACCACCTTTGTAAGACGACTAAAAAGTCACGGTGTATATCTGTTTACCTTTTTACCCCTTTACGTGCGTTCATCATTTGGCATATAGCCCATGACCATGACAAAGGTTAGGACAAAAGATACTGTTCGTTTACCCCGATATCCCAATGGTTAGTGTCCTCTATAACCCAACCCTAAAATAAGTAAGAAAGGAATCTGAAGGTAATGCAAGGCGCATTACCTGACTCTGCTTTTGTAATGACTAATAATGTTAACGACATTGGTTCTGCTGCTTGCAATGTAGGTAGTGTTTTTTTTTGATATCCTGAATTGTGACCCACTGCTGGGCAAGGGCCTCCCCTTTCTACCTCCAAACCTCTCTGTTCTGTGCAATTTCTGGCCACGTTTGCCCCGCGAAAATTATCAGATTGTCACACCACCTTCGCCGCGGTCGACCTCGTCGGCGATGTCCACCTTTAGGCGTCCAGTGAGTGACGATCTTTGCCCACCTCTCCGGGTGTATCCGTGTGACATGGCCAGCCCACTCCCACTTGAGTTTGGCTGTTTTAACTCCAACATCAGTTATTTGAGTTATGGAGCGCAGGGCGGTATTCCTAACGCGATCTGTTCGCTTGTCACCTTTTGTGCTGCGCTCCATCGTAGGTAGTGTAGGTACTCTAAATTTATGTCGTTCCAAGATGACTGTCACTGTGCTCAAACTAGTAATTTTTCATGTTCATTCTTCGATTTTTTCTAAGGTTACCTAACAAAAGATACTTGTAGCTCAAAAATAGTGCATGAGACAAAACTACGCAATTGAACCACAGTGCACGTCTTTAGCGCATGTTGGATTTAATGAAAACTGACGGGTACATAACACTTGTGTATTAGTGTATTCAGTGTGCCGCATGCGCTATAAGGCACTTAACTAACATATGCGCTACACGTATGACGAACTATTTAAAAGTTGAAGATTTGCATTATATGTATGCATGTACAATATAATATACACGGTTAAATAAAATTTGATAGAAAATCTCCGCAAATGTTGTGGGAATTGGATATACTTACACATCTTTACAAATAAATAAAATACAAAGTCTGTTTGTAATATCAAAATAACAGCTTTTCACTGAATGCATATGAAAATAATCTATATATATAAAATTCAAAGTCCTGACTGACTGACTGACTGACTGAGATATCAACGCACAGCCCAAACCGCTGGTCCTAGAGACATGAAATTTGGAGGGTATATTCTTTTTGAAGGGTAGGTATCCACTAAGAAAGGATTTTTCGAAATTCCACCCCTAAGAGGGTGAAATGGGGTGTTGAATTTTCTATGAAACTTTTTATTCTCGCAGTCGATTGACTTGACAATTTGTGTACATACTATTCAGATAAAATTATGAGATACGTGTATCACAGTTTTTCCAAAATCATCCCCCAATTTAAAAATTCAATGTCGTGATTGGCTGTCTGATATATCAACGCAAAGCCCAATCCGCTGGTTCTAGAGACATGAAATTTGGAGCGTGTATTCTTTGTAAAGAGTAGGTATTCACTAAGAAAGGGTTTTTCGAAATTCCACCCCTAAGAGGGTGAAATGGGGTGTTGAATTTTCTATGAAACTTTTTATTCTCGCAGTCGATTGACTTGAAAATTAGTGTACATACTTTTCAGATAAAATTATGAGATACATGTATTACAGTTTTTCCAAAATCATCCCCCAATTTAAAAATTTAATGTCTTGATTGGCTGACTGATATATCAACGCACAGCCCAAACCGCTGGTCCTAGAGACATGAGATTTGGAGGGTGTATTCTTTATGAAGGGTAGGTATAAACTAAGAAAGGGTTTTTCGAAATTCCTTCCCTAAGAGGGTGAAATGGGGTGTTGAATTTTCTATGAAACTTTTTATTCTCGCAGTCGATTGACTTGACAATTTGTGCACATACTTTATAGATAAAATTATGAGATACGTGTATCACAGTTTTTCCAAAATCATCCCCCAATTTAAAAATTTAATGTCTTGATTGGCTGACTGATATATCAACGCACAGCCCAAACCGCTGGTCCTAGATACATGAGATTTGGAGGGTGTATTCTTTGTGAAGGGTAGGTATAAACTAAGAAAGGGTTTTTCGAAATTCCTTCCCTAAGAGGGTGAAATGGGGTGTTGAATTTTCTATGAAACTTTTTATTCTCGCAGTCGATTGACTTGACAATTTGTGCACATACTTTATAGATAAAATTATGAGATACGTGTATCACAGTTTTTCCAAAATCATCCCCCAATTTAAAAATTCATTGACTTGACTGTCTGACTGATATATCAACGCACAGCCCAACCCGCTGGTTCTAGAGACATGAAATTTGGAGTGTGCATTCTTTGTGAAGAGTAAGTATCTGCTAAGAAACAGTTTTTTAAAATTCCACCCTTAAGAGGGTGAAATGGGGTGTTGAGTATTCTGTGAAACTTTTTATTCTCGCTGTCGATTGACTTGACAATTTGTGTACATACTCTTCAAATAAAATTATGAGATACACGTATCACAGTTTTTCCAAAATCATCCCCCAGTTTAAGAATTAAATGTCAACTGGCTGACTGATACATCAATGCATAGCCCAATCGGCTGGTTCTAGAGACATAAAATTTGGAGGGTGCGTTCTTTGTGAAGAGTAAGTATCCGCTATGAAACAGTTTTTTTTAATTCCACCCCTAAGAGGGTGAAATGGGGCGTTTAATATTCTGTGAAACTTATTATTCTCTGAGTCGATTGACTTGACAATTTGTATGCATACTTTTCAATTAAACCAACCGAGTTAAATAGGGCTTCGAAGCTCACGTAGACGGGCGCATGGCGCGCAGTGTTGCGCGGGGCGTGCGGGGCGCGGGTGTATTTACCTATTAAGTAAGTAGGTAGGATTTTTTTGAGGTAGACGTCTGTAAATATGGTTTATTCCACCGATTTTCGAGTTGGCTCGTAATACGCGACATTGATATTAAATATTATGGTAAAGTTTTAAGTCTATAAATAGATTCCTAATACATCATATGATCTTCGTCACCGGTGTCCAATCTCAAACCAAGGTATCAATATTTCACATAATAATATGTAAAGTATCTAATTGATATTATTATGAACGAATATTTGCAAGTTATAAGCAAGTATATAAAAACCATGTTTCTACTATACGTACATAGTTTACTTATTATCCCAGAAGTAAGATCCCGTGGGCAATTCCCGAACTCCACGCGGGCGAAGCCGCGGGCATAAGCTAGTATACAATACGACACTTATGACAAAACACTTTTTTTTCAATTTTTGTCTGTCTGTTTGTTCCGGCTAATCTCCGAATCTGGAGTACCGGTAGACCGATTTTGACGGTACTTTCACTGGCAGATAGCTGATGTTATAAGGAGTAACTTAAGGTACCTTTATATCAGAATAAGAATTAGGGTTCTGCGCAAAATAAATAAATCCCTTAAAATTGGTAACAAAATCTGATTCAAAAAGGGAAGTCTTATTTATTATAATAATTTCTAAACAGCTACTGATGAATAAAAAATACAATACTTTGACTATCAAGTATTGAATTTTTTATTTATCAGTAGCTCAGTGATCGAAACCTTAGAGTCTTATTTTAGAAACAATTCACGCACGATTTGATTCAAGTGAAGTCATGTGAAGGATGCTATAAAACATCGCGGCCCATCAAAGGGTTAACCTATTTTTAAGTGAAGGTTCCTAAGCTATTCATAGACGGCTATCTGAAATCCAAATGTTAAAATAAAAGCTAGGAACAAATCTGTGCAGAAAATTGCCTTGATGATCGCGGGAAATATTGTCGCGTTTTTCGCTTAGATTTTAACAAAAACCAGAGGGTATAGACAAGTGGCAATGACTTTCAAAGCGTTTCTTTTTTCTACGACTACTTTAAATGGGATTTAAATTAAGGTTTTCGATATAAACATTTGTGATTGCTTATTGTGTCACCGTATGTAAAATTTCTACATTTCTCATACCTATCTGTAAATTGTATGGTGTACATAATAAAGAGTATTCTATCCGTACACTTCTGACTTTTTTGTCATTGTAATTGCTGATAACCTATTGCATATCATTCAGATCCAGTCTGTCCCTTTGCTGCCCTCCACTAGCGACGACCTAAGCGGAGGCTCGTACCCCATAGGGGGTGCCCTTAACGCGCAGTCGCATAGTTTATAAGTTATTTGCCCCTGGTTGGAGGCTTTACACTCAAGGCACCCATAGGATAGTCCAGTTAAGCAGAAGCCAGCCTCATAGATTAGGAGAAAAAAGGCCCTCTTCTGTAGATGAAAGGGTACGATTAGGGCCATTCTACGACGCATCGAAAAATGTTCAATGTTTTGGAGTTAAGGCCCACGTGCACCACAAATTACTAAACGCGTTCAGCGCTAAGCATTGTTTAAACACGTCATTCTGTCACTGTCATATTCAAACGATTGATAGAAACAGAGCGATGTTTTAAAATACGTTTAACGTTAAACGCATTTAGCAATTTGTGGTGCAAGTGCGTCTAATTCGTATATTTTTTGGCTTAAGATTAATTAATAAATGATTATTTTAGATGAATAAAGTATCGAAGTATTTATGTCTTGTTGATTTTTATCGATTGTGTCTTATCGTAGAATGACCCTAGTCTTTGTTTTTAAGGTATCGGAGAGGACAGCATTTTTTGTAAGTAGAAATATTAATTTATATACTTTTTATTTTTTCTCTATAGATCTTAGGCAGCCCGTACAGAGTCCATCCAGATCTGTGATCAAACTTATTGCAATTGACATTTACTGTTTCCGAGCTGCCATTAATAATTTAATTCATTGTGATTGCGATTGACTTTGTCGGAAAAATGAATTCCTTTTGTAGTCGTAGGTACAAAAGCAATTCATTTTTATTTGAACAAAAATAAAAACTTGAAAGGAGAATAAGTAGGTATCCACGAACAACCTGCTTTGTATCTTCTTTGTGTATCTATGTACGTAATAAAAATATTTTAAGATAAAAAAACATAAATGGATGCTATAAGAAAGCGTTTTAAGTGGCTCAAAAGCTTTTTTCAGAGTTATTAAATTATCAATGTTAAGAATACTCAATTTATCAGTTATCATAGCGAAAGATTGCACGTGGGAGTTAACAAGTCTGGTTTTACGTCAAAAGGAACGACTTGACTTGTGAACGCCTACCTTAAGTAAAATAATACTTCTAAAGGCTAGACGCGGGAGTTTTGTCGGTCTTTAAGATCTTGTTGCCAATATACAGGGTAGCCTAGTTTGGGATGATTATTAGCTTAGTAAAAATCATCAACTTTTACTCAAAACTAAAAAACAGTCATACATTGGCACTTTGTAAGGGAAGAAGGGACACCGAAGCGAAGGCGACGCACAAACGCTTACCTCGTTTTCAGTACATCATTCTGAAACCCCACATAAAAAAAAACTTTGTGGGGGAGGAAGCGTTTGTACGTAGGTGTCTCATCCACCCTGTATAGATCCTAGAAATGAGTTCACATTTTCCGGACTACCTGTGCAAAAAATGAGACTTTAACTAAAAAAAACAACATCACTACATGTCAATCAGCAATTCTGGGAAAAGTTAACAAAGAAAACGCAATTCCATGAATATGGGAACAATACTAACAAATATTTTAAATGCGAAAGTAAGTTTATTTGTTACCCTTTCACGCCAGACCACTATACCGATCATCCAGAAATTTTGCGTAAACGTTGACAGGTGTACAGAAACGGACATAGGGTTCACCTTTCAGCCCGAAAAAAAGTACTGTTCCCGAGGAAACAACAATAACGTTCTTATGATAATAGATGGTGCCACGTATCTTTCGAATCATGATTGAATTATGTTAATACAAGCACAGTACAGCCCGAATTGATTGTCAAATTCCAAATTAACGCTAGTGAACCCGCTGCCAAAAGCTAGTACTAAAATATATCCGTAACATTGAATTTCCATTTGTTAGCATCGCAAATGAAGGATGCAGGAACAGTGCAACAATATGGATTGTGGGGCACCTCCCACTAATTACACGGTGCAAACGAACCAAACATAGGTATCTGTTTAATTAGCAAGGCACTGCTTGCTCCCTAAGTTCGTATGTTTCGGTGAATGCGGAATGAGTTCCTCTATCTCAGGCTTTAATGATAGTAAGTGATATGTTTTAAGTAGAGTTCTGCTGTTTGTACAAATTATGGTTGTTTAGTCTTACCAAAAGGTATTATTCACTGGGATATGGAAGTCAGATAGGCATAATATTGGCGTTTAGTTGCATTTAGTTAGACTGGAATTAATAAGTTTGTTCGGGCAAAGTGTTATTGGGTTCTTTTAATAAGAAATTTCTCAGTAGCAGCCACGAGTCCGGATTTGGGCCCGGTTGATGGCATTAGTCTCGCTCCGTATTGTATGGGGCTTTTTTTTTCGCATGGGGCATCATCAAATGACCCCCACCGCTCTGGGCGGAGTGGAAGAGAGTGTCAGACTTTTACTGACTAAAAGCCATCCATGTTCCTTCTTTCCTCTTTGTGTTCCAGGGCCGCGGTATCTCTTTCGAACAGTTCCGCAGCCCCGGCAGGCCCTTGCGGGCCCCATTATACCTATCTTCGGGGATTACAGGCGTGATGTTATGTTTTATGTTTGTTCAGTATTACCAAGAGGTATTGTATTATTCAGTGACTGGGTTGTGGAGGTCAGATAGGCAGTCGCTTCTTGTAAAATACTAACATTCAGCTGTATCTGGGTAGATTGAAAGTCGACCCCAAAACATCGAAGTCATGCGACATAGATATATTTTTAGAACCAAAAAATCGAAGTCATGCTACATCGATATATTTTTAGAACCAAAAAATCGAAGTCATGCTACATCGATATATTTTAAGAACCAAAAAAATCGAAGTCATGCGACATCGATACATTTTCTCTGGATGTGTGAGTGAGTGACTCAGTGGACAACGCAATATTTTTTTTTTTACATTTCGATCTGTTTAAGTTGCACATAATCCTGACTCGGCTGATTATGCTTACCTTTGCTGTTTCCTAACGTTCAATTTTCTCACTCGAATCTTGTAGAAGACAGAAACCATAGCGTTCCATATTGTTTATCTATAATTCTGCTAGCCCCATGGTAATAATACAAATTTTAATGCTTAGGAACTTATATTTGAATTCCTCAGAGGACAGCTTATCATGTCTTATGAATAGATGACTAGAAACGTTTCTAAAGACAGTGTTGCCTTCAATAATAATTTCTAAGAGTTTTATCATTTATGTCTTCGGTAGAGATACTGACTAAAGAGCTTTGATAAATAATTATTTACGTAGACTGTAGGGAATCCCTATTTAGTCTGATTTCAATGATTCTTAGTAGAATATTGCTAGAAGAAAATCACTCAACATACAACATAAGTAATTGCTCGCACATTAGGGCATTTCATCATAATTATCAGTTTACCTGCTATATAACATCACGCCTGTAATTCCCGAAGGGTTAAGCAGAGGTGTACTAAACAGTACACCCACATTTCGCCAATTATGTTCTAAGTCCCGAGTAATAGAGGGCGAGCCTATTGTCATCAACCGGGCACAAATCCAGACTCCATGGCTGTTACTGAAAAAATCCTAATAGAAAAACTCAATAACACTTTGGTCAACATAGGAATCAAACCCAGGACCTCATGCTCACCAGTCGTGCTTATGAACACTAGACCAACGAGGCAGACATAGGCGTTTCATCATACGAGTATACCCACATCATCATCTGCCTAGGCTTTTCCCAACAATATTGGGGTCGGCTTCCAGTCTTAACCAGATGCAGCTGAATACCAGTATTTTTACATGGAGCGACTGCCTATCTGACCTCCACAATCCAGTTAGTACTGGGTAATACTATACCCCTTGCTAAGACTAGTTGTCAGACTTTTTGGGCCACTGACTACCTGTAACGACTATCAAAGATCTACAAATGACACTCGGGACCAACGGCTTAACGTGCTTTCCGAGGCTCGGAGGAAACTCAGTATGTAATGGGTGGCCACCCATTCCAACCAATACGAGTATACCCAAAATAGTTATTAAATCCAAAGTTTTTCACTACCTACCTAAAATATCTCGTAAATTTTCTCGTACCGTTTGAAAGTCCCGCATGACTACCGAGCGAACGATTGGTCGACGAAAATCGTTCGGTAATCAAAAGAAACGCTCATTGAACGAATTTTCAATCGAGACCATTAACTGTAGGGAGAAAGTAAACGATTTTCGATCGGTGACTATTTTGAGAAAACATTGAGTTGGAGTAATTCTGTTATTGCTATGGCGTTGTAACTTTGAGGTTTTCCTTCCTGCCGCTTTTTTGGCATAAGATTGTAGGTCAAAACCAAGCCTAGTCAGTTATATAAAACATTTTTTTTCCATAATTCAAGTTAGACAATACTTTGCCGTTACAGGTAGTCAGTGGCCCGAAAGTCTGACAACCAGTCTTACCAAGGGGTGTCCTATTACCCAGTAATAACTGGGTTGTAGAGGTCAGATAGGCGGTCGCTCCATCTATACTAATCTAACTAATATCATAAAGAGAAAATATTTGTATTTTTGCATGTTTGATACGAATAAACTCAAAAACTACTGGACCGATTTTAACCACCAATAGAAAGCTAAATTATCCGGAAGTAACAAAAGCTATAAATTATATTTATATCATGCAAATTAGTCGAGCTATCACAATTTCTGCGGACGAAGTCGCGAGCGAAGTGCTAGTGTAAAATATTAGTTTTCAGTTGCATCCGGTTAGACTGGAAGTCGACCTCAACATTGTTAGGAAAAGGCTAGGTAGATTATGATGATGAAGACCGTCGATGAAAATGTGATGGCCTGGAAAAAATGGAAAATTCAAAAATGTCCGTACATTTTAATGAAAAAATGACCCATACATTTTTGAATTTTTTGTATGGGACTGACGAAAGCTACCAAAAAGTCTGTCAGACCAGTTGAAAGTCTTATAAAAGCAATTACTACTTGTCAATAGCTTCTGGAGTTTAACAGTCCTGATATCCCCAACATTAAACGTGCAAATGTACAAATTCTTTGTTACCTGGGCCTATTATGGACCAATTACTGTAATCGAACATCGACACAAGCGTACAACACAAGCTAAGCTAATATAGCTATAAGTTAAGCTTCCACACAGCCAGCTTACCAATTTGTCTCAAATACGAAACAATCTATCGAATAATAAAACACAAAAATGACAAATCCTTTTACAAAAAAAAGAACATAATGGAGCTACAAAAATCTTTAAATCCCGAGTTATAACAATTTGATATCCCGACCCGTCCTCCATAGCAATGTATAAACTGATGCCGATCGCAATATCTTACGACATTATCAAGGGAACAAGGCTATTCAAGCGAACTCCTATTATATTCCATGTATCGATACCATTATCGATACTATCAAATCGATTTGTAATCACAAATGTTCCGATTAATTAACTCTTATTGAACTGGTTAGTTGGTCTAGTGGTCGCTTCATTGCTGTGTGAGGTCCTGGGTTCGTATTCAAGGTCGGGCAAAGTGTTATTAGGTTTTTCAATCAGGATTTTCTCAGTAGCAGCCACAGATTTTTGCCCGGTTGATGACAATAGGCTCACGCCCATTACATGGGACTTAATCATAACAGGCGAAATATGGTTACTAGGTTACCTTCAACGGGAATAATAGGTGTTGTATTGTAGGTATGGCGTATTACATCCGTATGTATCGACACCATTATCGATACTATCAAATCGATTTGTACTCACTGATGTTCCGATTAATTAACTATTAAACTGCCATTACTCTCATCTACGCGGGATTGAGGAATACGATTGACAGATTGAATAAGCTAGTGGGCTCTGTTAATATACTATTAGTATGTGGTTGATTGATTGGGCGTGAAGCGAAGTGATTGGGGGATTCGATTCTCAAACTACTTTTACCCGACTGTGAAGATGGGTCAAAGAAAAAATGCACTTAATAATATTAGCCACACGGGTTCATCTTCAAGGTTATGAACAGCTCCGTGGATGCCTGGCCATCTGTTACTTACACTCCGTGGCCTTCGGTGCTGGTGTCTCGGAAAGCAACGGGCTCGAACGGTCTTGGCTGAGGAAGCGGGGGCAAAATTTAAATTTTACCTTTCATCCCAAGCAGTTGGTCCTTGCTGTCATTTGTTGATCAAATGGGCAGTTACTTTATGTAAAATAGTGATGTTAATCGGCTGCATCCATTTAGACTGTAAGCCGACCCCAATATAGTTGGGAAAAGGCGGGTAGATGATGATGAGTTCTTCTTCTTTTATTCTCTCAAAACATAATTTGTGGATGTAATCACCGTCATTAGAGAGCGTCTGCCAGACAGCATTCAAGACAAATTAGTATTTCTTGCTTCAAATTAATTAATGACCGAAACCAATATTTCTGCAATTAAAATCAAACCTTGTAAAATCAGCTTTGGATGAAGAAACCGTATTGATTTCAAACTTAATATTTTCGTAGCTTTAACGTGCTTTATTGAACAGAAATTATCGAGCATTTACGTGTCGTTATCTAACTTGAAGTTAACCAAAGTAACCATGAATAAATGTATATCACGAGAATGCGCGAAACTTGGAAGTCAATTACGCGGTCCCTACTCCTACAATTAGTTTACCCAGTGTTTTTATGCGCGACTGTTCACACGGTGCAATACTGCGTGATATTTTAAAGTAAAAAAACAGACGAATTGTTAACCTCCCCCTCTTGGAAGTCGGTTAAAAAGTTGCGATATATGCACGTCAATAACACAATATTCATACGGTTAAAACAAAATGCAGCAATGGAACTGTCATGTGATTCCAAAATTGACTAACATAAACATATGAATATTGATTGCTCATTAGCTATGTATATTATTATTGAGCAATAAAACGATGCTTTAAAAAGCCAAACTTTTGCCCAAAATTCGATGAGCTATATTTAAGTCCGAGTCTTTTTAATCTGATGCGGCGCAAGGCGATTCTTACCAAAGTTAGTTCGCACTCTAGAAACAAAAACACAAGTCTACCAATCGGAATTTCAAATAACTTTGATTATCTTCCTAGACACACAGAAGATCTTGAAATAGTCTGCCCACAACCTAAATTGTTCTGTTCCAAAAATAGATATATCTAAGAGTCCCCGCAGACTGCAGACTTTCTATCGGCCGATGGTTCAGTTGGGCTCTTAATCAGTATGAACATGTATGATAGTGCGCATATACCAACTTTTCGGTATCAGCCGATAAATCAGTTTGATGGGCTACACTATGGCCTTCAAACTAAACTATCGGCCAACTGATAGATCAGTATGGCTCTCTTATCCCGCGCGAATACTTGCCGATTGTGTAAGCAGCCGACTCGGGCGGTAGTTCTAACTAGGAAATTGTTGTAAAGATCAAAATGTTCGCGCGCAGTCGACCAACTGCTGGTCTGTTTTGCGCAGTCGTCACCAACCCGACCGATTAGTTGGCCTAGCGTTCGTGCTAGCTGCCCAACCCGACTAAACTGTCGGCGGATAGAAAGTCTGCGGTCTGCTGGGACTCTAATTAAATTGATTACGAAGTACGTGTAGTTATTTGGAAGTTCATACAACAAAGAAGTTTTGTCGGACATTGAAATTTTTCATTATAGCTGTTCTGAAATTAGACTGAAATTAATTTCGCGAGGATTAGCAGTGGTATTTGAGTGGCATTTGCGGAGTTAAACTGTCTGCACGCGATCTAAAGAATTAAACAGAAATAACTAGGCAGTTTCAAAGTCAACAATACCAGCTTAAAGAACTGTTTATATTACGATGGACTTTTATTCGCATTTGCATCATTATCTCCTTAGTCTCTCTTAATATGAGGAAACTGAAGAACTGCTAAAAAATCTTAACTAGTAGACACTTTAAAAACAATCAATTTGTTTTTCGGTAACAAACGCACAGATAATCACTACACAAAAGCACACACACTCACTTACGTCCCAGTTTCACAATCACACACATATACAAAAGCGGTATCTGTATCTTAGCATAAAAGTAAAAAAAAAATTAATACGAAATAGAAGGTGTAAAAGTACCCTTAACGAAGCCGAAATTAAAATACAATGTACTAAAACGAGGAAACTTATATGGCAACACACGGGCGCGAGCGGTCGCTTCTCGGGTAGTGGCGTCATAAAAAAACAATTGACGATCTAACATACAAATGCCGAAGATGGTGTTGTCACGTTTTAAAAGTTTATTGGAATTTAGGGAAACGTTGGTAATTTGGGACAAAGATCATGCATTTAAACTTCATTAATATTTTTACTTTCATGAATATTTTATGTTTATTATTTTATTTGTCAACGTCATTGGTATACCTATATGTTCCTTTCCAAGTTTTTTTTAACATATTGTTTAATTTGAAGTGTACACACATTATAAAATGGTATAACTGTAGTGGTATATGTAAAAGAAGTTTTTTTATTCTTCTGTAAAGATGCTATTTTTGACTTACGTGGTGTAGAAAACAGAACTTAAACAACGACGCGGTACCTGTCTCTTGTAAACTCGTGCTGTTTACATTGTATTTAAAAAAGGAACACTCTCAACTTGCGGAAAACTATCTCTTCAAAACCCCGCACAAAGTAAACGGTACATTATTGTGATGTCCAACTTTTTACCGGCTCCCTGGGGGAGTCTCATCATTTAACTCGAATAACAAAGCTTGTTTGTTTCAGTGCGGAGCTCAAGCGAGGCGTCTGCGCTAAGTGTAATGCTGTTAACACTTTCCCTCGCCCTCTCCTTCAGATCCCTAATGCAATCAGAAACGTGATAAATTATCTCAACTCTTTTATTAACAAAACGTGATTTAGACTCAGGCAAGGCTACGGGCTATTTCGTGCAATAGACCCGCAACAAAACTTCTTAGATATAATTCTTCATTTAACTTTTTGTAATATGGTTTTTGTAATTGGTTCTCAAACGTTTATTATTTACATAATAATGTACAATTCAGGTAGCTAGTAAAAACTTAATGTTTTATAGTAAAATATTTAATTAAGTCTTCGATACATATCTCGGTCTTTATTGCTAGAGTATAAATAATTTCGTTGAAATTCTCTCAAATGTGAAGTGTTATCGTTAGGTACAAAATTTATATTTTTGCAGCAAAGGCTATTTGTATTTAATTTTTTATTTGAAAACCTATCTTTAGAATTCAAAATTATATTGTAAATAAAAGTTTAGAATCGCCTTCTTAGATCTACTGATGTATATAAAGTTATAATATTAGTCGACATCTTTTTTGTAAGAATATTATAAAAATCGAGAACTTATCTACGTACTGGGAATGTTGACGTTATGTAAAAACAATGAGGGATTAATATTAAAAAAATAAATTTAAAATCTAGAAATGTAAACTGCTTTTAAGAATCTTAATTTTTGTAACCAAGTTTTCTAAGAATCTTGAACAAAAAGAGTCACCGCTGTACTATAAACATAAGTTAATTGGACGATGTTCAAAATGTTCATATCGCTGTTTGTATAAAATAATTTGGAGCGAAGTATTTGACAGTACATATCCTGAATTGCTAATATCACGAAACCAGTTGTACATATCGGTCTAGTTACACATATGCTTTCGTTGTTAACGTGTACTGTAATTAGTATTATACTGGCATGATTTTTGTTGAAATAAAGAACAATTTGTTACACGAGTTTATTTTATTCAATCCTATTGGACCGTTTCAGTAACTAATTGGACCATCGATGACGCTGGTCGTTCGTCAAGCATATTTTGAACACATACCTACTTACAAATCTCATACAGTTTTCCAATTATACTGTAAAGCAAAAAAGAGGAATTTTGAAACCTACATGTTTTACACGTATGAACCCTCACCGTCTGCCTAAACTTTTTCCAACTATGTTTGGGTGGGTTCCAGTCGAACCGGATGCAGCTGAATACCAGTATTTTACAAGGAGCCTATCTGACCACCACAACCCAGTTAGTACTGGGTAATACGATAACCTTTGGTAAGACTGGTTGTCAAAGTTGTCAAAGTGTTGGAAAAGTGCCCAGAAGGCTGGCAGCGTTGCCACGTTGGATGGCAATGCTGATTCTTTGGCCAAAAAATAGACCCGCCCTCTGGTCACGTGAAGAGTCGACCAACCGCTTGGCGATTTCCCGAAATACTAGGTGGGCACTCGCACATGGCCATAGTGTTTCAACCACAAACGGCTCAAACACATAACTACCAACTTAGTAACTGGGCAATAATTTTACAAGCAGATACTTCTTATAGGTATTATTTGATACAAGTTAATTATCTACTTATAATCTAAAGATTGCCAAGTACCTAATTACTAAGGCTTAAATGCGAAGAGGCTTCAGACTAAGTCTTATTAATTTTCTTTCTATAACTATTAATTCCCTCTGGGGTAATTTTTGCTAATAACATTATTTCTATGACCTATATATTTCTTTGCATAGATACAAAGATCGACCTTGGTCTCTTAATTGCTTTAGAAAACCTTTTTCTAAGAGTTTTTTCTACATGCTATGTATTATGTAGGTTCTTCAAACTGAGCTTATTGGAGGAGTATGTAGTTTTCCACAAAAGTAAATACAGCCATTAAAAGTTAACAAATTAGGTAACGTGTGAGAGAATTAAATCCACAGCTAACGATTCTTACATAAGCTTTTAGTATCGTTTATTTATTTTTCTTACTTACTAGTTACATTTTTAAATATTTTTATCAAAAAAATTATATTAAAAAAAAAAATGTAGCCCACCGGTATCGGGAACGGGGTCCAAGCTACCGGCGGTCAGGGCTCCAGAGAGAGAGGAACCTCCTAACAATACGAGCCATGTCCAGGAGTACCGCACATAAGCTTTATTATTGCAATTTGTGTGTATATTAGTTTAATTTTGCGTGCAAAAACGAATAAGAATAATTTCCAAGGCATAGTAAAAATCAAAAGTTCTAAAACTCTACTTTTCTGTTAATTTCAACGATTGATTGCTCCCTGTAAAATATCAGCGTCAAATAAGAGAGATAGAAAGAAAAATAGCCTAAAATCCATGAATTTAAAGAATAAATCCCTCTTTATCGGTCTCGAAGCATCCTTTTATCCTGACCATCTCGTACAATCGTCTGGGGTTCCAAACTCTTTTGTCAGCTTCCTACTACACTTGTCTACGAGCACTTTATTATGTTCTCTTCGTAAATTGGACTTCCACTCAAATAAATAATATAATGCTTGCGTGGATGACGATATGGAGGAAGTACGGGCAGATAAAGTTCTACAAATTGATGTGAATTCTTTGGAATATACAGGGTGTAAGGGACAGCCCTCCACAAATTGAATCAATTCAGTTCTGGGTGAATTCAGTATATTATACTAAGAAGACCGGTACAAGAAATTGTTTCAGGAATGTTATGGGAATCAAATAAAGATTTTTTTTTATTTCCTCATACGCAATGTGGTTACCGTGGCAAAACGCACGTAGTGAACGGCAAGTGCGACGACGAGTTCGATGAACTCTGTAGCTAGGCAGGAAGTGAACTGCTGATTTCACGCGTCGTTCGTTAGAGTATTTCAACATACGTTGTTGGATTTTTATTTTAGCCGTATTATTTACATAAATGGAGTTATAGGCAATGTTATTTTTCATTGAAATAAAGTAATAGTAACTGAAAAAAAAAGAAAAAAAAACCTGAGAAAAATTCCGGTGGAATATGATTCAAAATAAGGAGCTGAATGCACCCTGTCAGTTTGTGGAGGGCTGTCCCTAACACCCTGTATGACATATTTCATTTGTTGTGGTATACCGTCTTATCCTAAGAGAAATCTACGAACTCCCATTAAAAGAAGGCTTTTAAAACTTTAATCAGTGCAGTAGTAACAATAAAGTGCCAGCTTAACTCAGCACTTGGCATAAAAAAGATATAAAGATAGACAGTGACCACGAAAACAACATGTTTTCAGAACAATTGTTTCTAAAGCTGTCTGCATAAATTAGGCATTGCGTGCTGGAAAGTATTAGAAACCTACTGGTGCTAACCCCGACTTAGGCTGATAACATTGCTACGTACAAAGACATGCTTAAAGTGGCCTTAAAAAGAAAGGAAATGAGACAGGAGAATTTCTTTTGTTGCGCATTCGGACTGATGTACAGGCCAGCACATTAAACTACCCGAAACTGTCAAATTTTCCCAATCAACCTTGGACCTAATACTTTAGCGATAAAGTTGAAAACTTATTTAAAAAAATTGACAGATTGTAGCAATTGATGTGCTGGGGTCTGTACATACACGGTGTCACTTTGATGCTCACTACGTTAGCAATACATCAAACCGACAATTCAAATAAAAATTCAAAATTCTTTATTCTTCTGGGACAACCAGCTCCAAAGGTTAGTATACAAAAAATGGAAACTTAGAAAATATTGTTAGTACTTAAATATAATTACAAGGACATCACAGATCTTATTTTATACACGAAATGCCCCTGTGCTGAGACACCCCGCCCAGTCAAAATAACCAATAGGATGATACCTCCCTACAGGATCATCAGACGAACGAAATGCCTCAACACAGGTGCACGCACGTCATCAGCTATAGCTTTCAGAATGCTGTTATGACAATGGCGATCCGCAAATAACAAATCACGAAATATCATTCAAGCACCATCTAGCAAACTCGTGTACTTCAGGCTTTACAAAACATTTTAGAACAGTAATAGTAAACATGATTGTCCTTCTATCTTCAGAAAGTTGTAACAAGTCGCTGACACTCAGGCTTCAGATCCCGTCCGTCATCGTTTTAACGTCTCCGACACAGCCAGGATGGAATTAAACAACAATGGCTTATGATTCCTTGTCAACGAATAGAAGACAAC
Source organism: Noctua pronuba (assembly GCA_905220335.1). Classification (NCBI taxonomy): domain Eukaryota; kingdom Metazoa; phylum Arthropoda; class Insecta; order Lepidoptera; family Noctuidae; genus Noctua; species Noctua pronuba. Next base: position 11,561,451 of record LR999896.1, read on the forward strand.
ACTTTAATGAAAACGTCACAGTGGTTGAGAAGACGAATTTTCGCTCATCAAAGAAAGTACGATGTGACAGCGGAAATCCATTTTGTACGTAAAATGGATAAAAACTTTTTGGTGGAAAAATAAAAAGTTCGCAAAACATATTATAAGAAAGTTGTTGAGCGATATTGTTTCACCTTTTTTTTACTTGGACTATGGAAGTTTGGAGCAGTTTTAATGCAATTTTCTAAGTCTTCAATTTAAGACGCAACAAATAATAATTACATCAACGGTAATGTTTGAATTATTTAGAGTATCAAACTATTTCCTGAAAATTAGTTTCAGTGTATGTTATTTTATTCAGAGTGAAATCATTATCACTGACTGGTAATGAAAGGGAACTATATTTTCTATCACCAAAATTTATATTTGTCATCAAGTTGTATCACCTAATAAATAGATCTATCGCCACGAAATATTTTCGTTCTCAGATAAACAAAAATTGTTCCCAGGTATGAATTATCAAATTAATGTTAATATATGTGTAAAATAAGAGATCGATAACCAATAAAATTATATTGCATTACATGAATATAAACTTCGTTCTTATAATAACAGTTTTGTTACTTAAATAATAGCTCTGTGCTCAGAATGGTAGATCTGTCACCAAATAAATCGATTATCGATCCCAAAGCTGCAGGGTTTGTTTGTTTGTTTGTTTGTTTGAACGCGCTAATCTCTGGAACTACTGGTCCGATTTGAATGATTCTTTCAGTGTTGGGTTAGGTTAGGTTAGGTTAGTTAATTAATGTTTAATGCAATTTTCTAGTAACATAATATGATTTATTGGTGATCTCTTTAAATTAGTTTGCTTAAATACTTATTAGGACACACCTATTATAATACATACAAAAACATTTATTTGGCACTAGACCTTATATCTCAGGATTTTAGGTGATTTATTGTGGAACTGATTTTGCATTGTTTGGTGACTACATTTTGGTGACAGATCTACTATTTTGAGGACAAACCCTATTATTTAAGAAACACAAAACTAATTAAATTGGTGATAGCTTAAATGATACCCGTAATGAAATGTGAAATCCAAAAAGAGGGATATTTTTAGCACACTATGTAATATTAAGGAAGGTACCATTAAAAAAAGCGGGATGCTCTTAACATAAACATCACGCCGGTAATCCTGGAAGGGTTAAGCACAGGTGTATCCATTAGAACACACACATTTCGCCAGTTATGTTTAAGTCCCATGTGATAGGGGACGAGCCTATTACCATCAACCGAGCACATATCTAGACTCCGTGTCTGCTACTGAGAAATTCCTAATGGAAAAACCTAATAACACCATGCCCGACTTGGGAATCGAATCCAGCACCACATGCTCAGCAGTCACGCTTGCGACTTCTAGACCAACGAGGCAGAGGCTCTTAACATATATATATTTTAAAATAACCCATTTTCTACTACACAGTTTACGAGTTTCCCATGGGCTACCACCCAACTGACCTATTTAGTTGGGATCAGTGCTCGTCCAAATATTATTGGGACATATTTCTATCCGGTTCCGATTTTATTTTTATTCGCTCCTCTATCTTATTTCTGGTCTGTTGATGCGTAAAAAGTGCCTCCACATACGGGATGTTGATAAAATCGGGAGCCGATTAGGGTGTCCTTACACTACAGTTTTTTATTCGTACTTTATTCAAATTGACACGAGGGAACCGGCAGTGTGTAAGGGCTGATAGGCCAGTAGTTTAGTGCAAAGTGTCGGGTGATAGCTGAGTGGCGTCCGTCGTCGACCAGCTACATCTGATTACTCTGTACTCGTATTTTGTCACGCAATACTACCCCACTGATAAGTTTAAGTGAGTCGTTAACCTCACAGTACGCTATCTTATTCTGCGACCATTTTACTTTCCAGGAAGTTTCTCATCAATGATTCAACGAAATTACCACCTTTCCTGTGTAATAGTTAGGTATTATTTTTGTATGAATTCGTTATGAGGTAGTATTGTTAAAAAAGCTAATGACAAGCCTAAGTTATGACTGTCTCTAAAATCAAGTGATACTTAACAAATTATTATAATGTTTTGTTGCGTGTGGCGTGGTTCGGTTTGACAGCAAGATAAGTGGGCGCATTAGGAATAGAATATTGACTAGGCATAACGATAGCTACGGTATTCTTAGGTGTAATTTATTTTATGACATAATATTATGGCATTTGTGTTTATTTTTCAAACCAGCCTTCTATTTTACATTGAAAAAACCTACAGAATCGTTTTTTGCTAACCCTTTTAAATCCCAGCACCAGATATACACACATAAACAGAAGTCTTTTTCCAATGGGGATAGGCAGAAGCTGCATAACACCACCTGCTACGATTTTTATATACATGGAGTATGCAGCATTCATTCTAACAGAAAGTAATGAGAAAACATACATCATTTACCAACATTTGTCTCTACAATAGTTCATTAGAAAGTATTTTATTTCCACCGAAATCCATCGTAACATTCAACAAAATGAAAACACAAAAAAATCCTCATCGATTGAACACTGATTCGCTCCGAACACGGAGTAAACATTCGTTTATTCCGCTATACTTAGGTACAGAAACCGATTTTCGCACATTCTAAAAAGATATTTGCTCTGCGCTCGAAACACAATGGCTGCCAGCAGGGTATCCACAAAGAACGTAATTCGTCGCAGCTGGCGGGCCCACAAAGAAGTGAATATTATCGAGAGTACGTCCCGGATGGCCGGCCAGATTACAATATGTGACATTTTCTGTTACATCTTCACTTATGTTACGCTAATAATGGCGGGATATTAAATTCGTAATAGAAATGTTAACTTCTTTTGTCAATTGGGGCAACAGAGCGGGCTTTATACATACAATGCTACTGAATTTATTGAAGTTGTAAGTGTATAGTCTAGTTTGCGGCAGATAGTTAGCGGTCGAAAGTGAGTAACGTGATCTTATCAATTAGCACAAGAAAATGGGTATTTAGATATGCTTGTGCATGCTACGAGTACATGTAGTTGCATTTGGCATAAGTGTATAGCCTAGTTTGTGGCAGAAAGTTTGCCGGCTGATAGTCAGCAACGTTACGTTGGGTCGTTGTCGTTGGAATAGGCACCTATTATGATAAAGACAAGAAGAAGGAAAACTATGGTAAAGCTGCTATTTATTTATTTAATTAAATAGAATGGCCGAAGCCAATTACACTATTTCAACATAATAAACTTTATTTAACACAGTCATGCATTCTTCTCACAAAAATTCAAACATTCTGACAGTATCACCTTCCATTAATTCGCAAACATATCAAGATCTGTGTTTGAGTTCAGGAGAGCGTTAATAGCGGCTAATGTTCGAGAAATAGGTGACTTGGAGTGTGCAACAGTACGGCCAGTTGGAACGGCCAGTAAGTGGTGTTTCCTGCCACGGCATTAATTGTCTGGGACAAATAGTTTTCAGATGTCATTCTGTCGATCAGGAACATTGTGAATAATCCCCCTTAAAATTTAAAATAATAAAGGGTGTAAACGACCCTTAACGAAGCTGAAAGACACTTGTTCTCCCCGTCATTGCGATATTTTTTTTGTTCTAGACCATACCAGGGAACCTTCCAGTTACGGAGATATTGGGGGCCAAAGTTCCAACTTTTTCACAGGTTTTTTTTTTAAAATTCATGTTTTTAATTATTTTAATATATCCATTCATCAGCACAATATTAATATTTTGAGTGCGTTATATTGAGTCCTACCGTAAAACGTGATTTTTCACCCCAAAAAAAAAGTCGTTTCCCATCAAAAATTTTTGCGTAAAGTTACTTGGGTCCCCTATGTTGTTTCGAACGCCGCTGTTGCGACACACGCTGTTGCGAATTATTTTTCCACTGCCTCACAGGTTCGAAAGCTCATGGACTCGAATGAAGTAGTCGCGAAAGACGCTGTTTCGAAAAACATTTTCACTGCCTCATACGCTCGAATGCTTGTGATTTCGATTTATTTAGTCATAAAGTGTACAGAAAAATATTTAAGCGGTAATTAAATAAAATCAACAAATTCGGTGTCAACATCATCATTTAATATTATTATTAACAAAGTAACAATCAAAACTATTAGTACCCCAACTGTACATTTTTTTCTATGAGTACTTAACACAAAATCTAAGACTGATCTTTATAAAAAATTGTCTAGGTACTTAGCTAAGTGGTATTAATTATTAGTGGTATTTGTCAGAAATTAATCAATTGCACATGTGTTAGTATTAGTTAGTATATACGAGTACTTAACGCTAAAGCTCTTATAAATTCAGGCGTGCCCATTGTACTTTTTTTTTCAAAATTGCTGAAATAGCATTTTTTGGGTGGTGTCCGAGGTAAATTACCCAAAATCTTCTCGATTTCTTGTTCCGTGACACTTTGCTCCTCAATAAGTTTTCGTATACATCCATACAGTCCAAGTCTCTTAATTTCTAACAAAGAATTCCAGCGGCGATGCCAGGCTTCTACACTGTTTTGAATACGTGGAAGGAAGCAAGCCAAAGAGAGAAGAAGAAGAAGTGAAAATGTTTTTCGAAACAGCGTCTTTCGCGACTACTTCATTCGAGTCCATGAGCTTTCGAACCTGTGAGGCAGTGAAAAAATAATTCGCAACAGCGTGTGTCGCAACAGCGGCGTTCGAAACAACATAGGGGACCCAAGTTACTTAGTTTGATATACATAGTGCTTGGTTGACGGCTTCGTGAAGGGTCTGTTTACACCCTGTATAGTCATCTGATCGCGCGACCGTCTTACTTCTAGAGAATTGAAACTTAAGCAACCACCAACCGCCAACGGTCAAGAGTGTTGTCATGAGCCGGTCTGTTTGCCAATGGGGTTCCGAAAAGACAAGATGCCATGCTATTCTTATATTCCATTTATTACAATTTTGGTATTTTTTGGTTACATAAGTTATAGTTACATTATGTAATAACTAACAAATAATCTGAAAAGCGCCGTATTATTTTAGCCGTGTTTGCGGGGCCTTTGTTAACTCAGCATAACTAAGCTTCGGACAGCTTTCACGTATAATGATCCAAGCTTTATTTAACACTGTGTGTTCTAAAAGTGTTTCATTAATTTCCTGATAAAATATTTAGGTGAAACTATCTTTGTACCAACTTTATACGGTGTAATTGAAAAACGTTGTTATTGTATGATCATCATACTTCTGTCTTTCCTTATCCCAATTTATTTGGGGTGAGCGCAGCATGCATTCTTCTATATAACTCCATTGGTCGTTATCTCAAGTTTCATATCTTTCTAATCATACCATTTTTCACAGAATCTTTAAATTTTTATGTACAAAAAGATCTTTACAAAACAAATTTAAATGGATTATTAATACATTTTGACACAAGTGGGGAAACTTTGTAATTGTAGCCAAGGCGGAATTCACAAATGGTAATGTTTAGTTATGATATTCTTATACATATTAAGGCCTTATAAACATGCGCCTCTTTGCTGAGATTAAAAAAATCAATCACCGCCGACTTTAGCAATTGAACAATTATTTATTGTTATCTGTGGAAAAATAAAACACTAGTTGAGATAAATAAAAAAAAATCCACGAGTATGAAATACACAGCATGTTGAACCTAATCGTAGTGTGACAAGAGCTAGTATTCAAGGAAGTGTATTGAAAAAGCTTCTAAGCTTATCGAAAAAAGTTTTCCAACAGTCTTGCAAAGAAAAAAAAAAATTATTTTTTCAGAATTCTGCATCGGTTATGAGTTTTTTTATTTGTAAAAATATAATTAGGAACCTACACGGCATGATCTTAATCAATAGTACTACTTGGTTCAAAACAAAAAACTTGGAGTCCAAGTGCAAAAACAAATTCTTATCGACATGTTTTTGCTCCTATGTCAGTTCTTCCCAGTATATACCTCGATCTATTTCTAGAATAATCCGTCAGTTTTACGTTTTCAAAGTGGAAGAATAGATAAATCAAATAGAGCACGATTTATTACCCATGAGTGTTTGTAATAGTTACAATTTTTGCTCGAATGAAAATTTTATTGATAGTTCTGAACATTCGTCATATTTTTCAGAGGGGATTTTGTTGTTCAAACATCAGCATTATGTTACTGCAAGTGGAAACTTTACTGGGTGGAACATTGTAGACGCACATGTATGAACGTATTTTTAAGGTAGATAGCTCTATAACCGTAAATGGTCGGGGTAGACAAATATTTACTTCATCATTCATTGCATAAAATCAAAATATTTTATTTCACATAGGCCTAGATGGGCACTTATAAAACATCGACAAAAAGTGTACGGTTTAGGTTGGTGGTTTCCTATGGAGAAGAACCGGCAAGAAACTCCATGGTTACTCTTTTCAAATCATTTAGTATTACAATATTATCATGGTTACAGCATTTGTACTTATTTGTATTTGTACTTATTTGTAGTATGGGGGGACAGCGTAAGCCCGACATTAAGTCGTTGTTTACTACAAAATATGTTAAAAAAAGATACAAAGTTAACAAAAGATAACAAGCAGCTTGAAATTTACAAAGCCTACAATGTTCACACATTCACAAACAAAAGAATAAGAAAAGAATCTATACAAAGGTAAGAAAATATTGTAAAATACTAAATTAAACAAGTGAAACAAATATTGTCATCAGTACTGTAACTATTCTAAGCAGCTGACAGTAACATCATCATCGGTTTTTTATCGGTTACATTTCAGAGAGTTACACAGTGTAATTCCCTCACACAATACTTTGATATAACACATTACACAATGTAATTCTCTCACACAATGCTTTGGAATTACACAATGTAAATCATCCCCATTCTATCATCGGACGAGAAGAAATACGGCGAAGTATCACTGTTATATGGTTAAAGTTCCACGAACCCGAACAGAGGGTGCTTCCTCATTTATTTTGCAAACCGTCAGTCTGTGGAATTCACTGCCAAATTCTCTGTTTCCCTATCATTATAATCTAGATTTCTTCAAAGTTCGAGTGAATCGGTTTCTTCTTGGCAAGCGTGCTCCACCCTAGACCGCATCATCGCTTCACATCAGGCGAGTTGCGGCCAAACGCAAGCCTATTTAGCATTAAAAAAAAAAATGGGACTGGGCAGGACATGTCAAACGAACTGTGGGCCCGTAAAGATCAGGATTGGTGCCCTGAAAAAGTGACACGGGGTCGCGGCAGACCACGAAGGAGATGGCGGGATGAACTGGATGTCTTCCTTAAGAATTGGAAAGAAGTAGCACAGAAGCGTGACCTTTGGAAGGAATGGATGGAGGCCTTTGCCCAGCAGTAGGACAATGTGGGCTAGCTATAACATAGTAATAACATCACGCCTGTTTTCTCCGGAGGATAAGGCAGAGTTGTACCATAGTACCTCTAAATTATTTTTATGTCAGAATAAACGCAATAACACTTTGCCTGATCTGGCATGCCAAGATTTTATGGTCAGCAGTATTGCTTGCGATTGCTAAACAATCAAGTCCGTCAAATAGTCCTTGGGGTTTTAGAGCGTTCCTAACCTTATAATGCCTTAAATTGACAGAATTTTGAGAAAATTTGAATGTATAGGTATAATATTATTGGAACCGCTAGGAAGAACTAGGTCTCAAGTGCCTTTAATTACGACAGCACTTACAGCCATCATAACAACACGCCGGTAATCCCCGAAGTTTTGGGCACAAGTAATAGGGGGCGAGCCTATTGCCATAGAAATTCCAGATGGAAAAACGCAACAAAATTTACCTACACCATTGACCTACACCTATAGTTATCACTGCTTGCGTAATGCTGCTTGTCCGTAAAAATAACTGTCTGTTGTGGGAGAACTTCCCCGAAAGAGCCATTAACAAAAACTTCTACTAATTCTTAATCGTAGAATATTAATTCCAGAAAACAGAAGTTTGTAGAAGCCTACAATATGATAGCAGGGTCATCGCTTAGGCTTTGGCTAATTGATTTGATTATATTTATTATTTATTTATTTTTATTGTATTAAGTGCATTATATGATAATCCTGTAAGAAATATTTTTTAAAGTAGAATGTGCCACGGTTAGTTCGTATGAGTGGGTCTGAGATTTAACAGTATGTTTTTCTATACTAGTTTGTTTAAGTAAGTGTAAACTAAAGTAAATATATTTATGGTTACAGAAATATACCAGTGCGGGGAACACTGTCAACTAAATTGTATAGTCAAATAGTTATTTCTATAAGAAGATTTTATTGCCATCTAAAAAATGGAATGCAACTGGAATTAAATACATAACTGTATTTAATTATACATAACTGTATTTAATTCCAGTTGCATTCCATTTCAAATATCTGTTTTTAACCTGAAATAAGTACTTATATGTTATTGTTGCAGTCTTTTAAATAAGAATATCAAATGAGATATCATTTAGTGACAAGTTCGCCGAAAACGCATCCAATGACTCCAATTTACCTGAAAAGCGGCACGCGAGCCGTTAGAATAATTTATAAGCATCTAAATCCAACCAATGAATTCAATTACGACAGCCATTTTAGTATTTTCGTAAAAATGGGAGCATTGAATCTACGACTGAATAAGAAATGAGATACATCATTTTAAAATCCTCGATACTTAGAGCAAGGTGCTTAGTAATCGAATTTATTACATTTCAATATTATAAGACCTGTATTTGATGAGTCTGATAGGGAGGTACTCTTAAAATATGAAGGCTTTAATTTACGATGTAACTCGAGGCCCACTACGAAAACAAATCGAGTAAAGTTGTGACTTGTTCACTTCCAAGTTTAGTTGGCACTTTCTTTAGAAATTCCGCCAAGGTATTAGTCGTAACAGATGACGCAAATTGTAAAGAATCTTTTGAATAGTAGGGAGCATGATAGACGCACATGAAAAGTGTCCAAACCCGCGTAAACCGTTAACTTATTTCAAGGTAAATGTTTCGTGTGAAAAAAAATGTCCTGCGTGTCGTATTTCTTAAGACTAGTGATCAATGGGCAGCGGTCACGCAGCCGGCGGCACGCGAAGCCCTGCCGACTCATACCTCAGCCCACCTTCTGACACCTCCTTTTCTAGATTACAAACATAAAAATACCACCGTGCCTCTTCATTACCGACCACTTAATTTAATAGAACGTACCTTTTCATTCCGCTGGTGGTTCGTGTGTAATTGAGAGCCTCATTTGTATGTATTTCTGGGTTGTTATAACAGACTTAAGCTGCGTCTGCAGTGCGGAGCGGGAATGTAAATACACGCTTATATTTTCAGGAATTTAAATGTCAAGTCCTTTTTGCTGAAGACAAAAAGTACGGTACACAGGTTATTAAAATTTTATTTTTGATGTTGTTTTCTTCAAACAAATGTTGAATAAATGTTCGTGGAAACCTTTTGAAGTGCAATCGATTCGAAAATATGAATTTATACAGATAAATAAAGTTGAAGTGTATGTTTGTATATTCAAAATAACAGCTCTTTATTGAATGCACGTGAAAGTAAATACGGTACTTGTAACAAAAAAACCTTTATTTTTATCCGTCTGTCTGTTAGTTCGATTTTAACGTGACGTTAAATAATAAGGAGTACTTAGGTTTTTATTTTAGAAAAAAATATTAGAACTCCGTGCCAAAAAATTAAAAATCTTGGTATTGATAACAAAATTCGAGTCAAATAAGAAAGTAATCTTTTATTAATAATTTCACGCGGACGAAGGTCGCCGGCAACAGCTATGTAAGCATAAAGTAAATAACCCATTTACTGGAGCGTTTTCTAAAGAAAAATGCGTCATAAGCAAGTTCTCGTAGAACATTAAATACGATGTTTACGAGTTTTCATTTTGTATTACTTTTAAAGTTACAAACAGTGTAACGCAGAAGTTTCTATTTAATTTAAGGCACTCAGTGTTTATGCCTTTTGTTCTATAACACAATGAGGAAAGAAAGAGATGGAATCGATATCATACTACAGAACATTTATTTTACAAGAGTGTTTTTGTTTTATCTACTTGTTTGTTTGATAGTGGAACATTTTATTTTGAAACAAACTTTCTGTAATTACAAAACGACTGCCTCGTTGGTCGGGTCGTCGCAGGTGCGACTGCTGAGCATGAGGTCCTGGGATTGATTCCCGGGTTTGGCAAAGTGTTATTGGAATTTTCCATCAAGAGTATCTTATTAGCAGCCATGGAGACTGGATTTGTGCCGGTTGATGGCAATGAGCTCGCCTCCTATTAGGTACACCTCTGCCTAACCCTTCGGGGATTACAGGCGTGATGTTATGTTATTAAACAATTACGTTCTAGACGTACGTAAATTGTGTAATTATATACACAGTACGAAAGGATGTCATGGTAATAAGAAACAAACAACATTGAACTCATTAAAGTCCAACTTCGAAAGATTGAAGGAAGTAAGACTTCTTCACCCAAAATTCTCTTATCCAGGATGAACCACCAATCACAATCCGAGTTTTAAAGACACTCTTATCTTTTTCAATGAACACGAGAGGAAATCCCCGCCATCACCGACTTTATTATCAAAACGAAATCTTCGTCGTGTTCGCTCCACATCGTACAACCGCACAACCACTGAACATAGAGTAAGTAAACCGTGTAGAAGTAAACCTCATGAGGTTCCTGTGCGAGCATCAAATCCAACAAAGGTTCTAGGCTACAAAATAAGATAGAAAATTACTTACTTTTGAGTTACCATCATCATCTTCGTTATTTGGGGTCGGCGCAACATGTTTTTACGTCTATTCTCCCCCCCCCATTTACTTTCTAGTCACATGTGTTTCATCTCTCCTCATCAAAAGTCCATACCACGGCAGACTCCCTTTCATCTTTTCTCTAACAGTAACGACCTACCGTATGGTAAGTCAGTAATTAATATTGTACAAGACGAATACTAAAAACACCTACCGCTTTCCACACTTTTGTGAATGGTTTGCGAGGGGAGTCAAGCTGCGATAGAACCATAACTTCTTAGACTTGAAATAAACACTCAAGCGCCTTACGACAACGACTGCAAGACAAAACAAATGAACGAAATTTTATGGTTGAGACTTTTTAGCACATGCCACGACTCACTGCGACGCAACTTGTGACAGTACTTCTGCGAAGGAAACCAGTGACGGTGTCACTTGACGCAAGTCAACGGGACTGGATCGCCCAAAGCTGTGAACGGGGTCTAAATGTTTCTGATCAGGCAAGGACTCATGGTTGTTAATGCATTGTGCGCATAATGTTAAGTTCTGACGTTTTTACGACCCAAAACTGCAGGTGTCACTCCCTTTTTTTTTTTTTTTTTACGACCCAAAACTGCAGGTGTCACTCCCCCCCCTCGGCGACCTCTCGCGCCCGGCCCTGGTTCAGGCCATGGTCCGGAGCGAGAGGGAATGAGAAGCCGTCACCTCCTTCTGCGAAGCAGTCATGCTAGCGAAGGAGGTGGCGGGACGTGAGAGGGAGAGAATCTCACGTCCCAGCCGCCGCGGGCGACGCACCGGGCGTCGGGGGCCACGTGGTGGCTCCCGGCCACCGTAGACGCGGGCCTGTGGACGGTGAGTAATGGGTTAGCTCACCGTCCGTCCGTCTTATGACGACAGGCCGTGTCGACGGCGCGTTCGTGTTCCACGCGCGCCTCAAAGAGATGTCAGCAACCAGGAAGGGGCCCGCAAGGGCCGATGCCTGCCGGGGCTGCGGGACTGTTCGAAAGAGATACCGTGGCCCTGGAACACAGAGGGCAATGAAGGAACATGGATGGGTTTTAGTCAGTAAGAGTCTGACACTCCCTCCCACTCCACCCAGAGCGGGAGAAGTAATTTGATGATTTCCCATCCGTAAAAAAAAAAAAGGTGTCACTCCCACCCTCCCACCGTGGGAGTCACCCATCCGCACAATCCAATCCAATGTGCTCACTAGACCCGAGTAGTGGATTCCTACTCCCTTTTCCAGAAAAGGAGTCCTGTGTCCCAGTAGTGGAAATTTGATAGACTGATTATTTCGGAGTTTCGCTTCTACAAATTCTTATTCTATGCACCGAGGTAGGTACAAAGCGTACCTCCCTCTTCTCATTAAAAACGTCAACAGAGCAAGCACCGTGTCCCATACAAATGCATAGTGTCATGTGAAGTCATTAGCCAGTAATCACGTGACGAGATTGCAGCAGTCTTTTGTTTGTTCCTCATCCAACCGTATACACGATAAACTTTTGTCCTCTGCAGAACCGGTTCATCACGGGAGCATGTAAAATATTATTTCGTATTCCTGTTGTTTTTTTAAATCAATATCGCATCCGATAGGATTATTCTTTTAGCCTTCTTGTTTTTCATCATCACCTGCCTAGTGTTTTACAAACAATGTTGAGGTCGGCTTCCAGTCTTACCTTCGCATTAGAAAATGAGACGTCAGGTTCATACTACTACTACTATCTTTTTCATATGTAGCGACTCATATCTGACTTCCACAAACCAGTTACTGGTGAAACCAGCCTGGGAAAACAGGTTTTCCGACTGACTTCCTTCTGACTACTCGGAGTAACTGTCGGCTTCCACTCTTACCTTCGCGTAAGAGAATGAGACGTCAGGTTCATACTAATACTACTATCTTTTTCATATGTAGCGACTCATGTCTGACCTCCACAAACCAGTTACTGGTGAAACCAGCCTAGGAACACAGGTTTTCCGACTGACTTCCTTCTGACTACTCGGAGTATCTGTCAAAGACTTTCAAAGGACGACATACACGAAAGGCACGGAAGGTTCTCGTTTTACATACCTAGACCCATTCCGTGTCTCCTCTGACCCGTGCGACTGTTATAACCACGAGCTCCTTTGTTCAGTTATTTTATTACCCTAGAAAAAAGTAATCCAATTTGGAGTCTGTATATCTGAGCGATTTGTTACTCTGCTATCTTTAGATGTCGGATGACGCAGCTCTGATGAATTATTACCCTTAATGTGCCTCCTGTAATCGGAAAAGTATTGTAAAGAAACATTTCTTTAATTAATGACGAATGTCCTGAACTATAAGATTCTTCTCGATGCTTGTACTAAAGGTTATTAGTGTCTAAAAAAATCGACAGGACCTTAACTCTCTAGTAACACAATGTGTGACAGCCCTTAGTAATTGACCCAAACTTCTTACTAATCACTATAAAATGAGATAGTTTGTGATGGATGGGTGTTTGTTACTCTTTCACGCAAAAACTACAAAACGGATTTGGATGAAATTTGGGACTTAGATAGTTTATAACCTGGATTAACATATACGGACTTCTTATCCCGGTAGTATGTTCCCGAGGAACACGCGGGCGAAGCCGCAGGCTTAAGCTGGTTAGAAATAAAAAAATCATGTTTACAAACAATTCCGTTAACATTCCGTGAAAAAATTGTAATGCTTCGTTTTAGATTATCAATGATAATAAAAACTTAAACGAAAAACGCGACAAGTTTTATAGTCACGTTGATAGCTATTTACAAAAAAACTATTAACGTTTAAAAACTAAGGCTTCTGTAATGAAGGACATGATGAGTTTATTGACTCGCTTAGTAAAATCAATAATACAAAGGTTGGTGGCGCAAGTTGCGTAGGTATAAGACGCCTAGTTAATTCCGTCGACTCCGCAAATCTCTTGCGAATACGGATCACATGATCATTAAGATATCTGTGAGACGAGTCCTCAAGACAGTGCTTACTCTGCGGAGCTTTTGTGATCTGCCGTAATTAATAGGCTTAATATTTCATACACTTCCTGAGGATTTTCGCTAATTTTCTCCGTCGACGATACGTTTACGTAGATTACCTCGTGCTCAGCAGAGACACCATCAGTCAAGATTAAGCAGAACTGGAAATAACTGCTGGTCTTTAAAAGCGTTACCTTGTTCCGTCCGCTCATTAAGGTAACTTCGTTAACATAATAAAAGTCATCTCAAACGTTATTACATTTTAGTTAGACAAACGTGTTTCTTGATTGTCGGCTATTTAGGAAGTTAGCAACATTATGTTTTCTCTTAATAAAAATGTACGTGGTAATTAATTTTTCTGCATTTAGCTCATCTTACTAACTTAAATGTAGCTACTCTGAAGTCATTCACAGCGAAAGTTTTTTTTACCCGACTACGGCGTAGCAAAAAGGAGGGTTATGATTTCTTCGTTTATCTGTTCCCTCATTACTTCTAAACTTATTATAATTTGACTAATGAGGTATCGTTGGAAGCGTCTCGATCATCCGCTGGTTTCGAAACGGCGGAAAATCCTCTCAACACAATACATTAAAATACGTGTACCTAAGTTGTTTATTTAATAGACGATAAATATTGAATGGTTTGTAGAAACAACAATTTCAGACGGGAATATTTTCTTGTTTCATACTTTTTAGAGCGTGATTTTTCAGTAGTCAGTCAGTCAGTCAGTTTATATGTATTATCTCAACACGAATGATGCAACCAAGATCTTGTAAAATATTTTGATTGAAAGAAAAGAGAAAAGAGTGTTCATGCAGTTTCTTGCCCATTCTTCTTCATAGAGATCTACGCTTTGGAATGGGCAACTACAGTACTTTCACAAGTTATTATGCCTTGTGTCTGGGACTGTAGCTTCGCCTTTTTTTGTTTTTCTGACATGTTAAAGTGCCTGTTATGGTCTAATTAAAATAAATGCTTTGAGTAGAGTTTTGAGAGTAGTCGGGTTTTGGTTTATAAATTACTTCATTTATTTTAGTTTTCATTAGTTTAACGGATTGTTCAGATTTGTCTCTACACAGAATGGTTACGCTAATAGTTGCCAAGAGATTGCCGAAGGAGTGATGGCAGACCAACAGCTAAATGAGCAGACGACCTTCAGAAGATCGTTGGGGAAGACTAAGAATCTTATTTAGATATTCCTCCCTCAGAGTGAGAGAACAGAATAGAGAGGGGGCTATACTTACTTGTGGCTGAAATAAGACTGATAATCATGATGAGGAATATGATAACGATGATTCACGAGGGCCGCTAACCACTTACTATCAGATAGAATGCTTACTTGTTAGATTAAAATTTAACTAAAAAAAAAAGCTTTTATTAAAAATGAAAAATAGGTTTATCTGTCAATATTGAGCACGTATGCAAAGTTTTGTGTCCGTGCTATTAATTGTTAAGGAGTTTTCTCGTGAGTAGGTGATCCTGGTTGTAAGATCAAGTCATGACTGTCACAAAAATGTATTGTCACCAGAACCCAAGGTGTGTGCAAAATTTTAGCTTAATGGGATACCAACAAGTGGTCAAAAAAGGGCTTGGCTTAAATACATACGAACAGTGAAAGTTAAATAAAAGCAGTAAAAATGGCACAGAAAAAAATAAAAATTTAAAGAATTTTTCTCAACTTAACAAATGAAATACCTACACACCCACATGTTAATTAATTTCAATCAAACACTACTACTATTGGTTAGAAATACCAGTCTGGCGTACCTAATTAATTTGTAAAACGGCTCTGAAAGCCCCGTGACACGTTAATTGACTGCTATTGTTAAAATAACGAGTTCAAATTAACTATGCTACACCGTTTATCTGTTAGACTGTTTTAGAAGTCGATTTTAACGTTTGGCAACATTAGATTGCAAATAACGAACTTTAATTCGACGGTAAACATTTTGAGATGCCCTAAATATGATAATGATGATGGTCAAAGTTAAACACAAGCAATTTACTGTTCACAAAGATAGGCACAAACAAATGACACAAGAAATCTTAGTCAAATAACGAAAATACCGAAATTTTCAAATTAGAAAAAAAGGAAATTTTCAAAAAAAAAAACTTGAAATAAATGCATTTCATCGACAACAATGAAAAAATTAACATATCAGATTGGCTTTTAATGAATGCACACAGGTCACACTATCACGCCACAATTTTTTTTTTTACTTATATATATTGCTATAATACTTTATTCTCTACACCTCTTGGTTTTCAATAAAAAAAAGTCTCCTTCTTGTCTAATTGCACTAGACTATTAATATACAGAGTATTAGATAGTAGAGATCTTGTCAAAAACGTCAACAAAACAGTCAACAGTACAAGACGTGTATATGTTTCGCATTCGACATATTTTTGACAAATCTTGTACCGGTTTTGTCTTGTCGAAAACAAGTAAGTATCACAACTTGTATAGGGTACGGGTGTAAACGCCGAATTACACTTAAATAAAAGTGTATTTTTTCACGAATTCCAAGAGCTCCCGGCAAACCTATTGACCCTATAAACTACACTTTCCTTTCCCGAATCGCTGAACTGTCCGGCCCTTGAATTTATCTCAATAACAGAAAACTAAACGGGCACGGTATCGTATCCGGCGTCGATACGACACGCGACGTGACGGAACCGGTGATAAGATAACCGGCCGAATTAAAACCGGGATATACTAGTTTGACATGAAAGGGTAGACTCGTGGACGCTTGAATAGTAAGGTAGTGTTTGGCGAAGTGATTTTTGTTTTATTTCTTCAATTTTAAATTTTATTCCATGCTAATATATTTTTTTAATTTTATTTTTTTCATGTGAAGACTAGAGCAGATTACCGTGGGCTCTACTATGACGCAAAACATTGCAAACAATCTCCGCCTACATCACTTACGGACCTTTTGTATAAACCAAAGAGCACATATACATTTTACCTGCATTTTTACTTATTTTTGTTTAGTAGTGATTAAGAAGTGTTTATTTTAGCGAATGTAAGTACCAACACCATAGTATTAAACCATCTCTGGTTTAACGGTACAAAACAAACGAACCTGTATAATAAGACTACATGTTTAAATAAATCAAAATAAAAAAAAACTGGCGGGTACCCCTTGGGCCACAGTGCAACGCAGATGGATCACTCGTCAGGTTTATTTTTGCGGCCACAGTTACCTATGCGTTGCGGCTTACCGCAGATGTAATGTACGCTTAGCTGAAAGAGGTAAAGTTATATAAATGTTTGAAACAGGTAATCTCTGCAAATACAGATTCATTTTAAAATTCTTAAATTGTTGACAAGTTACATTATTCATAATTGACATGGGATTCTTTTTACAAATTCACAGTTTTTTTCGGAATCCCCGTGCACGTTTAACCATGGGTTTCAATAAAATCCAGTGTAAGCCTATTATTTTGGGTTTTAAAGGCGCGGTCTGTTTTACACATAATTGTGTTTCACACACAAATTCGTCAAGACATAGACACAGAAAAAAAGTTGGCCGTCACGGGACGCCCATCAGATATGAAACATCTATGTTAATATTAGGATTCATAATTAATAAAAACCTATAACCAAATATGGAGTAAAATAAAGAAGAGACAAAAAGGTGTATACCCGAGCGCGCACACACAAGGGAGTCGAGAGAGGGGGCATCACGGCATGACAGCAACAGTTTCACATCAAAAGCATGAACGTTATTGGTTAGACCAATCATCATCATCATCATCTTCCTGCCCTTGTCCCATGTTACTTGGGGTCGGCACAACACGTTTTCCTCTTCCATTCTCCTCTGGCAACCGCCACGCTATAATTTACTCCTTTATCTCTCATATCATTCCTCACACAATCCATCCATCTTTTCTTTGGTCTTCCTCTCCCTCTCCATCCATCAACGTTTATACTCATCATTCTTTTAGTGACATGCGATTCGTCCCTCCTCATCATATGTCCATTCCGAGACAGTCGATTCCCTTTCAACTTGTATGTAACTGGCGCAACTTTTAAACTTCCTCTAATAAAGGGTGTAAAAAGACCCTTAACGAAAACGAAAACCACATATTCTGCCCATCATTGGGATCATTTTTTTGTTCTGGACCATACCTGGGAACCTTCTAGTTACAGAGATATTGGGGGTCAAAGTTCCAATTTTTTCACAAGTTTTTTTTTAAATACTACTTTTTAAGGTTCTAACTTTACTCCAATTACCTCCATGGTCCGTTTACTATTCAAACCATCCATCAGCAATAAGTTTTGAGCGCATTATATTGGTGTTTTACCGTAAAATGTGATTTTTGACCCCAAAAAAAAATTTCGTTTCCCAGCAAAATTTTTTGCGTAAAGTTACTTAGTTTGATGTACAGAATGCTTGGTTGACGGCTTGGTGAAGGGTCTGTTTACACCCCGTATACTTGTTCCTTACCTTATTGGTTAGACCAATCAATAGGAGAACACAATAATTTAGCACCATAGAAAGTTATTTTCCAGTAACACTGTTCTAAAACATATTTATCTAGGTTAAAACACGACTAAAAACTCTATAAACCTCTAGCAACAAAACGATACTATCGTCTGTGTGGCTCATGAGTGCCATTACATAAGTCCATTTTCTTTTTTTCTCAACTCAATTACTCGGTCGGAACACATTTTCGCATTAGTTGGTTAACATGTAAATTAGACTACGGTAACTTTGCTTGTTAAGTATTTTAAACCTGCATGGGAGGTGTACTGTACCTACTTCGCTTTTTTGTATCCTTTTCGGAGAGAAGCCTCGGAATAGGCAATAGCAAAGGCCAGGGCAAGACTGCTTGACTTTTCGCCTACTTTTGGACGTATGTGATCGTATATCGAGGGTAAGTATAGTGTTAAAATCAAGTGGCAAAAAATCGAAAAACTTTTTATTAGTCTATCTTAATGCATTTTGACGCTCTTTCCAGTGGTTTAATCCAATAACCAGAATTCGCAGTAGAAGTAAAATTACTTGAGGCATGCGGTCTCAACTCGAAAAAATTATAATTAGTCTTGAAAAAAAATCATCGCTACTTTCACCACAAATACTCATTATAACGATTATATTTGAATATCTCGAGAGTAGCAATTTCATATTTATTGAGTTTAAGCACTAAACCCTCGATACGTGAATGAAATTTAATGAATAAACCTTCGAAATATACGATTTTTATAGTTAAATAAATACTTCTGTAGAACTATCAGCTTGAAAAAAATAAACCATTTAGCGGTGAGTCTGATAAAAACAAAGCAATCCCCTAAGGATTAAACAGTGGTACGTATATCTAGAACACCTACATTCCGACACCATGTTTAAGTACCATGTAATAGAGAGGGTGAGCTGCGTCTGAACCACTACATAAAAACCTTACAACCATTACAAAACCAACATAAAATTGCTTTGTACAGTAAATCAAAGAATAAACAAGCCAGGGTATGTGCTTGCCAGTACACGCGTATGAAAACCACATTTACAAGGTACTCCCACATTTGTGCGGTACAGGTTCAAACGTCATACCTAGACGGTTCCTAACCTCATACATTATTTACCCATAGGCAGTCACGTATTTTTCGAGTAGTTCCAGTCCGCTTTTGCTTATGAATAAATGAAGGAAAAAATGTCGGTAGCAATAGCCAGGAGATTCAGAGGCAAGTGAAATTTTCTTTAATTTTTTCCTGGTTTGAATAAGTTGTGAGTTTATTTTTAATGTGAAGTAAAAATGTCAAATAACAATTTATCTGCAATTTAAATAAATATCTTCAAGTTATAAATTGGTAAAAAAATTGGTATACACTACAAAAAAAGGTACACTACATTTTCAGAATCACGCATCTCTTAATAAACCTTAATTTTCTATTTTTTTTAAATCTTAATTTTATTTGTCATGGATAGTATTGCATTTTTTTATTTTTTTATTTTTCTAGATTATTTTGTGATGTATTATTATTGGATAGATTATTTTGTGCAGTATTGTGTGGTGTGATTTGTTTTTGATTATTTAATTACTAACATTATTTTTAAGTGTACCTACTAACAAAATTATGGATCTTTGTGCCTGAATTTAATAAATTGAATTGAATTGAATTATTTTTTTTTTACTATCCGCTTTTCTAACGTTTAACATTTTATACAATACATTTTTTATCTTATTAGATACATGGTATGTAATGTAGTAGTCGTGTATGTATATGATTTCATCATAAACCCAGACAGGTAAAGCACACAAGAATAAACTACAAAATAAATTAAAATTCATGCCAACCAGCCAGCCAACTTCATGGTTATCAAATTAAACTCGTCTTACAAACATGCATACATTTTGTACGCAACGAGAAGAGAGCACTTCGCTGTTTTACTCGGTCCTAATAAAATCAAAATTATGTAAATATCCTAGCTTATTCACTCAAGTATAGCTAAATATTTTCGAGCACAAAATGCAAGACTACATTGAAACAAATCTTCCTTTTTATTAGTGCTATGAACGTGGAGATGTATTTTATTGCAGCTTTGAAATATGCCCGCCCGTTTCGGTCGAAGTTTCCAGAAAACTAAATTCTCTTCTTAGTTGAAAGATCAAAAACGGGGTTTGCTGTTATCCTACTTTATGCTTAGAGGGAATAATTTTATACAATTGGATACTCAGACTTAAATGTGAGTGAGATTCCGGTTAGGAATATTCCGTCGAAAGTGGAGCAACGCCCGACTATGATTTTGTTGCATGGCATTTAAAATAGTTATTTCTCGATAGTTATTCGTTTCAAAACCGAAGTATAGTAAAGTTAATTTAGTATTTAAAATACTTTAAACCAAGTCCAGGAATTCCTGCGGTAAATAGTGAAGAACTGACTCAGAAGAAGAGGGGATAAAAGAGCGAATTAGCCGCGTATTCTAGGTATGTGTGTTCTACAATGCACCCGTACCGTAACTAATGTTGTCTAATTTGACAAGCTTGGGTTCCCAGCAGAAAAACCCGGGACAGGGGTCGTAAATCCGGACGACAACATTGCCAGGGGTGTCCCACGAACATTCTTACAAATTTTTGCAACTGTAAACGTATTTTAACTTGACTCTGGCGTAACATTTACTTTGTTCTCCGCAAAGCGACGATAATGAGAGGATGTGAATTTTAGCTGTGTCTACGACTTCTTTAGATTGTGTCGAGTCGGTCAAATTAAGAAAGAAATTGACTGAGACAATTTCCTTTGCTTATGACGAACAATATCTCATCCCCCGAATTGTTTTCTGAGACATTATTGACTTCTGCGTAGCCTTTTCCCAACTATATTGGGGTCGGCTTCCAGTCTAACCGGATGCAGCTGAATACCAGTATTTTACATGGAGCGACTGCCTATCTGACGTCCACAACCCAGTTAGTTCTGGGTAATACGATACCCGTTGGTAAGATTGGTTGTCAGACTTTTTGGGCCACTGACTACCTAACGACTGTCAAAGATCTACAAATGACACCCGGGACCAACGGCTCAACGTGCTTTTCGAGGCACGGAGGAAACTCGGTATGTAATAGGTGATCACCCATCCACATACCAACCTAGGCAAGCACGGCTTAACGAGCGGCTGTTATTATTTAGCTACGAGCTCCGTCGAAAAATAAATACATTTCTATTGACAACAAACAACCCTATTTCCAATGTATCAATGTCAAGCATCAAACGTCAAATCATTTTTCCATTTCGTCACGTAAAAAAACCATAGGAATATTCCGCACTTCAGCCACCAGCAACGCATACGAAACAGCATTCCGTACTATAAACAAAAAGGTACATCAATCATTCTTATACCCCCGAGGCACCGGTAGCGGTTGTAGTTGCTAGGTAATAACAATCGGAAGCGGGTAGTCTGTTGAATTACAGGGGCGGGCCTCCCTCTATTGCCTTCCAAGCAAACAAAGTTGCAATAAACCCGACCAAGACGACTGTTACGTTCGTACTATCTTAATAGCGCTTTTATCCATCGGGCTGGGTTACACATGTCTCTTTGTGAACGGCTAGAGACTTTGTCTACTCCACTGCATTTTATTTTCAGCTTATCTGTTTCAGATATTGGCGATAAGACCCAAAGCTCCAAGCATTGGGTGTTTTATTCGCTTCCTATTCTTCTCTAACAGAATAATAGACGGTATTTGGATCAAGAGCCTTGCATTTCGACTTAGGACGTAAATTATATTGGAAGCCAGATTATTCTGCTGTTTTATAAAATTCTGCACAGTGAATAGAAACTTCTTGGAACACATTCCAAGTGGATTACCTGTTAGAAAACTAATTAATTTTACTTAGAACGTGCTACATGTAAAGAGGTAGGGAAAACTGTTGTTTCTGTGCTTCTTTTCTGCTTTAGAATCTTCATTTTAATAAAACTACCTTCCACTGTTTTATACCGACTAAGTAGCTTCATTATTTAACTAGGTGACTTGATAACTTCATAACAATGAACTTGCACATTTGTAATCGATATGTTATGGTTAAAAGCCGAAGTAAGGTTACACCTAGTTCTAGCCGGCTAAGTAAGGTTACACCTAGTTCTAGCCGGCTATACATAGGTGCGGCCGGTAAATATCCTTTTTTTATTGCTGGGACACACTGACCAAATGGATTAGGTTAGAATTGTGACCAAAAACGCGCGAGCCGAGCGAGCGCAGCGAGTTGTGCCGCGGGAGCGACCGGCGAGCTCTACATCCAAATTAGTTGCATTACAACAAACTGTTACCGGCTGCACCTAGGTATAGCCGGCTAGAACTAGGTGTAACCTTACTTCGGCTGTTAGCCGTAACAGATACATACTTAAAACTTATGATTCCAATTACATATTATTTCACCCCTATATGCATGAAGTCACATCTAGTTTCTGCTTACGCCCATGTGTATAAGGAGTAAGTTTATGTATGTATATATAAGAAATTAATACTTAAAATGATATAGGTAGTTGAAGTCACAAGCGGAAGTTACTGAAACAACAAGAGGTTCATCGTCAAAATAAATAGACGCGTCCGGAAAGTTCGAGACTCAAAATATTAGCCTTCACTCACAACATTAATTAGTTTTCAAATACAATTGCACACTTTAATTAATTGAATAAAACTTTACACTGGGTTAATCGAGAATTCGAGGTATAATGGACGTAATGTAATAGTTTGCTTGAAACAATAATAAAGTTCAACAATTTATATTTACTTTTCAGAGAACCTTTTTGCTAGTATTCGCAGGTTTCTCCAAGGAAAAAGAACATGTTTTATATAAGATAACAAACATTCCAAAGGGCTAGGCAAAAGTGTGCAATAGTACATCCACATTTCGCCATATTAAGTCCCATGAAATAGCGGGGTAGCTATTGCCATATACCCTTAAAGTCGTGGTGGGAAAACCTAATAATACCTTTCCCGTGCGCACTTGCTCAGTCTTATACTTAGCAGCAGTTTTTATATAAAAATTCTATTCTTAATGGCTGTGCTATCTGAGAAAGATTATTATAATTATCTTGAATCCAATTTTGTATCAAACTATTTAATTAAAATCTTACTACAAATGATTACACCAGAGGGAGTTACAAATTATTAATCAAATAGATTATAAAGTGTACTTACTAAGATATAAAATGAGAGTGTTGTCAAAATAAATAAACAAAAGGTGCCTTTGAACTCACTCTTCTTGAAGGGTGACTTGTTACTAAATCCTTGTTTGATTTTCCGTGACGACGCATAACATGTGCTGCTAAATAAACTGAGTACATTATATGGTATATGGAATGGAAAGTTGTATTGTTATTTTAGTTGAAGATTTAAAAAAAAACTGTGTGGTAGATTTTCTTGAACTACATAAAGACAGACGATCGAAATCAAAACATAGGTATCCAGAAGTAGTTTAAAGTGTGTTGAAATTTTGCAGGTCTCACGAGTTCTTGTTCAATGTCGTTTTTCTTAGACCAAGTTCATACTCAGATCTTTATGTCCACTGTGTAGCAAATAACCGCTAGAAAGACATTAAATAAATTACTGAACTGTTCGATAAATTCCATCAAATCATTTTATATCGAAACTAATAACATTATACCAACACAAACCCTCCAATGTAAGCAAATAAAATACCTACGTTACTCTTTGTATAGCCACCGCACTTCATAATGTAATTACTTCCACTGTGGGTCCTACAATATCGTGTCCAAGACGGAAAAAAGGAAGCCTGAAGCGGAAAATTTACTCTCCTTAGCCAGTGATTTTTATTTGCTTCAGATCCACTCCCCAGCCACCGTGTACTTGATAGAAAGAACTACTAAACTTTTTCCCCACAAGCAATTATTTTAAACTTTACATTTCGATACAAATTGTACGGGCTTCGCTTTTGTTTTGCCCTGAACTTTTAAATGTGTGTTTGATTTTGTTGGCTTGTTTTTGTTTTAGTTAGGGCACCGTGGTCGTGGAAACTAGGTTAACATGCTTTAAAGGAGGTTAGTGTTAGGTAAAACTGTTGGGCTTGTATGGAAAGAAAAAGAACTAAATCTAACGGTGTATGAAGCGATCATGCCTCTCGGCGCGTTTTTGAGTACCTGAGGAGTCATAATTCCAAGAATTTAGAGGCCGATCATGTTAGACTTTAAGAAATAAAATATGGATGATAATGTTAGCTTTGTTTTCTCATTACTGTAATTTTCGTATTATAATATGGGTATAAAATATTCAGACTGTAATATTATCATAGAAAATGAGCTGACGCTAACACAGACGCCAGTGTCAAACGCCACGTTAATGACCAGCCATTGACCAGCAACCGCTACTTACAGTCCGACGTCCATTTTATGTAACAACGCTATCTTATAATTTATATAGGACTGTCCGTATCAAATAAATTACTGTTAGCGAACGTCCGACAAGTGTTGGGTGGGACAGTTTTTCTTACCGTATATTAATGAAGCCGGTTGTACAATCTCAGACAATATCTAAATAATTTATTGCTACGCCAGGTGTCGCCAAAGACGAATTTACATAACGTACAACGGAGAATAGGGTGTAATTTATCGCTACGTGTATTTTGTTCACAAGAAGCGATGAGATCCCGATAATAAGGTCAAACTTTGTTGCGAGACTGTAGCTACGTACTTGAGAATTTGAGACGTAAATTAGATATTGTCTGATGTATTGTGTAAGAGACAATCAGATCAGATTCTGATAAAGGTTTTTTGTCTTTCAATCTTGCGTGGTAAGTTTTACATAACATCACGTCTCAAATCCCCGAAAGGTTAGGCAGAGGTGGATCTAATAGTACATTCACATTTCGCCGTTTATGTTTTGAAGTCACATGTAATAGGGGGCGAGCCTAATACTATCAACCGGGCACAAATCCAGACTCCGTGGCTGCTACTGAGAAATTCCTGAAGGAAAAACCCAATAACATTGTGCCCGACTCGGGAATCGAAAACCCGGCATTGCAATGGCAAGTTTAATGTTGCATGATTGGAAGTTTAACGGAAATCCATTTAGGAATGACAATCTTTAACAATACTGAACAGCTTTATTTTTTGTGCTGATAGCAGTAGATACCTGCGTGTATGAACGTGGACGAAACAAAGGATCGTTGGACATGGCATTCTGTCGTTTTTGTCTACCTTCAAGGAGAAAAGGCGTCGGTTTTATGCACAGATATAAGATATACCTAGATAACTCAAGATCACCTTCGCATGTCCGGCTTAAGCATTTTATGCTTAACGTTGCTACTGTCGCAGCAAGCTAATTTGTTTAAAACAACAACGTAAAACTCAAGAACTAAATTCTAGCCATTTAAAGAACAAAAACGTAGTCTGTTTTGAATTGTAACTTGTTTGTATAGTAAGTAAATAGTGCCTATGATAGTGCTATCGTAGGCACATAGTAGGTAGTCAAAAATGCCATGCTTGGTTTTCATTCGGATCGAGATACTTGCATTATCTAGATATATCTGTATCTATGAGCGGGAATATGAGAGAGCCGATCCCAGTAGGAGAAGAAGTCGTCGGAGAGGCAACCGTCTCAACGCTTAACACGCCGAAACCCCGCCTGCATTACCTAAAGCAGGTGGGACATTGGGGTCACGGGTGTTCAGAGTGGGGACTCTATGCGCTCACCGAGTGACCTCGGAGATGACAGTAAGCACAGTGGTCACGTGCTGCCGTGCACAATTGCACAGTGAGGCTCAGGGGAGACCTCTGGATCTGTCTTAATAGGCGTTGCACAGAGGGGGCTCCGGACAGGTCTTTTAAGAGGAAATGGTGGCTGCTCTCATGTGCGGATGGTGACGACCGGGGTGGTTTTAGTGCGGTAAAAATCCCCGGTCTTATCCCCAAAGACCGGTTTCTCCCCGAAAAAAAAAACAAAAGAAAAGAAAAAGGTATATCTATATCTGTGGTTTTATGTATGTTTAATAAACATAATATTACATATGTATGTTTAACAGTAGATAAATCCCTTGTCCCAATACAATAATAAAAGATACATCTGAAACACTGTAACAGTACGACGCATAATACTCAACACTCGCAGCTGACGTTATTATTCGAGTGGATTTTATATTGATTTATTAAAATGTATTGTTATGAAATCGTACTTTTTTAGATCGTTTATCTATATCGAGTGCCGCTTGCAATGAATAGAAGGCGGAACGGGGGCGGCTTGTAGGCGGTAGAGGAACGAGTTTTTTTTCTTGCATTATTTGAATTTGTATGGATTCGGCGAGACATTTATAAATAGCAGAGAATAGAAAAAAATCCAGCAGCATTTGTGCAGTTATAACTGAGGAGGTGTTCTCTAATTTCTGTTTTGATCATTGTAAATTGTTTTGTTTTTGTGCAGAAGATACTTTTTTTGACGGTTCAGCTCTTGTTCTCTATTTCAGCTGATAAAAAGCAATGGGTAAAGTCTATGAAGAAAGGAACATTCCTAAAAGATGTCAGTTTACTCTGGATTTGAAGACTGGCGGGTTATCGGTGGAAAGGAACATAGACGCTGGCAGAGAGTTACAAGAATCGGCAGTGCGCCTCATAATGTGGAGGTGAAGCACTGAATCAAAGAGATTTCAAAGACTTATAGAGCGGACATTGGTTGGCATACAAAAATTTTGATCCCAAACTGTTTTGATTTTGACATACGAATGCTACCTGTCTAGCGGGCGTATGACACTAGACAGAACAATTTGTTACCAAGTAGTAACAAGTATTGGATTACATTTTTTTTCATCTTTTCCGATCTATAGCTCGTAGATATTTGAATGTCTTTGCATTGAACACTGCTAGTTGGGATATCAATCAGATGCCAAGAGCCACGTAACGCTCTCTTAATCAATAGGTACTACAAGGATCGGCTGTGTGATGTAATGATTTTTATGTTGAGTGTAATTAATAAAAGGCGTTAAGATGTTGAATTCAGATAATTATTGGAAAGAAATCATAAATTTACATTTATACATTTTTACGGAACGCGTAACCTGTCTAAACTAAGGTCTCTACAGTATTATGGATGCCTGCCCTGCAGTATCTATTGATTAAGATTACATTACGCCTCGTCTTTAGTTCATCCTTACAAAGCCTACCAAACGAACATAGTACAAACTTATGAGTCGCTTCCTTTTACTAAATTAACAACAACTATAAAATATCAAAGTGCGAACCCTTGAGTACCTAGTTACATAGTTACAAGAACATCAAGTTCAACAGTAAATAAATAATCTTATGTAAACACAATCAGTACTCTGTCAAAAGCCGCAAATAGAATATGAGAGACAGTTTGTCAACTAAATAATTTAGTGTTGTTTTGTACTCGGTGCTTGGTTCCTTGTAACTTGTTAACATGGTCCCCGAGGATCGAAGGTCCGTCTCCGTGAAATATGGCGTTGTTGACAAGGTCTATGTTCTGTTTAAAGGTCACGAGATAATTTTGACAAGTGTTGACTTTAAATTTTGTTGTTTTATGTTACACTAGTGACTCGCCTCTGCTTTGCACAATTTTTGCGACACACAAAGAACAAAGATTTTTGTCATCATCAGCCTAGACTTTTCCCAATATTGTTGGGGTCGGCTTTCAGTCAAAGCGGGTGCTGCTGAATACCAGTATTTTGCTCGGAGCTACTGCCTATCTGACCTTCTCAACCCAGTTAGTACTGGGTAATAAAATACCGAACAACCGAGATTTTTATATTGTAACTATGTTAACTACTTTCCGGAATACATCTTCTAAACGACGGAAGCTGCATAGAAATCCGTTGGTTTATATTCGTTGGATTTGCATTGATATCAATTATAACATATAAATATATATAAATCCCTGAAGACTTGTAATTTATGGTTAACCCACATGCAAAAGGTGTACCTATGGCTATACACAGAACAAAAATCCAGACTCTGTGATGCAGATACTAAAAAATTCGTGATGGAAAAACCCAATAACACTTTGTCCGGCTTGGGAATCGAACCTAGGACACATTGGACCATCGAGGCAGTCCAAAGTTCAATTTACTAGTAAGTTTATGTCAAAAGTTGATGCAATTTACGAGATCTACTCTACGTATTGATCGAGATCAAACAAGCAATTCGAACGACATAACATTATAAAAGGTTATTATTATGAAAAGCCATTTCCTATTCATTCTTTGCAGTCTTCTTGCAAGAATATAAGTTCAGTCAAAATATGTAAAACTTGTTAGAACTTGCAAGTTTTTATTCCGAACCAATTTAAAAGTTACAGTTGTACGGGCATCTTTAGCAGTGTTACTTTATTTATTAAAGTCGTTTTGTCCATTACGAAACTGTTACTTCACTGAATAAAACGCAGCGAGAAATGAAAACTTTAAAGTTTACTCGAGTTTATTTGGATTTAGTAGCAACTTTAAATTTTCTGTAATTGTTTTCGTGTAACTGTGTATAGTTATGGCAAAAGGAAATAACCTGAAAATGTTTAATTAGTAATTTATCAAATGGGTGTAAAAGTATCCTTTACGAGGTGAAACACACTTGTACTCCCCGTCATTGCGATATTTTTTTGTTCTAGGCCATTTCTGGGAACCTTCTAGTTATGCAGATATAGGAGTCAAAGTTCCAACTTTTTCATATAAGTTTTTAATGTTATAACTTCTCTTTAAATACCTTCACAACCCCGTACTATTTAATGCATCAGCACAACGTTTTGAGTGCGTTACATTGAGTTCTACCGTAAAAAAAAAGAGTTTCCCAGCAATAATTTTTGCGTAGAGTTGCTTAGTTTGATGTACAGAATATTTGGTTGTCGGCTTCTTGAAGGGTCCGTTTACACCTTGTATATTGGTGATATTTTTAGTAGGTATCTACCCTAGATACCTAGGGTAGTGGGAAGTCAGGACTATGAAAAGTCATCATCATCTGCCCCGCCGTTTTCGCCACTAAGCAGGGGTCGGCTTCCAATCTAACCGGATGAAACTGAATACAGTGTTTACATGGAGTGAATATTTGTTACCCCTTGGTAAGACTAGTAGTCAGACTTGTATGAAGAAAAAGAAGTTGCAAATACACTGCTTTGATACTTACTTACTGCCATTTTTTATTTGAGTATTTGATTAGGAACCTAATCAATCTCTACTTAAGGTGATTCCTTCCTTTAATGTGTTGGAGTACTCGAAATCCAGTAAGACACAGATATTGTAGATATACCTAGATACTGCAAGTATCACGGTCCGTATGAAAACTATGCGTGCCGCTTTATGCCTACCTACTATGACGTCATAAGCACTATTTCGTTACTACTAGCTATTGCCTGCGACCTTCGTACACGTGAAATTATTATAAAAATATTATAACTTCCTTATTTGAATCGGATTTTGTTAACTATTTAAACTAAACCTTTTTCGAAAATAAAAGTAACCTTAGTTTCTCCTTTTGACACCATTATCTGCTGCTCTAAAGCTGTTATTTTGAAATTACAAAGAGACACTTCAATTTTATTTATGTGTATGCATATAAAATAGGCAACCGTTTTTGTTCTTTAAATGTCTAGAATTAAGTCCTTCCGTTGTAACGTTGTTGTTTGAAACAAATTAGCTTGCTACGACAGTAGACACGTTAAGCATAAAATGCTTAAGCCAGGCATGCCAAGTGGGGCCGCGGTACTTCGGGGCTGCGAGACTGTTCGAAAGATATACCGCGGCCCTGGAACCTGGATGGGTTTTAGTCAGTTAAAGTCTGACACTCCCTACTCCACCCAGAGTGGGCGGGGGTTATTTGATGATTTCCCATCCAAAAAAAGGCATGCCAAGTAGGTGCTCTTCCGTCATCTATGTATAACTATATCTAAAGTAAAAATTAGGTACTCAATTCAGAAAACAGTATGTAATCTCTTTTGTTTATCAAAATTGTCTCTAGCTCAGAAGGCTGCATGTGATCTACCCGGAATGTTGCACAAAGCTAATTTACGCATCTCACAGGCATCTGCTGCCCTAATTAGCTGAAGGGCGAATTAGCTAACATTAATTTGGTAGATCATACCGTAATGGGACTTTGATAATGTACGTGTTATGATCTATATACATGATATATAGACATAGGTGATATGTTAAAACCTAGTACCTACAATCTGCATAGGTGGATACTGTAGAGGTTTTAGCTGCACGAAAATATTTTATGATGTAAGAGATAAATATTATTTCGTATTAAGAATAGGTACGCCCAACGCGGCAGGCCCAGAAGGAGATGGCGGGATGAGCTGGACTCTTTCGCAAAGGATTGGCCTACAATCGCACTAGATCGCGAAATGTGGAAGGAGGGATGGGAGGCCTTTGCCCTGCAGTGGGACAATATAGGCTTATAATATAATAATATTAAGAATAGGTAAGATAAGGGGATCAGTTTAGAAAGCTGACAGGGGATGATTTAGATATTAAATAGTATTTATTTCTAGAAATTAAAATCCTATATTGTTATTGGGTACTTCTTCCATTAAGTTGGTAAGACAGCAAAGGTTCCTACAGTACCTACTAAGTTCCAAAAGCCTACTACTAGATTAAAAAAAAACCCACCACTAACCCAAAAATGTTATTGAAATTGGTCAAAAATGCTTCCTTGCCGGATTGCCTTCATGGCATGGATCTGGACGCGATTGTCCTCGCGCGCCTGCACGAATCGAAACGAACGGAAACTCCGCTGCCGTGGTAAATCGCCGCTCAGCGGACAGACCTCCGGCGTGATCTCAAGGCGACATGGAGAGAGCGACTGTCGTAACCCCGTGCAGGGCACGCCACAATAGTGTCCTTTGAGGATTGGCTGGAGAGGCGCCACGGTGCTCTCACCTTCCGCCTGACGCAGGTCCTCACCGGACACGGTTGTTTCGGGAGGTTCCTGCACCGAATCGGGCAGGATGAAACGCCCGGGATCGCCCGGAGGACACGGTGGAGCACACCGTGGAGGTCTGCTCCACTTGGGCGGAGCGCCGCCGTGTCCTCGTAGCGGCAATTAGCGGCGGCGACCTCTCGCGTCCGGCTCTGGTTCAATTCATGGTCTGGAGCGAGAGGGAATGGGAAGCCGTAACCTCCTTTTGTGAAGCAGTCATGCTAGCTAAGGAGCATTCTGTACATCAAACTAAGTGACCCTATGCAAAAAATATTGCTGGGACCCGCTTTTTTTTGGGGTTAAAATCACGTTTTACGGTAAAACTCAATGTAGCACACTCAAAACATTGTGCTGGTGGATGCTTTGAATAGTAAATGGGTCATGGAGGTTATTACAGTAAAGTTATTACCTTAAAAACTAGTATTTAAAAAAAAAACTGAACAATTTGGAACTTGACCTCCAATATCTCCGTAACTAGAAGGTTCCCAGGTATGGTCCAGTACAAATAAAATGATTGAAATGACCGGGAGAACTTGTGCCTTTCGGCTTCGTTTAGGGTATTTTTACACCCTTTAGAAGCGGTCACAGAAATAAATTATTGTAATAGGTACCTACTAAAAACGATATTAGGTATTTGTTTATCTCTACGAACCTATAAACCTTTACAAATTTCCGAAGATTTTGATAAACAGATAAAATTGCTGTCATAATTTGAATCATTTGTCAGACAACCGAACATTCTAGATAACGATTGAACCCCTATAGGCCTACACGAAACAATAAAACGGTTTGTTTTTGTAATTTCTCCGTTTCATCATTTGTATCAACATTTAAAATGTTAATTTAGGACACAAAGGATAACACCATTGATACAAGGTATAAAAATTAATAGCTTGTATCTCGTAAACCGTAAATCTGTTGGACTGGACATGGCATAAAAGCGTGTGTAAATCAGTTGTTTGTTAATGATAAGCTGAATATATGAGAAGAAAAAAGTTTGTAAATTACGGGCAGATTAGCGGAATTATGTGCGGTCAACGATGCTTAGAGAGCCTTGGATAATATGATACCAGGGGCTTATTTGAATTAATTATTTTATTTTTGAACTGTCTTTACTATGGACACTTTTTTTAAATTTTTTTTTTATTTATTTATTTATTGGCCTATCTACAATTGTTACACTGTTTATCCCAATAATACAAGCAATATGATACAAGCATAGTGTACAATATGATGCGATAGACACAGCATGCAAAAAAACTAAATTATAACATTAAAAAAAAATACAATAATAGTGCAGAAATAACACTTTCAAAAACAGCTGGGTAGCTTTAGAAATACAGTAAATACAAAGATGACAGACAAGAAAAGAAAAAAAGTCAATATGGTGGTTAATTTTGATGGACTTGGCGCTTGAATTTTTGAAGTGTTGTGGAAAACTTTTAACCTGCAAATCTTGCTATATCGTTCTCACATAATGTACCATTTCAGAATGAATGATGTAACCAAGGTTTTGTAACAATATTATGATTTAAAAGAGGGTCCAAGGAGTTTCTTGCCCGTTCTTCTCCATAGAGATCTACGCTTTGGAATGGGCAACTACAGTACTTTCACAGTTTTATGCCTTGAGGGAACAGTACTTTTTTGATTATGACCTATTCAGGCAATGTTTAGAATATTGATCTAATAATTGAATGCCTATTCTAAGTTACCACCAAAGTATACATAGTGGAATACAAGTGTTAAGAAAGATGCTCTTTACAGCAAAATCTCTGTTCATAAATAAAATTTAAATTAGTCCTACTGTTTCCAGTCCTCGCAAGGTGTCGACGTATATTAGTCTGGTATATAAAGCGTTTCCACAAGACTCCCAGCTGTCTAGGAACTAGTGCGTCGGAGAACTGTTGAAGAGCCACTCCTGGTTTGCAAGGGCCATTTTGTTCGTCTCAGGCAGCGGAAAATAATGTTTGCACATATTTCCGTCTTTTGTTTTAGAATATGTTGTAAGAGTGTTTGGGTTTGGAGTCTAATCCTAACTAACATTGTAAATGCGAAAGTAAGTTTGTTTGTTTTGTTTGTTACCTTTTCACGCCTTAACCACTGAACCGATCATCCTGAAATTCTGCAAATACGTTGTCAGGTGCACAGAAATGGACATAGCATACCTTTCATCTCGAAAATAACAATAATGTTCCCGACAAAAACACCAATAACGTTCTTATGATAATAGATGGCGCCACTTATCTTCTTTAAACCTATACTATTAAATGAGCAATATATTATGTCTAAACATATTATTTGTAATCATGTTTTCGAAAACGGCTCTATCAATTTCGATGAAAATCGGGGGCATTAAATCGATCTAGCCAGGTCTCTATAATGAAGCAACGCTTGTTAAGTTTGAACAACGACTAAATTTTAATAGATAATGTGATCAATACCACAGACAGAATCCAAAGAGATAGTAAAACAGTGTTGCCACTACATGGCAGTACATTACATTGCAGTTTAATTTAATACTAAATCACAATAGTCTCATATCTGGGAAAATCCGTTTTTTTCTATTTTCACCCGAGCTGAGCTCGGTCGCCCAGGTACTAAGTTTTATAAGGTTTAATTTGTACTAAATACTAACGGCGCCTACTTGCCGCACAAGTGCTGTAAAGCGAGCAGTAATTAGTCATTTCCAAAATAAACCACGCCGTTACTGTTTTACGGTCATCTTTTACTACCCTTTTATTAACTTAAGAAAATTAAGTCACGACTTAGTAACTTGCGTAATCTTATGTGTTTAACTACTTGTTTGGTTAAACATACCTTGGGTAAATACAAAGTAAGTACTACTTCTAATTATGTTGGTAGGGAACTTAACTGTAACTTTGTGCAAACATATTCACGTAACTATATTCAAACAAATGAATAACTAATTAGTCTATGAATATGAAGTGATTATATCTTAAAATACTGATCTTAGTTTTGTTTGGTTCAAAAATGTTCCTAGTTATGGATTTTATAAGAGGTAGTTAACGTCAAAAGCATTCTCTGGTCTAGGTCATAGCAACCTAATAATGCTGAATACTCACAAACAAATACAATTCAGTCTCAAAAATTAGGATTTCCAGGGTGATTTTTATAGCAATTATTCCTTACACAATAATCTGCAGGTTAAAATACGGTTTTTTATTTAAATACCTGTTCTTTCTAACGCCTTTTATTTCAATTCCCGTAATTTCTATCCATGTCATGTATTACGTGTCACAATGTTCGTACTTATTAATCACTGAAACAATCATCATCTGCCTAGCCTTTCCCCAACTATATTGGGGTCGTCTTCTAGTCTAACTGGATGCAGCTGAATACCAGTATTTTACATGGAGCGACTGCCTATCTAACCTCCACAACCTATTTAGTACTGGGTAATACGAAAATCACCGAGACCAATCCGCATATTTCAATAAAAGTTTTGTGATTGCGTAAGGTTGACTTGAAAGATAGTTTTGGACCTGTTAGGCGCGAATTACACAGATACGGCGTACGGTGAAGGCGCGGCGCAGGCATAATGCCGCTTCAAAACATTTTCATACAAAATGTACGTAGACGTATCGTAAATTACACTTAAGTGGTGCGGCGTAGGCACGTCATTCTTTCGTTTCCTTATAAATTCCACGCCTGCGCCGCACCTTACGCCTTTCGCCGATTCTGTGTAATTCACGCCATAGGTGGCGCCGTGCGATGCAGGGCAGGTCGCTAGTACCATAATAAAAGTCCTAAGCTCTTTCACAGATACAATACCGGTTTCATTTACAAATAAATTATCACAAAACCCGTGCAAACGAAACCACGGCCAAAAGCTAACCTGCATTATAATCATAAAATAAATCCGCGGATTTTCCTAGCTTTGTGCACTAGTGAGATAATAGCAAAACCATGTTTTCAAATTTAATTTATACACAACTATAATCCTAGCATCCGTCCGTTTGTATAATATTTTCGTATTTGTTTCAGTGTTAATCTCTTAAACGGATTAGTACCATTTCAATAATTGAAAACAGGTAGGAGTAGGGTATTATCAGATTGGATTACAATAGGTAGTGATATAAATGTAGGATTACATTCGTATTAGATAGAGGTTTTCTTTGTTTGTGTAATCTGTCTAACGTTTAGAAGCATGTTATTGTGTTTTTACCTATTTAAAAAAAATGAGTATACACCAATAAAAAAATACGAGGATGTTTGTTTAGCTCTTTGTAGTATTTGCCCCACTAAACTAATTCTCCTGTATTGTGGGTGCGTTTAGAAACATTTAAAGTCAGATACACTAACAGCTAGACCAGGAACAACTATCTTTTGTTCTCTATTTGTTCCGAGCGGGGATCGAACCACTAACACACAGCGCAGCAGTCAATCGCTCAGCCACTGCGCCGACCGTGCCGTGAAATACATATAAATTAAAAAAAAACAGTAATTACAAAATTCATACAACTTGGCTTATTGCATTCCACTCCTGAACCTGAACCCTCACAAGCGTCTCCACAACCCCTGATCTTCGCCTTCCACATCCAGTCCATCCCAGCCACTTTTTCAATTGCGCGCGAACCCACACTAGATTTACCATAACGTCCAGATTTGTACAGACATGTCCTTCTTTTGGGCCCCCGTCCAGAATACCGTTTAGCGAGGGGGGGGGAGACCTACGCTACGGTTGGCAACACGCAGTATCCAATCCATTACAAATCAATATAGTATTAGATCACGCTAAAAGTTAGTTACCTACCTACTTGAGTAATTAATTACATCGTTCAAAGAACAATTATCTTATCGAAATTACTACGATGTTGCATTTCTCATACTTTGATAGTTTTATTGTAGTTTCGTTTGTACCGCTCGGGAAGTTATTAAGTGACGTCACATGTCTCACTTACGTTATTACGTCAACGTCACGAGTTTCTCTCCAACCTTATGAAACTCGTGTTAATATAGCAATATACACGATATCGTACAGTTGAAAGCAAAAATATGTATTAATTTAGACAAATTCAACATCTACTTGCCTTATTGATTGTAATTATCTGGTGTGGTACATGAGCATCAGAATTTTTGCACACAGGTAATTTTGTGAACAGACAACCAAATCACAGTATAATTTTTTAAACATATTCGTGTTCCTGAGCTCGTGGCTAAATAATAACTGCCGCTCGGGTCGATCTTTAGGTTAAGCGGCGCTTGCCTAGGTTGGTCCGTGGATGGGTGACCACCCATTACATACCGATTTTCCTCCGTGCCGTTTGATAGTCGTCACAGGTAGTCAGTGGCCCGAAAACCAGTCATACCAAAGAGTATCGTACTACCCAGAACTAACTGGGTTGTGGAGATCAGATAGGCGGTCACTCCACGTAAAATACTGGTATTCAGATGCATCCGGTTAGACTGGAAGCCGACCCCAAACTAGTTGGGAAAAGTCTAGGCAGATGATGATTCGTGTTCCTGCCTTTACCCACACTTCGTGATACGTTGTTTTTAATGTTACTAAGTGCCCGTATATTTTTTTCTCCCTACTGTACAGTCACGAGCACCAATATGTAAACACTTAACAACTTTTAAAAGTGTTTTTCTCGTACTGTTTTGATTAAAATTTCATGTTGTTACGAACATAGTATTCTGGAACACATATTTTTATGAAAAAGATCCTATCTCCAAGTTACAATCGTTATTTCTCGCGAAAATTGCTTATACATTTAGGACAGTGTATACATATTGGTGCTCGTGACTGTACTTACGTACCTACACACACGTAATATAAAAGTTTGAGTAAAACATTCTCTGATAAGAACTCAGAAGCGTGACCTTAACCCTTAACCCTTAGCAACCCGTCACGGCTTCAAATACAGGAATTCATAAGGAAAAAGTATATTTTCCTTGTACTTCCTTTTCGTACTAATCGGATACATACTGGAAGAAAATTGGTTGAAATGAAAATCGGAGGTATACAGGGTATAAACAGACCCTTCACGAAGCCGTCAACCAAGCATTCTGTACATCAAACTAAGTAACTTTACGCAAAAAATTATTGCTGGGAAACGACTTTTTTTTTGATAAAAAATGACTTTTCACGGTAGGACTCAATGTAACGTACTCAAAACATTGTGCTGATGGATGGATTAAATAGTATGGGGGTCGTGGAGGTGTTTAAAGTAAAATACATTAGTAA
The DNA here is from genome assembly GCA_905220335.1 of Noctua pronuba. NCBI lineage: Eukaryota > Metazoa > Arthropoda > Insecta > Lepidoptera > Noctuidae > Noctua > Noctua pronuba. The sequence goes on from LR999896.1 coordinate 11,598,731, forward strand.
TCTTACATTAAAATCGTGTATTTAAAAAAAAAAAACTTGTGAAAAAGTTGGAACTTTGACCCCCAATATCTCCGTAACTAGAAGGTTCCCAGGTATAGTCTAGAACAAAAAAATGATCGCAATGACGGGGAGAAAAAGTGTCTTTCGTCTCGTTAAGGGTCTTTTTACACCCTTTATACAGAACTCGGGAATTTGCGATAGGGAAAATACTAAATAAAACGAGCTCTTGAAGTTCTAGTGTCTAAAGTTTTTTTTTCACATTCAACCTAGGTAAGTAAAAAATAATCATGTTGTCAAAAAATCTGACCTCATTAACACAACATACGGACGTTAGCGGTACAAAGAGGGCACCACACAAGTTTTTTAGTACTATTTTTGTGCTTTACGGAACATGTTTTAATAAAGAAAATTCATCATAAACCCGGTATTCAAAATGTGTTTAAAACAAGTTTTAATAAAGTACAGAACCAAATGCATATAAAGCCTTTCCTTTAAGCTACTTTTACTGAAATGTTTGAATTGTACAGTTACCACAAACTGTCAAATTTCTCCAAATGATTTTAAACCATAAAATGTTGATGATTGAGTTCAAAATCGAAAGAGAAAATTTTACAGTTTGTAATAGCTTGATGCACTGGCGAAATACTCACAGAAAAAATCACTTAAAGAAAAAACTAGGTTAATGAAAGAAAATTTTATTATTACGTTTTCTTGCTCATTTTCTTCATTAGTAAGGTTCCATTAACATAGATGGACAAATTTTAACACAGCGTTCAGTACGTCTTACCAAATGATATCCAAGCAAAAAAAACACTGATTAAAGTGATTTTATTTTGACCTAAAATGATAAATTGCCGGCACTCTAGAATAAACACATCCATTATGGGTAGGTACTTGCCCTCGCGCCCTGCCACGCGCGTTCTCGTAAGTAGGTACCCAGTCAATTCTGTTAATATCATTCTTTGTCCATCTATTTTAATGGGACCTTATATAATAAACTAATAATTAAGTAATAGTAAAGTATGTAGCAATTTTTGGTATGGTTTACCTACACCCAAAACAGGAACAACGCGATCACACGAATACAATTCTCATCGAAAACTAAGTAGGTACCTATCCTTACTTCCAAGTTGTGCCCAAAATAATATTATAACGTAACAGAGGGTCCATTCTCAATTAGATTCCAAGGCACCGCAGTCAGTCCGACGACGGTTTGTTTATCAGTGAAATAACTAGTTTCCTTAAAGCTGAGTGACAGTATTTCACGATTTACTTGGTAAATCGTCAAAGAAATAGTTTCGTCATCGAGACTTTTCACTTTTGACAAACACTCACAATGAAACAAATGATCTCAAAACAAAAAAAAAAACTTTAGAAACTAAACATGTTTCAATCGCCTGAAAAGTTCAGAAATTGTTTGGTGATTCTTCAACGAGTATCAACAGATTTGGCGTAACTAAGTATTTGGTACAGCTTTGCGTTCGACTTCCATTGATACCCAAACCCAAAGCCCAAGCTCTTCAACCTGTACGCCAACGCGCTAGAGGAGCTTAGCGGCTATCGTGTCGGTTGCCACATTGACGATGCTCAATAATATCAGTTACGCAGAAGACATGTTGCTGCTGAGTGATTCTATTTGTGGTCTGTCTAGACCTGGGCATATGTGAAAAGTAAGCTCACAGCCATGGCGTGATTTATAACGTCAAGAAGAGAGACTGCATGGTCTTTCAGGCCAGCGGAAAATGTCAGGCAACGATGCCTACCATAAAATGATATGGAACACCACTTAAAAAAGTCGTCATAATTATGCTGTTCTCTGATCTGAAGGATGATGCAGACATTGAGAAGGAGCGCAGGGCGTTGTCTGTGAGGGCGAATATATTGGCACGCAGGTTTGCTCGTTGTACCAATGAAGTGAAGTCGACTTTGTTCAGAGCATATTGCACAACTTTCTACACGAGCAGCCTATGGGTCTCATACACACGTGCACAGCACAATGTCCAATGCCCTGCGTGTGCAGTATAATAATGCGTTTAGGGTGCTGATGGGGCTGCCCCGATTTTGTAGCGCATCAGGGATGTGTGCCCAGTCCTAAGTAGACTGTTTCTACACGACTATGCGAAAGCAGTGCACAAGTGCACATCCCTGGTGCGCAGGGTTCGGGCCAGAGCTAGCGGGATTCGGAGGGTATTTGCGCAGAAGTTTGATTGCCAGTACCTCAACCATTGCTGTATGGATCATTTGCTGAGGAATCGAAATGTTTAGTGTTAGATAAGTACCTTTAGTCTAAGATGTGTTATTTTATGATCCTGTGTTGATTGTAATAAATTATTCTATTCTGTTCTGTACAGGTTGGCTGTAAAAATGGGTTGATGAAATAATAAGAAAAGCCGGTGAAAATTGGATTACAAAAGCAAAGGACAGACAGACGTGGAGCAAAATGGAGGAGGCCTTCACCCGTTGAGGTTTGACTTTGGCCTTTTTCACAGAGACATTTAACCAATATACTTATTCCTACATAATGTTGTATAACTAAATTAACCAAAAATAAAGCACAAAAACAAAACAATGTTAATGTTTTTTCGGGTTTTATAAATTACTCATGACATAAATTATGACACGGGTGTGAACTTAATTAATGTAATGCAAGTCTATGAATATATTTTATGGTCGCTGTTAAAATTATATGGAAACATTACCGAAAACCTCACAAAATGTTCTGTTTTATTGGCTTAACTTGCAGCCACGCAACCCAGGATTTCCTGATAGATAAGTACTAGAAATATCACCAAATAGCCAGTAAAAAAACTCGAAGTTAATTATAATTTACTAATAATCTCTTTAAGGTGACTGGTAATTAGCGACCGATACTTAAACACGTGAATGTAGTCATGATAGCAACAATTTTTTTTATACACAGACTTTTATCACAATAACACAACAGCCGTATGAAATTCGCACGCGCGCGCCTGTGACCTATCAGCTGTTAGCCTTTTGTGTTGTTTGTAATGTTTCTAGTTGTTTGTTATCATGAGTACAATAACGTGTTTAAGTATCGGTCACTAATTACCAGTTACCCTATATGTATATGAAAACCACTCGCCATCGGATGTGTTTACTGAAAAAGAAAAGAAAAAGAGTTATTAATTTCTTAACAGAACGAGCATGATTATTTCCACCAATCAATCATCTTAAAATTACTTCAAATGATGCCACGACCAGGTAACCAAATCTTTGTTTACGTAGGCGATTAGTAATCGAGACCAAAATACAGAATTTATTGGTTGTAGGTATTAGTGTGGTGGTGTTATAAAAATAGGGGTAATTTGGAAATTATATCGACGAAAATGGCAATCAAGAACAGGTCGATAATCATGGATTGTGGAAGCAGTTACAATTAACGGCTCCTTCATTTGGTTGTATTTTCAACTTAAACACCGTGCCCCCTACAAGTTTACACACCAATTTTATGACTAGATAAAATTTCTTGATTATACGTAACATTATTATTGACCACATACGGACACCCTACGGAATAAATTCTATAGACAGAGGTGAAAACTGCATCAAAATCCATTCCGTAGTTCAGTAGAACAACGCAGTCACAACAGACAGATACAAAAAGGTTATGTATGTATAGAAAAAGACTTTATTGTACAGCAATTACTGATCAAATTACTACAATGTATCTCAGAATTTTTTCAACTGTACCTACATACCTTATATGCTAGCTATCTTTTGTAATAAACATACGATTTGTTGACATAAGAAAACCCATTACCGGAGCGGCACCTCAGATTTACGACTGTTTGCTTCTGGGGGACTCTCTAAACTTATATGTTTTTCCTTTATACGAACGTGAATTCGGCTTTTTAATTAAGGATTGCCGTCGCGTTTTATGTACACACTTGGGACTCGTAATACACTTCATTTACGAGTTGTCGCTGGTTTTTTTTTCGTGCGTAGGTATTTTGTCACATTTGAAATCCGTGTAAGGAATTTGTAATCATGAGTAATGGATGTGTTATTAACCAATGTCCAAGTACTCATCGTGCTTGTTAATTCCAATTTCTAGAGAAAGACTCAAAAAACTCTATCGAAAATTGTCACAACTATTTTGTTCTCCAATGAAAAGAAGCCTTAATTTTCGAGACGTTATTGAGAAGCCCAGAGTTGTCTGGTCATATTAGCCGTAGAACCAAGGACCGGTGGGGTAGACGTGTTCTTGAGTGGAGACCGCGAATCGGCAAACGTAAGGTGGGACGCCCTCAGGTTCGGTGGAGTGACGATCTTCATAGGGTGGCTGGTAGCAACTGGATGAGAGTTGCTGAGAATCGAGTTTAGTGGTGTGCGATTGAGGAGGCCCATGTCCAGCAGTGGACTGTTATAGGCTGATGATGATGATGATGGAGAAGCCCAGAGGGTTATTCTTCAACATATTCAACAGGAAAACTTGACAGATGAGTAGGTGGAGTGTAATGACGTCTTCAGAGAACTCCAAAACTATATTTCAGATAGGAGCCCTGCGAGCAAAGGCCTATTTTCATATTTTAACTTCGTCACGTTAACGAAATCTATACATATAATAAGACAGTAAAAAAACTGTGTCTGTACATTGAATATATTTAAAAAAAAAAATTGAGGGGGGTTTAGAAACAGTAATAGAGCACGAATCCAAAAAAAAAATTCTGTCTGTTTGTCTGTTTATCTGTTTGTCTGTTTGTCTGTTTGTTTGTACACGCTAATCTTCGGAACTACTAGACGGATTTGAAAGATTTTTTTTTTGTTGTATAGGTATTAAGTCTGGGCAACATATAGGCTATAATTTATCTTGGAAACTTGAACACCTGATGCAGAACCGCAATAGAATAGCTAAACTATAAGAGATACAAAAATGGTACCATAGCAAAAATTGTTCCACGTGATGAGCATTTTCTGCTGAGAGAATAAATTTGAAGATCTGGAACACCTGATGTGGAACTCCAAGAGTCCAGCTACACTATAACATATATAGGAATGACATCTTAGCAAAAATTGTTCAATCTGATGACCACTCTCTGTTGATTTATAAAAATCGAAGATCTGGAACACCTGTTGTGGAACTCCAAGAGCCCAGCTACACCATAACACATATAGGAATGACGTCTTAGCAAACATTGTTCAATCTGATGAGCACTCTCTGTTGACTTATAAAATCGAAGATCTGGAACACCTGTTGTGGAACTCCAAGAGCCCAGCTACACCATAACACATATAGGAATGACGTCTTAGCAAACATTGTTCAATCTGATGAGCACTCTCTGTTGATTTATAAAAATCGAAGTTCTGGAACACTTATTGTGGAACTCCAAGAGCCCAGCTACACCATAACACATATAGGAATGAAGTCTTAGCAAAAATTGTTCAATCTGATGAGCACTCTCTGTTGACTTTTAAAAATCGAAGATCTGGAACACCTGTTGTGGAACTCCAAGAGCCCAGCTACACCATAACACATATAGGAATGACGTCTTAGCAAAAGTTGTTTGGTCTGATGGGGATTTCCTGTTGACTTATAAAAATCGAAGATCAGAAACATCTGATGTGGAAATCAAAGCTATCACTAATTTCACTGTATAATTATAAAATAACATAAGCTGGGAGTATCTCCACGCGGTGAAGGCGGTAACAGTTTAGGACTGATATTCGATGACGACGGTATATCATTGAAAATTTGACTCTACTGGACAAAACTCCTATTTATTATTATGCTTATGGCTTATATTATTTGAGTGTTTTAGACTTTTTCCACTTATCTTCGTGACACGGTAGCCTGCCCGGTAACGCAGGGGAGCAGTCACTTAGATTTTAATTGATCAGGTATCTTCACAATAAAACAAGAATCTACCGAAGAACGTCAGGAGAGACTTGATGCCGTTCGAGAACATCAGGCTGCAACTCGCTCCGTGGAAACCTCTTCCTCTCTTCTCTTCTCTTCTCTTCCTCTTGGATAACGAAGCACGCCTGCGTTCTCAGCGTATTTACGCATCTACATCCAGGTCTCTATAGAACTGTGAAGAATATGATGCGCGACTGACCGCTGATCGTGAACGTCATGCATTGTCTCGCGAATCGGAGACGTTCACGGATAGAGAATTACGCTTGAGTTCCAAGCGTATCTACGCATCGACTTCTAGGTCTCTAGAGACAAGTGGGGAACGTGATGCGTGACTGACCACTGATCGTGAACGTCACGCATTGTCTCGCGAGTCGGAGATGTTCACGGATAGAGAATTACGCATCGACTTCTGACTTACAAATATGAAAGATATGGAACGTCTCGAATCGTCTCGCGCATCCCGTTGTTTTCCCGTCCCCGGGCTCTTAGAATTCGACATCAGACGTTTCAGACCTTCGATTTTGACGACCCCGTTGTCGCTGGCATAAGCAACAGGATCCGCGTACGAAGTCGCGGGCAGAAGCTAGTTTAATAATATAAATCTTTCCAATAAAAATTTACGCTCTATTGAGCAATAAGAAAAACGCGTGTTAACGAACCACCATTAAAAGAAAGATAAAATTCTGATGTTAAAACTGCGGACTGTTCGAAAAATGGAATGAAATTTAAAAAAATAAAATAATGTACCATCTGAACGCTAATTGGTAATTTCTGTTCTTATTTCGATTTGCCATGCGTGTTTTTATAAAATAGCAAAAACTAAAGCTGTTTCAAAAATAATTTTGTGAATTTTTGGTCCTTAAAATTTGAATTTTTGGTTCTCATTTACTTTAATCTAGCGCAGAAGATAAGGTTCAATATCCAACAGCTTATTTCTAAATCCTTAACACTCTCGTCCAACGTGTCACATAAAAACTTATAAAGGTCATGCCACGACCAATAATGTAGCAAATATGTCAGCTTTGATCTCTATCTGTCGGACGTCGGGGAACCACAATAAATCGAACATTGCGTGTTGCCATAATATAAAATGTAACACCTCCTGAGACATTTATTTTCGTTAGCAACACTTCTTATTAGCGCAGATAGAAGGCAGACACGCCAACTAATAAAATGTTAATAGGGAAATGTTGTTTCTTGATAAATAAACAGAACTTTGTTTATTATAGGTGATAAAATGAATTTATTGTTAACGTTTTGGCGTGCCTAACGCCTGAATCTGATTCAATTTTCATATTTGTTTGTTTTTTACTACTTTATAATTCTTAGCGAATCTAATAATATATAAATTCATTGTAACCATAAAAAAACGCAACAGTTTTGCAGCAAAATTCGTAGATTAAATCCCGAAAGTATGACAACCGGGCTTACTTAGGGGTTTCGTTATAATGATCATTATCTTTTCTAGTCCCCAATATCTTGTAATTCAGGAAATCATAGACAAATATCAATTTTGATATTAAAAAAATGTTGTCACGTAAATATTGTTACGCCCACACAATTGTTTTGATAGCCATGTAAAAGACATTCACATAAAAGCAATCATAACGAAAACAGCCAGATTTTAAATACCTACCTAAGTACCTAACAGACTTGACATTGAACTATACTACCTACATACATATATAATTACAGTACCTATATGTATCGATTATTACAATAAGGGATAGACATTATAATTAGTGTAGGTACCTAATCAACTTAGCTCGTATTGTATTATGATACTGAGAATAGCGGGGCATTACAGGCATCAATTACCCGAATAATTAAGCTAAGTTGATTGGAAATTAGGCAGGACATACTTTGTAATAAACAATGGCCATCCTCGGAGTCGGATGATGGCAATAGGCTCGCCCCCTATTACATGAGACTCAAACATAACTGGCGAAAAGTGGGTGTACTATCAGGTAAACCTCTGCCTAACCCTGCGAGGATTACAGTCTTCTTCCATACTTCTCTATTACTCTTCATCTCATCAGTCACGTCCTTTCTTGCCATATCATTCTTCACACAGTCCATCCATCGTTTCTTTGGTCATCCTCTACTCTTACACCCATCTACATTCACGACAATTTCCTCATTCCTCCGCACCACATATTGCCCAAGCTAGCCGCTTACCGCGCAATACAAGTATTAAAGTGAAAAGACTAGCCAGTCTATTAAATTGGTTGCCCTAGCTTTAATAGTTGCGTGTTCTATGAATCGGGTGGGCCGGTGGGGAAAGTACATAATAATATGTTTGTTTTCCTACCAGTCGTCAACAGTCTAGTACTATAAAAGCTAAAGGCAACTGTGGGATTCCACCTGCTAGCTATTGTTAGCTGATTTCTTAGTAGCAGATGCATGGCAAAAGAATCTTTCTTATTGACAAGACTTGTACATAACAGGGGAAATGTGGGTGGACTAGAGATACACCTCTGCTCTTGAACTACGGAGATAAAACATTCTAAATACGACACGTGTGACACGTACATTATGATATCCACAATCTTATCTAAAATTAATTATGTACCTACTTGCTAACGATATAAGACAAAATTATCAATATGTTTTTTTTCCTTATTTGCCCGTGGACAAAGGTGTGTGTTTTTATGTTTACTCATATATGTTACGATTCATAATTTTAAACTTGAACATGTAACTGTTTTTTTCCCGGATAAATAAAATAAAAAAATATCCAAGTTTTTACCCACCACGCCACAGCCTGTAAATGGTGTAAATAGACCCTTAACGAAGCCGAAAGGCATTTGTTCTCCGCGTCGTTGCAATTTTTTTTACCTGGGATCCTTCTAGTTACGCAGATATTGGAGGTCAAAGTACCAACTTTTTCTCATTTTTTTAAAATAATAGTTTTTAGGGTTATTAATTTACTTTAAATGTCTCCACGACCACCGTACTATTCAAAGCACTCATCAGCACAATGTTTTGAGTGTGTTTCATTGAGTTCTATCCTAAAATGTGACTATTCACCCCCAAAAAAAGTCGTTTCCCAGCAATAATTTTTGCGTTGAGTTACTTAGTTTTATGTACAGAATGCTTGGTTAACGGCTTCGCGAAGGGTACGTTTACACCTTGTATTTATCAATCACCAATATCAGCCGGTAAAACAATCTAGTAGGCATCTACTGTTCTCAATTAGGCATGCATATCGTGTGTGGTTAAGTGTTTGATTCCTTGTTCGTGAACTCGATCCAAATTCCAATTATCTGCGTTTCGGGATCCCCTTGAAGAGAAATCGATCTTCGGTTTGTTAGGGAGGCAGGTCTTCGGCCAAGCCAAATTACGACCATTACCGACCGATACTCTATTTGATTATATCTCGGTAACTGACGTCGCTAGTGCTATTAAGTATTAGGTAGCTGTTTGGTGGTTTAGATTTAATTTTCTGAATGCCTTTTGGTGTATTTTCGCGTCTCATTTCTCGGAAACTGCGAAGTGTGAATGAGAAAAATGAGATTTTTGTTTTTAGTTCCCTGTAGAAATACCGGGAAGTGGGGAATGGTTTAGCGAAGTTGAGTATTTGTTGATGATGGTCCATATTTTTTTATTTTACTTTGAAATGTGCAGTTACAAAACTGAAAATACTTTTTATCACTTTTATTTGTATAACTCTTTTTTTGTTATGTTTCACAGTTAGAGCAAGCTTATGATTTTTAAAGAATATAAGAAAATAATAATTATAATTAATATAAGTCTGAAATCGCCAACCCGTCTTGAGCAAGCGTGGTGATCAACGCTCGTGCCTTCTCTATATGAGAAGAGGCCTTTGCCCAGCAGTGGGACAGTAACAGGCTGGTATTATTATTATTATTATTTATAAGAAAATAATACTTTAATTAAATCTAAATGTGAGTGCATTTTTCATCTTGCTCAATCCAATTACAATTTTAAACAAAAAAAATCTCTAATGCAATATTTTCCTTGCTACCAGCTATGAAGCATACATTTTTCCGAGAGCAGTTACGCCATCACACGATTTAATAATTTTTAAAAAAAAAAAAAAAAAAACGTTGCCCCACACTAGGAATTTTTCCTGTATCGTGGGTGCGTTTACAAACATTCAAACTCACATACACAAACAGCCAGACCCGGAACAACTACCTGTAGGCCATACAAATATTTGTTCCGTGCGGGAATAGAACCCGCGACACGCAGCGCAGCAGTCAATCGCTCAGCCACTGCGCCAACCGCGCCGTCAAATTGTTTTATTTATAGTCAATACTCCATTATATACTTTGTAATGAATATTTAATTAACATACATAACATTTGCTATGTTAGTAAATAACTGTTTAAATTGTAAGTGTGAAACAATATCGCATTGGATCTAGCCTGTAAGGATATTTGTATGTTTGGAGTAAATAAATAAATAAATAAGTCGCAGAGCTAAAACTTGAACATATTTTTAGTGTTCACGAACAGACGCACAATAAACAAACACATCGTGTTGTGTACACTTAGCAAATAAATCAGAGGTACAGGAGCCAAATTTCAAAAGTTTATGATTTATCATAATCCGGATTTCCATTTGGCGAACGCCTGGACCATTATTCTATGTCATAGACACGACAAGGGTGCGTGTTTGGCGAAAAAATAAACGCATTTATCGCTTCCAGCGTTATTTATAAACAATAAAAAAAAACTTTCCGATATTGGTATTTGATCAAGACGGAGTTAGGGGTTTCTTTAAAGGATTGACAGCGGATGTAGGTACAATTTTTTTTTAGGAAATTCTGTCGTGTGTAATTTGCCTTATCCGAAGACTTTTTGTACGACTTCAGTTATTTTGGGAGCTAATAAATTAGAAAGGGGAACCGAAAAGACGATGAGTCTCTTCTAACTTTGTGCTTGTAAGTCTTCATTGATATTGCACTGTTATTGATTGTAATTGCAGATATTACTTGTGCAACTTCTTAAACGATTAACTATTGAATTCGAAACAAACACAATTTTCTTGCTTATTAAATAAAATAAATAATTAATAAATAATATTTCATTCATTGAAAAAAAAAAATATAAAAAATTTGAGCAACTAGCTTTTGCCCGCGGCTTCGCTCGCGTTAGTTTAGAATTTGACAATCTGCTTGTAATAATATAATTCAGTCATGATTCGAAAAACACGTGGCGCCATCTATTATCATTTAAGAACGTTATTGTTGTTTTCCTCGGGAACAATAGTTTTTTCGGGATGAAAGGTGCCCTATATCCGTTTCTGTACATCTGACAACGCATATGCAAAATTTCAGGATGATCGGTTCAGTGGTTTACGCGTGAGCATGTAACAAACAAACCTACTTTCACATTTATTATATTAAGGATAAGGAAGTAAGGATTATAAACACAATAACTAAACATCATACGCTTGCGCACTACCCAAAACACGCCATGTTTACAAAATCAAAGTAACAAACTAGGGAAGTAAGCAAACGCGATATCGAGGTGAGATATCACGTTCTCCACATAGACGTCATAATAAAAGAGCAGTCACTTAAATTACAAACCGTATAAAATATGCGTTACCTTCGGGAAATCTTCTCTGTACCAGAATGTAGTCGCCTCGTAAAACCATCTAGTAACGAAGGTCCCATGAGAGAACATGCTGTATTTTATTCTCGTCAAAAAAGGACATCTACATATCGCACGGTTGGTACAACTGTTTCTACGAATGTTGTGGCTTCGGCGTTTGAATTATTTCTCTTTTTTTTTTTGCTCCGTTTGTGGTCAAGGTTTACAAAGCTACATGCCAATGCTGCATGACTTAAAAACACGCCACCACCCCATTTCCTTCTGTAAATGAAGGCTAACAAACAAAGGTAGCAAATTGTACTATCGTAAATTACTTTCTTTGAAACTCTTCGTAGAACAAAATTTTGATTTTCTCGAATCGTAGCAGTGAAGAAAAAAAAAAAAGTAATGTGCTAATACAGTCCACCCACGCGAAAAAACTAGTATTCTGTGTTACTGTTTCTACAAAACACAGTAAAAACAACAACAATATGCTATTAAGGCGTCGACCAATACCATTAAGAGACACAATCGGCCCAAGCAATGTCCCAAATTGCGTGTTTCCAACCCCTATCTCGGGCAATAAAAACGTTTATAAAGGAAAAACTTAATAGAATGCGCCTACTTTAAAAGTGCAGGCCATATCTCAACCTTTCAGGCAAACAATAAGAGAATTCTTAATAAACTAATTATAAAAGGTGGAGCACTTAAAACAAACTCAACAAACATCATGAATAATATCACCAGCTGTTTATTGCAGAAATTTATCGCTCAACTTTGTGCCTCAAAAACTCTTAACTGAAAGCATAAACAAGGGATTATAGCAGAAATAAAATAATTAATTTCTCTTCAGAACACAAGGTGGAGTGCGAAACCGTTATAATTACGTTGTTTTAATGATACACGCCATTAAAATAATGTGACACCGGTTTTTAGTGAGCTTTTCAAAATATTTGGTGTATTTAAAAGGGAATCAATACTGATGCTTTTTAACGAGGTGATCAGGAGAATTTGACGATCAAGTTGGTAATTGAGACGGAATAATCAGCAATTTGGAATGTATACCGGATGTTATTGTTTTAGAAATCTCGATGTTATCGCAAAAACTGCCATAGACAAACTATGTAAAGGCGTTGTCTGTGGAGTTTGTCTACTATAATAGTTTTTTTGGAGATATTTATAATGGATTTTATTAATAAGTTGACACTTAACCAACAAATCAAACGAACATTTTGGACGATGACAGAATATCTTTCAAAAAAAAAAAAACAAAATCGATTTAAAATAACGCCTTATTATTTCAGAGGTACATAAAAGTTGTCAGGAGCAGTTTATCAGCCCAAACTGGTCTTGTCTTAAGGATGATTTCCACCAAACGGCTCGCGTCACATCGGATCGGAAAGGATACGGCGACAGCCGATCGCCTCTGACAGGATGTCGATGCATACGATCGGCTTTGTACCGTCGCTTGCGATCGTTTCCGTTTCTGCGTCTAGTCAAATAGAGTCATTCCTACCGTGTTAACGCGAAAGAACCTGATCGGATACGACAACAAGCAAACGGAGCCGATCGCGCGTCGCAGCATACTTTCGGCTCGAAGACGCCCGTGGTCAAGCTGCTGTACGCGGCTTGGTAATATAGACTTTAAATTCTGTGTACACGATTTAATATCGTTTAAAGATTGAAAATAAAATCCGTTCCGATCCGATGCGATGCGAGCCGTTTGGTGGAAATCATCCTTTATACTACGATGTAGGTATAATCGCTTTTTACTTACTACTTTTTTGTGACCGTCGTCGCCTCTGGCAGCTCACGAAAAAACATACAACTTTAATCGATGTTCCAGTCAATGTTGACGTTAAGGTCAAGACGGTGTACAGGGACACTTTTTATGCTATTTATTTAACAACAAGCTTAGTTCGTATAATAATAAGGGCCAGTATAATATTTTCTTGTGGCTAAATAATAACAGCCGCTCGGGTCGATCTTTAGGTTGAGCCGTGCTTGCCTAGGTTGATCTGTGGATGAGTGACCACCCGTTACATACCGAGTTTACTCCGTGCTTCGGAAAGCAAGTGGTCCTGGGTGTCATTTCTAGATCTTTGACAGTCGTTAGGTAGTCAGTGGCCCAAAAAGTCTGACAACCAGTCTTACCAAGGGGTATCGTATTACCCAGTACTGGCTGGGTTGTGGAGGTCAGATAGGCAGTCACTCGATGTAAAATACTGGTATTCAGCTGCATCCAGTTAGACTGGAAGCTGACCCCAATATAGTTGGGAAAAGGCTAGGCAGATGATGAGTATAATATATTCTTTATGTCAGGTGAAAAATTGGTTAAAATTGTTCAATTGCCGATGTTTTTTATTAACATACAGTTCGAACAAAATCTCTTTGTCTACAAATGTTAACATTTTATAAAACGTTAATCAGTTGCGTGTGTGCCTTTTAGTGTAATTAAACCTCATTCTCTTTTAGTGTAATTAAAATCATTGAATAATTGAAATCTAGACTTCGTAGGTGGCGTAAATGTTCTTTGGTTGCTATTTTATTAAATTACGTGTGGTTAACGTGTTATGTTCGGTTGAGCCTGATCTATGTGATTATGTCTTAGATGTGGCAGGACACAGCAAGTTAGTAAATACTTAAAATTAGTAGATAAAAAATATCTAGATATCAATATTATTTACTAGCTTTCGCCCGCGGCTTCGCTCGCAATAATTTAGAATTTGACAATCAATTCGGGTTGTACTCTAATCATAATTCAATCATGATTCGAAAGACACGTGGCGCCATCTATTATCATAAAAACGTTATTGTTGCTTTCCTCGGGAATTGTAATTTTTTTTGGGATGAAAGGTACCCTATGTCCGTTTCTGTAGACCTGACAACGTATATGCAAAATTTTAGGATAATAGGTACAGTAGTTTATTCGTGAAAAGGTAACAAACAAACAAAAGAAACTTACTTTCGCATTCATAAAGTATGGATTCTGAAACTACATATCAATATTATCCTGTTGCAAGTCCGCTAGAGGAGGTTTCTAAATAAAATGAGTGGTACCTTTGTGATCTCTGTGAGTTATTTCTTGTATTATATGTATTTTGCGTCTACATAAATAAATAAATACATTTTAAAACAAGTCCTAATTAAAACAATCACTCGTCTTTGGCTCAGTCACTACAAGATCTTAGTAAACAAGAAATCGAAGTCCGAGCCACGATCTATCCCAAACTATCCAAATCTATCCCAAAGTTATCATTACGGTAATCTATTTCCAAGTGGTCACAATACCTCTGCATTGAGTAGCTTCCGGCGATACTCCATTCTATCTCCGTTTCCGTAAATGGCCGGAAATGAATTCAAAACACCCGATAGCAGCATCCGATCTCTTGTAGGATCACTGTATTCACTGAGATCCCAGAGCTATCCTCTTTGTACCTGGACTAATAAAGGCTTTGATTTAGTTGAAATGGTATCTAGTAATATCTAAATGGGCAACAGTTAATAGGGGTTTCCGAATAAAAGGATACTGAGAAATAGGAGGTAGGTTTGGACGTGGGGTTGTGGACAACAGCCCGTTATATGTTGTATATAATACAATGGGAGATAGGTAAATTTTCTTTCAGCTTTTCATCTAGCCTGTTTCCCCGAAGAGTTAGACAGGGACATACAGGCTGGATGAGATTCGGTACATCATTCAAAACCTCCAAAAATGTTCACCGATAATTTAAAAAAAACCTGCTGTTCCTCACATTTTTGCCGTGTAGATTAGGTATTGCACCTTTGTAGGAAACAGCAGTTTAAAAAAAAATCACCGATGAAAAATTTCTATGGGGTGTTCAGAATGATGTACTGAATACGTGGTAGCCGTTTCTGTGTCGTTGTCCCTTCCACATTGTATACCTGGAACACTCACATTTCACCAGTTATGTTTAATCGCACGTAGTGGCAAGTCTTTGTCATAAACTAGGCATAAATTCAGACACTGTGCTGCTACTCATAAATTCTAGACTGAAAAACCCAATAACATCGTCTAACTCAGGTATCTTATCTTATCTTGAGCAGTAACACTTGCGACCACTATACCAACGAGTTAGTTCTTTCAAATCGTTCGAAATGTGTTTTCAATTAATTTACCTCTTGTAATTAACTTTTTAGGTACATTTCAATTACATAAAGGGCCAGTACATCAATATTGATGTTAGCAAACATGTAAAGTAGACCCTCATTGCCAATTACGTCTTTTGAAATCAACAAAAAAAACTGTTGCTCCATACATCAAAATTCATATTCATATCTTAATTTACATTCCATAATGTGTGAAGATCTTACAATCTTTGCAAAACTTGACAAAATGTAGAGAACAGCTGTTTTTTTAACACGAACAGATAGAGTCGCTTTACTTACATATAATAAATAGATATAGAGAAAATGACCAGCACCAAAAAGACACTAATACAAAACCACAACAGTTTCATATTTCCAATTTTCTCAAACAACACTTTAAAAAGATAAATCAATGCTCAACAAGGATAATAAAACGCAAAATAGTAACACGGAGCGAACTCAAGTCGAGATTCTTCCGAACAAACACGCGCTTCGAATGAGTTAAATTTGACAACAGATAGACAGACCACGAGTATTTCAGGAGATGCTATTTTTGACGTAATCCTCGTTTCTGTAGCCCTATACAGTCCTTTCACGGATAATTTACCTCTGGCAGCAGGAAAACCAACAGCCACCTTATACAGCGTTTTTTTTACACTAAATAGGCTTGGGTTTGGCCGCAACCCGCCTGATGTGAAGTGGTGACGTGCCCTAGGGCGGAGCACGCTTGAATAGAAGAAACCGATTCACTCGAAATTTGAAGAGATCCGGATTATAATGATCGGGAAACAGAAAAGGCGGCAGTGAATCCACAGACTGGCGGTTCGCACATGGAAAAGCCCTTTGTTCGGGTCCATGGGATTTCAACCATAACGGCGTCACCGGTGACGCATAGCGTGTATCAGAAAAGTGTGGTCGTATTTAAGAGGAAAGGCTAGCCGCGCATAGCTCATTCAAACGTATTCCCTTGTTTTTTCCCTGTGAAATAAAACTAGAGCAAATATTTTTTCTACCTATATAATTTAAATCTATCACGAGCATGCCTCAAGTTTCGTTTTTTTTTAAAGCATTTTTAAAGCAAAAATAATTATATAATTGCTAGCTGAATAGCTTTTATTCAAAATATCAATACCTTACTCGACCCTAATGTATGGGACAGCTGATTTTGATGATCTTCATCACATTTTTTCAAATATAACCGCACCTTTTTGCGATAAGCTGTATTAGCGAGCACAAAGATCACTGTGATTTTGACAGGGTTGTCACAGGCAGCAACCGATTATCAACCTTATTCCAACGTTAGTTATGGTAACTGTGATATTGACAGAGATTCTGACTTAAGAGGTAAATTAACTGTGAATGGGCTGTAGTTAGTCGAAGTGGTTGACAGCCGACATAAAAATGCAACGGAAAGTTTTGGCAGGAAGGAACGAAGCTTGAAACGTCATGGAGTGTTAATTTTATTTCTTTTGTTTGTTGCAATGTTGGATATTCTTTGTTTTTGTTCTTTTTTAGCGTTTTGTTTTGTTTTTAGAAAAATAGACGACGGAGCTGACAAATGTAAATGAATTTAGTAGTGTTTAATTAAGAGATATTTTTGTGTTTAGTAACAGAAATGGATCTGGAAAGTAATTTTTTTTAGGGGTTTTTATTTATTTCGGGTTTTTTCGAAATAATATTACCATGTTTTTTTTAAAAATGACACCATCAGTTGTTTATGCGTTGGGAAAAACTGTTTTTTGTGAAAATCGGTTCCCGCATGTAGATGAAAGTGTGGCAAACCAAAAAAAAACGTTTTTGTGTTCTACGGGATTCTCTGAATTTTAACGGAAAATTTTGACAAAATTCTAGCAAGAGCTTATAACCGTAGACTTTCTTTAGGGGAATGGTTCCACCACAGCACTGAGCATTTTTAACAAAGACCGGTTTGTAAAAGGTTAGTTAAGTCAGAATTTTGAAAACATAACATCGTGCCTTTTTCTCATAAGGGTTAGGCTGAGGTGTCCCTATTGTATTTACTCATATTTCATGACCTATGTTCCAGTCGTACCAAGGGGTACAGTATTACCCCATTATTATTAGTAGTATTATTAGTACTAATTGGGTTGTGGTGGTCAGATAGGCACGCTCCGTGTAAAAGACTGGTATTCAGCTAAATCCGCTTAGACTGGATGCGGACCTCAATATAGTTGGGAAAAGGCTAGGCAGATGATGATTTCACGACCTATGTGTAAGTCCCATGTTAGTGAGTAGTTTGCCATCAAACGGATACAAGCCCAGTCTTCAGTTACTGGGAAATTCCTGAGTGAAAAACCCATTAACACTTTGCCTGCTTGGAAATCAAACTCCAGGCTCAGCAGTCGCGACCAACGAGCTTTAATAAAATCGCAAAAAACCGACTCGCCAAAACTTCTTAAAAAGCGAAACACCCATCCGTCAAACGGCGAATAACATCATATAACAAGCCTAAGAGCCGCGAACTGCAACTTTCCACTTTGTACTTGATCATCTTACCCGAGCACCTCACATCCTCAACTCCAAGTCTTTAGCGACATTAACTTGGTCCACGGTACAAAGCCGGTGCTAATCTAAGCTTACTCACCCAAACTTTGCTTTTCTATTAGACAGAATCGATTTCTGTCTTCGCACTTAATCTGACAATTCGTCAATCGGAACTCCCGAGCTTTAGATAAACGTGCTTCCCTGACTGCTTTATAAAAAGCCTTGCGAAAAGTTTTGATAGATTCCTGATTCAATGTTTTCGATCAAAAGAAGTTTGCCTTGACGTAGGCCTTTTTCTTCACATGTTACCTACAAGCCTTTATCTAAAATACACGAGCTGAGGGAAAACATTTTTCGGAATACATACAAATGAAGCTTTAAGCTCTTCTGAACCGACTTAACGGCCTGTAAAGATAGGAGTGAGCGGCAACAAACCTGACTAAAACTATTACAAAAAAAATAAACTGGGCTTATTACATGAAACGCATTTTCTTGTACGCAAAGCAAAGCTTATAAGTTTACATACGCCCACATTGGTAACTGTCACCGCCGGTCATTATTATTGTGTGCGTAAACGTTTTATTATTGTGACTAACTAAGTATTTGGTTTACATCTTACATGTGTGAGTGAAGTCATAGTTATTATGCACACAAACACTTAATAAAACGAGCGAGCTCTGTTTCTATTAGTGTGCGTAAGGCACTTCAATAACCGTATACCAATATATAGTAATCATTCATCTATGTTACCTAATGAGATATAATATTTCGCACAGAATTACTATCGTCATCATGGCACAATGGCTATAGTATTTGATCAATGAACGAGAAGTCGTAAGTTCAAACCATGGGTGCAGCAATGTTCTTTTTGTATTCATTAATTTGTTAAAACATTAAATAAAGTATAATATATAACGATTCGAACCCGTCTATGAATGAGTAATGAAGTTTGCAACGTTTGAGACTACCACAGAACTCTCAGGACATTTTATTTTGACTGTTTAGAAAATAACTACCGACATTTAAAAAAAAATAGTTTCCGTATACCTTAATTTATAAAAAGTGCGTGTTCTTAGTTGTCAATCTACGAGTATTTGCTTAACTGAGTTTATTGATCTCATATTCGTGTGCGGATTTATTTCTAAGGATCCAACCATGCACCATTTATCAATGCTTAAAAAGGCAGAAATCGTTGTTCTGCATGAGCAAAATGTATCTATAAGTGAAATTGCAAGGCGCTTAATGATATCGGTGAGTAACAGTTAGATATTACGTTGATATTATATTATCTACTTCAACTTAACTAAATCATCTAACCTTTCAATGTTTACCTAGGAATAAATAATAATGTAACTAAAGTGGAATACCTACCATAGTTATAATAATACTTGTTACTACTTGTGCTACTTATTATCATAAATGTATTTTTTTTTATATGATGATAATGATAAAATTAACTTGGTTAGCCCATTTTTTCCATGGTGTGTCCTATACTACGGCACGTGCTTTTAGACAGATTAAAGAAAAGCCTTCAAATAACGTAAATAAAAAAAGATTATTATGCTTGCTAATGTCAGTGCATATGTGAAACATATCTATAAGTATTTTAACTTGTTAATACTAACTTGTTACTTGTTTTTATTAAGTATTTAATATTAATTAGGTATATTTATAAGTATATTATATAATAGTCTAAATAAAATATAATTATACATATATATGTATACATTTATTAATAATAAAAGCTATTATTCTAAGTATCTTAAAAATTGTTTTATTTTGTATCCACAGAGGAGAACCGTGCAGTTATGGGTCCGCCGATATGCGGATTCTGGAGATGTGGATAATCTTCGACGTGGGCCCAAACCTAAGGCAAATTCTTCGGCTCGACACCACGACATCGTGGCAAGGCTAGACAAAGCTGATCCGTTCTTGCCTACCCGCGTAACAGCAACAGCACACAATGTGAGCTTACAAACCGTGAGGAATCACCTGCATTCTGCTGGTTTACGTTGCAGCAAGCCAGCGCGAAGATTTTGCTTTCCACTGCGCACCGACAAAACCGACTACAGTTAGGTTAGGTCATACATCGATTTCGATTGGGAGAACAATGTGGTTATTTTTAGCGACGAAAAAACGTTTAGGTCTGATAAGGATGGGCGTAAAATATTGTGGCGAAAAGTTAGAGAACGATATAAAGAATGTAACCTTCTGCCTTGTAGGACTAGTGGCCGAATTTCTGTTGGGTATTGGGGCTGGATGTCTTCGATGGGTCCCGGTGAGCTCGTAGAAATAGCTCGTAAATAATAGAAAACGAAGGTTTGCCAACACATTATTAGTCGAATTTATTTTATTAGTAGACGATTATCAATCTTATTTTATGCACATAATGTTCATATTTGTTAAGCGAATGTGAACAAATACAAACTTTAGGAATAATTACCTAGGTATACGTCATGTTGCCATAATCCACGTTTTAAAACCACAACTCGTATTATTGAAAGTCTGGTGAAGTGATGTTATTGTTATGCGGTTAGAAGTTGTCATAACTTCTTACTATCTAACATGTTGATTCACTTCACCACTAATTTTACTTTGATTCAATTTAAATACCTACCTACTTTGACAATTTATTTACGCCCATCCTTACCACTAAAAAACTTTTTCTTTGTAATAAAAAACTGGTAAACAACAGTGTTTTACTCATTCGAACGTCTATTATGGATAGCTAAAGCCTATGAATGTTTAAAACCAGTTTTCATTAAATCATTGTATCGGCAAACAAGTTTTTTTTGCTTACATTATAGCCCACACCAAATTGAACCTTAAAACAACCAATGCAATGTAAGGAAGGAACATATTGGAGGAAACGAGACGGATCATTTGCTAATGACCCGCTCATTCCAAGCAATACTAATGTTTATCTAATAAAAAATCAAATTATTTTATTGGTTTTATTTAATTACCTTTCTACTTTTTTGCTTGAGTGATTTTATTGGCCACAAAATTAATATAATAAAAACAAAAAGTAAAAACAGCAAAACAAAATTCCTCAGCTGGGATCGAACTCATGTCGCCGAGATTAGATCAGTAGCTATCGCAGGCGCTTACGCCAATCAGCTATGGTTACCATATTTCATTATTATAAAAAGTTGGGTATCTTTGTGGACCCGTTTATGTTTACTAGTGTTTGTAGAATCCATTTACGCACACAATAATAATGAACGGCTGTAAGCTCATAAAGTGACAGTTACCAATGTGCGTGTGAATGTAAACTTATTAGCTTTGCTTCGTGTACATAAACCGGCTCACTCCAGTTTTAAAAGAAACAACGGCTCAGATACGTAGCAGAGTCATTTGCTCGTTTACTTGAACTTTTTTATCAGAGAGCTTTATGACATTAAAGTTTTTATTACGAAGCCGGCTCGAGTAGGTAATCCATGCAATTTGTTTTACTGTTCCACGGATACAGCATGTCCTTAATAATACGTGATGTTATTATCTTAGGATTACCTAGGTGCCGGCGATGTACCCACTATGTACTACGTTCTTAATTTGACACGATTTTTTGTAGTCGTTGTTTATGTATGTTGGTATTTGCTTGTATGGGATTTACGAGTAGCTTAGGTATTTTTGATCACTCAAACTTGGTTGCTGAATCGCGGCTTTAGGTACGACAAACAGATTTAGGATTTAGATAGAACTGATGAAACAGGTGAAGTGTGCTTGTTGAAATAACACAGATTCGGGTGAAAGCTACTTAGTACTATAATATGTTTCATACAAGGTGTAAGCGGACCCTTCACGAAGCCGTCAATCAAGCATTATGTACATCATACTAAGTAACATTACGCATAAATGATTGCTGGGAAATAGGAATCAATGTAACGCAATAAAAACAACGTGTGCTGGTATGCATTGAATAGTACGTGGGTCGTGGAGGTATTTAAAGTAAATTTAAAACATTAAAAAGTTGTGTTTAAAAGAAAATCTTTGAAAATTCGAACTTTGACCTCCAATATATCCGTAACTACAAGGTTCCCAGATACGGTCTAGAAAAAAATATGATTGCAATTGCGGGTAGAACCAGTATCTTCCGGCTTCGTTAAGAGTACTTTTACATCTATTATAGCGTTCTCCGGTTTTGTCGACTATGAAACTGCGGAGCGGAGAACCTGAGAAATATTAACCAATAGGATTGCATAAAATCTCCGCTCCGCTCTAGTATGCAATCATATTGGTCGCTTCAGTGGACAGACAGCCTAACAAGGGATCCAAATACGGCTTAACTTTCTTGAATTAATATAAAATGTACCTTCCTAATTTCCATTATGCCTGTATTTACTTAAGTACAAACAAAGTCGGCCCACAGTGTGCCATAATAAATGTCCTCAGTAACGCTAGAACCTCTGTCTATCTCAAGATTGTGCGACACTTGCCAGCGAACTTGTGCGTAAGACTCCTCACATACCTTTTTGCCAACTCAGTAACTCTGTGAAAGTTTCCTAGAATTTCGTATAAGTGACAGAGTAACTTTTGTTAATCTATCCACTGAGGCGGCTGAATGCGACGCCACAGATTTGTCTTGTATACAACAAAATAATTTATTTTGTGATTAGAAAATAACGTCGTAGCTTCAGGATGAATTCATCGACTACTCTGCGTACTTACGTGAGAGTTCTTTTTTCCTTTTGTCAAGAAAAACCTATTCGTGTTAGGTACGTTATGTAAATATTTTAAACTGTCGTAAAATAAAGAGTATGCGCATTGGACGTGAACTTGTTGTGAACACGCTCTAAAAGCCAGATTGAAATGCAAATAAAAACCATTCAGCTCACGGAATTGCATATTCAAATTGCTAACTAAGTTCACCAATAACTTCCTTTTATATAACATCTCAGCAAAGGTGTTTTGATCCCGTTAAAAACATTGACAACATTAACTTTTCATTTTACGGAAAGCCAAAATGCATGCCTATTAAAAAAGGGAAAATTAAAATCAATTTTGATCGGCATCAATATTCCATTTTCCGTTCGTTACGATGGCATTCCGACAAAGAGATTTTATTGAATAAATTACCTTTCATTAAAATATGTTTAACGGAAATTCTGGTTGAAGCGCTGCGTAGTCTAAACGGAAAATTGTTGTGAGGAAAGGTAATCCTGCTTAGCGTTGTGCCAGCCTCGCTTCCTTAGCGCGCTTTATATAAAACAAGCGCCGATCTAGCTAATAATACAAACAAGAATTGCTCGCATTGGGTAATGATTAGCTCTTACGTGCTTTCACAAGCGAGCCTTTAATTAAACTGAAAGTAATTGTACACAAGCTGCTTTAGCTGGGAGATGCTAAAAGAATTTCAGCATTCTGTAATGTCAATGTTGCCGTTACATTAAAAAGTAAAAACAAAAACCACGAGCCGTTTCTGTTTACTTTACAAACGTGTCACAAAGAACGTCCCATGAATAAACTGGAACACTCTGTGCCTTCATTGTGGATGCAACTATTGGTTTTGCTGCCTCTCGTCTCAATAAATTTATTCGTGGAATCACACATTATTTTGGAATATCTGCGTCGTCGGTCGCGGGGAGCGAACGTGAGGGTAATGTAAACAGTGGCTGGTATGCCGCGAGACATGTTTCGTCACTTTAGCTGAAAAGGCGAAACATCGAGGGCTGAGACGCCCCGTTTCGCCAACAAATCTCTCGGATAACCTTCCCCATTCATACACGTAAATTGTTTGGCAACACCACTGACAGCGCGCTGAATTGCAACGCTAGCAATATTGTGTTTGATTATGTCTTTGGAACTAGTGTATCGTTTTATCGTGTTTGGTTGTAGTGTTATGTTTGATACCGGTAATGTGAAACAGGTCGGTGTGTGAGTATGAGGAAAATTGAGCGAATAAGATTTTAAATCATCAAACGTTGACGAAAAACGTTTGACCACATTTGTTTTTGGATGCCCTATTATATTATTAACTAGTTTATTTAATCATTTTTATTGTAGTCTAGTTACGACATTTTATGTTGTGTACTCTATTTTTTGTATTTTACTTACCTACTAAATAATTTAAAAATTTCAACGTAGGTACAATTTATGTGGATAAAAATGTTTTATACGATGAATATTAACAGATGTTTTTCTACATTTATTTATCTTATAATTGTGTTAGTTTTATTTGGTAACAAAGCCAAAGTCAGAGAGAAAAAACAGATGTAAATTTTATTCATATAAAGAGGTCTCGCGCTCGACCATATTTACTAATGAAAATTACAGAAAAGATTCAGCAAGAACCTTCTTGAATTTCAAATTAAAATTTTAGGTATGTACCCGTATGAACCAAGTTATACCTACATAATAATATGTGTAATATAAAGTTGATGTTTCATGCATGGCGTTATATTTTTTTCTGAAAACACTTTTCCTATAGATTTTGGTGTAGAATATTTTCAATGTGGACGTAACACAAAAACTTTATTCATAAGCCTGCAATCTATTTTCAGGAAAAAACCATAGGCTTTTACTGTGTAAAAGATTAGTTCGGATTGCAAAAATAACATACACAACACCACGAGCATATTCCCCTAAGTGATGGGCAAAGAATACATGTACGCAGATATCGATATCAACAATACGCAATCCCTAAAAATCTCTCTTCATACAAATGGAAATTCTGTGTGGGTACTCGAACACTCACAAAAAAATGACATCGATCAAAATTGTATGGAAATAAATGGTTCTATTCCATCAAAAATATCCTCAAGTTACCCATCTGCATAAAATTTAACTCTAAGTACATCGTTACCGGCATAAATGAACGTGCAGAGCGTAAGTGACTGCATGTACTATGTAACGTAAGCGACAGAGATCTTGACACAGCAAACACATTCGCTCGGCGTCTCGATCTGTCGCTTAGATATGCGAGAATAAGTGCCCAGTAAAATAGTTCTGCTGCAATTACAGATATCAGACTACGTTTGTGGAAGATTTTGAGGGAAAACTGCTGGTTTTCGGTGTGAGATAAAATTTTGTGAATATTTTCTAAGTTAAGCAGATTTTTAGACGCATTTTGCTTGAGTTTTTTAAGAGGCTGAAGTTTGTCATAACTGGTATGGTATAATTAATTAATCAATAAATGCGAAACACTGTGATAATGGATGTTTGTTACTCTTTCACGAAAAAAACTACAGACGGATCACACAGTTAGTTTATAATCTGGATTAACACATAAGATACTTTTTATCCCAGTACTACGATCCCATGGGACAATTACCGAATTCTAACTACTAAAATTAACATTAAAGTCCGCTTGCACATGCGACAAATCACTATTTGCGTTTAGAGCTCAACATGTTTAAAACATCACATCACCATCTTCTCAATCTCATAATCGTTTGCAGATGCCAGTGTCAAAAAGACGTTTTAATTAAAGTTAGCGATAAACGAATTAAGTAGAAGCGGGCCTAAATACTTTTAGTCATTACTCGACATCGGAATAGAGAGAGGTTATTTTCGTAAACTACAAGGACGAAAGTAAAATGTGGATACTACCTCCCAATTAAATGATTATGATTTTAAGTTCCAAAAAAAAATCTGTTTAATTAGAGGGGGGTATTATCCACGTGCTACTTACTTCCTAGAAGTGCAGGCAAATAAAATCTATCTATTCCAATTTCTGATGATAACATAATATCACGCTCGTAATCTCCGAAGGGTTTAGCAGTGGTGTACCTAATAGTACACCCATATTTGGTCAGTGATGTTTAAATCCCATGTAATGGGGGAAGCCTTTTGCCAAGCTCAGCAGTCGCGCTTGCGACCACTAGACCAACGAGGCAGTCGGCTTCTGATGATAATGCAGCAATAGAAATATGTGGTATGTGGCTACTTATTTCTGGAGGAGAGCAAAAAAATGAAGATAGCAAAATTCACTCTTAAGAGCGTTTAACAGAAAGTGGGCAATGTCGCAATTAGCTGTCAAATATTTCGCTGTTTTGATTAATTTGGTAATATTACTGTATGGAAATAAGAAATATGGCTAACTAGTGAACTGGAATATTGATTATAAAATGCAATAATTAAAATCGTATCATTGAATATTTAATTTTAGATGCAAAAAAAGTATTTGGAATCTTTTCAAATGCCTTTTTTATACCTAAAACGGTTACAACATCAAATTCAGTGTTTTAATTGCAATTCATTATTAATATTCTAGTTCACTAGTTAGCCATTTTGCTTATTTCCATACAATAATATTCCATTTTTAAAACAGATAAATTTTTGACAGCTGCTTGCGACGTTGCCAACTTTTTGAATGAACGCTCTTAATATGAAAACAGGCAAAACACATTAAGATATTATGTACGGGTATGCAACGCATTCCCTACAGACTTATTTCAAGAACAAGTTGGTTAAACTTCGTATAACCCTTTGTTTGCATAAGAAAACCTAATTATAATAGTTTTACATCCACGTTGAAATCTATTATGAGTTTACAAAGTTGTGTGCGAACACTATGAACCAACTAAGTAGTGTTTTCTTTACTAACCAAATAAGCTTCGTAAGAATTTGCTTCGTTTGTCAAGACTTGCGTTTTCCTAACTTAGTTTATGTTGGTTTTATTATCTTCAAATTTACTTTGGAAGTCCTTTTCTTTATTCACTGCTTAGGGCAGGGGTTTTTTATGCGTGTGCCCCATTTATGATCAAATCGATTGTTACTTGCAGTCGAATATTTTCACGACACTATTTGCAAGATTGCGGTGGAACTCGAAAGGAGGATAATGTTTGACGCAACGACTGAGTGCTAAGCAATATTTACTCTTCAAAACACTTGCGGTGATTTTAAGCTATTAGAAGTATTTCATAAAAAAACGACTTAATGGCACTTTCGGTTCTTTTTTTTTTTAGTTGTCTGTACTGACCCATTGCTGGGTAAAGGCCTCCCCCAATTCCTTCCATCAAACAATCTTCAAATCCTTTTTTAATCATGTTTAGATATCATTCTTCATCTGCTATATCTACACTAGCGAACTATTTAAACACTTGCGTAGGTAAGTATTTTCAAACTAGCTTTTCATCATCTTCCTGCATTTGTCCCATTCTACTTGGAGTCGACATTACACGATTTCTTCTTCCATTCTCTCCTGTCAGACGTCACATTCCTTACATAATCCGTTCATCTTTTCTTTGGCGTTCGTGTCCCTCTCCATATTAACATACATATCTATCACAGTTTTAGTAACATGCGCTTCATCCCTCCTCATTACACATCCATACCAAGACAAACGACTCCCTTTAATTTTTTCTGTAAAAAACTAGCTTTTATAAAGTCAAAATCCAGCTTCCTAAAATTTGCATTCAATACTGTCCAATATCAATATTCTTAGAGCGTCACACTACGAATTAGTAGTGGTATTAGTAGTTGTATTTGGTATTCAGAGTCAGAAGACAGTACAGGCGATTGGCGAGCGGCTAGAGAGATTAATTTGCATTCACGACCAAAACGGATCGTGAGGCTATTTCGTCGGCATCTCTCCCATTTCCCCTGTACATGTATACATTATACGTGTATGTATACGGCGGAGCGAACTGTTTCAACCGTTAGCACCGCCTATGCAGACATTAAGTTTCATCATGAACGTTTGCTTGTGGTTTAATATGCATTTGGGTTGCATTTTGAAGTGCCTTTTGAAGAAAACTGTTTTAGACTAAAGTAAATATTGAATTAGTTAGAAACATGAAATCATGTTCAAATGAACACTAACAGTGTTGCAATATTCATTGCTAAAACAAAACGCTTAGTTGATTTTTTTTTAACGAATGGCGCTCATTGTCCATTAATAAAACATGTTTGTAGTACACAAATGAAAAATACAAACGTATGTGCATACCTTGCAATATAAATGTATTTCAGGAATTGATACCAACAAAGTTGTCACAACGGAATATATATGGCTGTCAGGAAACGAAATGCAGGGAAAAAATGATTACAATTTATACAAATGAAACTGCAGTAATTTATTGTTGAGCTTTCAATCACATTTGTAATTAATGCGTTCTCTATAGACGTTGCTACGATAACCGTACGTTTTATAACGAACGTAGAACATGATCCGACCAATATTTTTTGTGGCACGCTCCAACGTTATACGCACACAGTGTAAATTGGAAACAAATCAAATATGCATCGTTCGTCCAACCGTGAGATGGAAAGCTCGCATTAGCGATATATTCGAATATCAGATCTATTCCGAATCCGCTAGCAGATAGAATCGACAAGTTATAGGCGCCATTTTTTCTGTGAAATCTGATTTTTTTCTCGGATTTGCTGTGACAACCTTATTTCTGGAATGGATTCTGCGTCTACGTCTAGTCCTAAGCCGTAATTTATAAA
Source organism: Noctua pronuba (assembly GCA_905220335.1). Lineage (NCBI taxonomy): Eukaryota > Metazoa > Arthropoda > Insecta > Lepidoptera > Noctuidae > Noctua > Noctua pronuba. The sequence goes on from LR999896.1 coordinate 11,627,177, forward strand.
AGCCGACGGTATTATGATATTTTTTCTTAACGTTTCGCAATTCATATTTATTGCTATACGTGATTTAGATGAAAAGGCGAGCAATTCGTCACTTTATGAGGTGCCATTATTTACTCACACTGCATCCACATGTATAACCATAAAATATTTTTATGACAAATAGAGTTGAACCACAGTAATCCCAAATAAAGAATTTTATGAATTGTCTGTGTCATCCAGAAACGGCGCTTCACTACTACTGTATGGATGAAGATGTATGAATGAATGATACACTCACATTTGCTATATGACGCTCGCAATCTGGAGAGAAAGGGTAGAGGTATTTCAACAGAAAAATGTTAGAAGCATTTAGAAGAGATCTTCAGACATAAGCGACCGCACAGCTTTAAAAGTGCACTTACTGTGATTGTATTTTATTTGTCGTTTCTTATTTTTGTGGGTCGCAACCTCGATAGATGTCAAAGAAACGGTATTTGTGAAGAATGCGACGGTGTATAGACTAGAGGGAGTGAATGAAAATGTTGCCAGGCTAGATAAACCCGGCCATATCTGTGCGATGCGAAGAAAATGCGATCGTCTATTGCATCTCGCTGTTGTCCCGCGCGGATTTATGTTTTACAACGTACTTACCGTTTGCATCTTCAATGCAATTTTGAAGGATCTTCTAGGATTTGCAAATGGCTGCCAGCGAAAGTGTATGAGATTTTTTCTTTTGAATTCTTTATCAAATATAAATATTTTGAGCATGTATTTTATTCATACTCACATAGAACGGTCACTGATATTACTTTTATACTATGTCACACAAAATCACGCTCAAATTAAAGTTCTAGAACGTTTCATACGGACTTAGATCTTTATAGACCAGTAATCTATGCCTCTTAAAATCTTAAACAAGACTCATAGCTTCGATAATCTTCATAATGGTCCAACATCATAACTAAAAGTTGACGTTAAAACTTAATTATGCGCTCATTCTTCTTGTTGTATTTACTGGAGTGCTATTTGCCGAGATAAATTAAATTCAACTTTGAACTTGTCAGTGGCAGACGTCAAACGCATTAAGTTAAAGGCGAGCGTTGAGAGCCCCATCGTTACATTACACTGTTTAGAGGTACAACAGTTCTGTTGTGTTCAAATTTTAGCCCCAAGGCGGCCAAGTATCTCAGACTAAACATTTGTTAGTCCCGTTAAGAGTGTCACTTAATTTAGCGTTAATTTTCCATTACCGTACACTAAACCTAATGAAAAGCTGTCATAGTTAATTAAATTTGTGCAGCGCAGGTTGAATGTTGTGAGAGCAAACATGATTTGTTGCTATAATACTCCTAATTTCGGGATCGGTCATCGTCGCACCTGTTATGCGGCTAAGACCGTAGTGAGCGAACAGAACGCCGAATTCAAAATACGGGGCTTTATAACCGATCATGTGCTTTTACAATGCGAAGCTGATTAATGAACGCATTTTAGTTAAGCTGGTGTGCGTGCAGCAAAATTGTTGGAGAGCAAATGGTGTGGCAAGCGGACGGACAGCCGGCTTTCGGGCTGAGTGGTCGAATGCGCTAATTTGCAATGCGACTACGGTACTTTTCACCGTCCCTTGTCGTGCATTGTGCAAGCGGCTGCTTTCGACAGCTAAAGCGGTAACATTTTCGCTTGTTTGTTTATTTTCGCAGTCCTTTGTGAGTTGTGTTCGTTTGTGATGACTTTACAGGACGTGGAACGAAAGCCTTGAGGCACGGTGTAATTGGATTATAGTGGTTGTTCGAAAGCGTTTCCAAGTAAGTAAGTAAAGAGGAGTATTAATGTTGTATTTGACTGAGTTTGGACTTTGTGTCTTACTTGTTTAAGATGTTACGAACTATGACGTGTGTAGTTCCGCGTTTGTTATTAGTTTACTTTGAAGTCAGAGAGAGTTGGTCGTATCTTGGAAAGCGACGCTTAGAATTACGTCGTTGCTTTTTATTACTTTTGCAAGGCAGTGTCAAAAATGTGTACCTCAATAAAAGTTGCTGTATTTTAGATTGTTATATGTATTGGATGCTCTCGATTATGGTGAAAAATATAGAATTAAATATTATATAGTGAAAAAGTCCAAATCTGAGGTGAAGATTACAGTTAGGGGACAGAAATGCATCACCTGGAGTAAACAAAATGGCCGCATCGTCACTGCGCTGTTTAGCTCGTCAATCATGCAAATCTAATTTAGGCAGCATTCATGGCGGTAGGCGTTAATAAATCACAGAATATAAGTTTGTCGCCTTGTCGCGCCACGATTATCCATTTTGTTAATTGAAGCGTCGGGGGTCACGCGAGGGCCCGATTACGGCATAACTAATGTCACCAGATGTCCTTTAAACGACGGGACAGTCCCTTTCAGTCATCCCAACGAACCCAACACCGGAAAGAGCAAAATGCTCCTTTAGCTACGTCAGCTTTACCCTCATAAGGCCTCGTGAAGAAGGTAAGCTTGCGTAATACTGAAATAATTTGGAGATTTAGTTTTCAGTAACGTTCGGCCCCTGAATGACGTATAAGGTTAAAATGTGGCGTGAAAGGTAAATAAATACGTTCACTCGAAAATAAAAGGTTTTATTTTCGTTCCGATGTCAATCGTTGAATTTCGTAGCAATTCGTAGCTTTGTAGCGCTACGCCGTAGCCGCGTAGGCAAACGTAGCAGATTGCTACGCTTTGTTGTTTCTAAAAATAAATCAAACTGTTGAGTCATTCTTCATCGTTTATTTGTGAAAGCCATCAAGTAATAGATTTACCAGCAAATCTAGCAGACAATTAATTATGTTTGTGATAATAAAACAGAAAATATATATCTCTATTAGTTTTATGTGTAAAGTGTAGGCTAAACTTTTCTATTGCGTGTCCTACTGAGCTTAAAACATTTGGTCACGTGAACGCAACAGAGTGTCTCGCAGTCCTAATTTGAGGGGTGCCGCTCACGAATTCATAATGATGGACGTCGATGGTCCAATCTGGGAGTGGTAAATTAAAATTAGTTGATATACTGTTAATTGGCATTAAATAGGTTCATTTGCCCTGGTATAAAATGAGAGAACCTTTTATAAATTGCTTCGATTCGTTCTGTTTAAAGTTTGATTTATTGAATGTTCGCAATGCGCCTTAAAATAGCCCGTTCAATTGTTTGCTTTTAAAAATTTCATCCTTTGATATTGCCTCCTACACAATGGTGTTGCATTGAAAATACTGTTTTTATCATTTTTGAGTTCTATTAATAAAAATAATTCAGTAGGAGAATTACACCCACATAATTGGAGTCTTTCAAAATGAACTTAAATTTCATCATCTGCCTAGCCTTTTCTCAACTATGTTGGGGTCGGCTTCCAGTCTGGCCGGATGCAGCTGAATACCAGTATTTATCACGGAGCGACTGCCTATCTGACCTCCACAACCCAGTTAGTACTAGGTAATACTATACCCCTTGGTAAGACTGGTCATCAGAGTGGATTTCAAAATGAACTTAAATGTAATTGAATATTAATAAAACTTTTTTATTATTCGTAGAAAGTGTTTTGAAAAGCTTTTATTTAGTTTCTTCGAACTTGTTAGTATGTTGTTAAAGACCTCGGGGCATATCAAGTTGAAACTTTGTACGCATGATTTATTTTCATTTTGAAAATAATAAATGACAATATATAAATTACAACTGAATAACGTGCAAATATACATAAAAAGAAAATATTATGAAAATAACTCTTTATAAACCAACTTCACTTCAAAGAATTCCATACCACCGTGCTACTGATACGGTAATTTTCTGAAAAGTGGTTACTTTTCAAGTTATCTACTCGTATACAACGGCAAGTCATATCCTGGAACTGTTATAATTCTGCAGAAATCTTCAGAAGAGGGTACTTTTATTTATGTTAAAGTTCGGTGATACAGCTTCGCTGGTGTTATATTTTATTACTCTTATTGAAAAGATCTTATAAAATAAAAATAATAGTTAGATATTATTTTTACCTAAAAAATAATTTAATTCGGAAATCATTAACATGAGGTATTCTTAATTCCCTACTATCCGGTAAGTTGGCTCTGGTAGTCAGGAAGGCAAGTGCTACATGTATCCTGGTATTCAGCTGTACACGGTAAGACTGAAAATCGGCCCCAATATACAAGGTGTAAACGAACCTTTCACCAAGTCGTCAATCAGGCATTTTGGACATCATCATCTGCCTAGCTTTTTCCCAACTATGTTTGAGTCAGCTTCCAGTCTACCCAGATGCAGCTGAATACCAGTATTTTACATGGAACGACTGCCTATCTGACTTTCAAAACCCAGTTAGTACTAGGTAATACGATACCACTTTCGTAAGACTGGTTGTCAACTTTTTAGGCCACTGACTACCGGTAACGACTGTCAAAGATCTACAAATGACAGCCGGGACCAACGGCTTAACGTGATTTCCGAGGCACAGAGCAAAGTCGGTATGTAATGGGTAGTCACCCATCCACAGATCAACCTAGGCAAGCACGGCTTAACATAAAGATTGATCACGATCAGAGCGGCTGTTATTATTTATCCACGAGCTTTTAAAAATTATGTACATTAAAACTAAGTAAATGCAAAAAAAAATCTGGGAAACGACTTTTTTTTTTATAGGACTCAATGTAACGCACTCAAAACATTGTGCTGATGGATGAATTGAATTGTACAATATAACATTAAAAACTTGTATAAAAAAAACTTGTGAACAAGTTTGAACTTTGACCCCAATATCTCCGTAACTAGAAGAGTCTCAGGTATGGTCTAGAACAAAAAAAAAGATCGCAATGACGGGGAGAACAAGTGCCTTTGGGCTTGGTTAAGGGTACTTTTACACCCATTATTTCAAATAAGGCTAAGCAGATGATGGTGAAGACGTTTCATGAAAACTGTAATGTAAGATATTTTCCGGCTGTGTAGAGTCGTAAAACCTCGTACATGCATTTTATCGAAACTTCCGGGTTATGTTCGAGCCCAACCGTAGGTAGGCATCATAGAATTATTATCAGTACTTAGACCTTGTTAACTACAAATAAAATCGTTGTTATGCATGGGACTGCCATCGTAACCTAATCAAAAACTATGACGTCATTCGAGTCGGTTTGTTTATTACCTGATAAAGTTTTCCCAGCGATGCCGATGGTTCCGCCGACTATAAGCCTTGTGTTTACGACGCTTATAATGTAGAACATTAATGTGCAATCTTTTATCACCTCACTGTGTTATCTGTGCTCTGTGGCTGCAAATGAAATGATTTGCAAAAAGATTTAAGGATTTACACTTGTAATTTTTTTTTTCTTTAAACCCCTCATATGCTATTAAATTTACAATATTTGTATATTTGTAATCACATTCTCGAAAACGGCTGTAACGATTTCGATAAAAGTTGCAATATAGAGGTTTACGGGGGTGAAACATTCGTGTTTTCTATTTTCACCCGAGCACAGCTTGGTCGCCGAGGTAGTGTTTTACAAAATGGACAAGACCTTTTAAATGTTATCAAAAGTAATTTCATGTTCATGAATTGGATTCAGACAGAAGCGAATTTTAATTTCGGTACAGGGCAACGAAAAATAGGAAAAATAATTGTTTTAGCAAATAATTTTGAGGACTATCCTACTTCTTTACTTAGCTACAGTAAGAATTAAATTAGTATCAAGGGTATTAGTTAAAATCAGAGGGTAACTATATACAGTTGTACATAATCAGACAAAATAACTAGCTTTCAGTACACAAGGCTCCATTATAATTCAGTCACTCGTGCGAATAGGTTAATCTCCGAGTTTCACGCACCATTGACATAATCCTTCAATTTCCACGTGCCTGATTGAGTACTTAGATATATTAACCCATCTAGATCTTAGTATCTCTGTGAGTAAGATGAAGGGAACAAATATAGGTCGGGATGTAGATGTAGAAAATTTGTGATGTAGGTTAATTTAGGTTAGAGGTTTGGTTTTATCGAATTGAATATAAAAAGTGACTTCATGACTTTTACATATTCTTTTAAAGAAATTATTTTGTTATACTAGCACTCACCCTTGCTGTACACGGTTTTTAAGACTTGATAAAACTTCGATTTTTCGTTACTGTTTTGAAATCAAAAATATCAACATCATCATCTGCCTAGCCTTTTTTCAACTATATTGGGGTCGGCTACCAGTCTAACCGGATGCAGCTGAATACCGGTATTTTACATGGAGCGACTGCCTATCTGACCTCCACAAACTAGTTAGTACTGGGTAATACGATACCCCTTGGTAAGACTGCTTGTCAGACTTTTCGGCCACTGACTACCTAGACTGTCAAAGATCTACATACGAGTATGACACATGGGACCAACGGCTTAACGTGCTTTCCGAGGTACGGCGGAAACTCGGAATGTAATGCGTGGTCACCCATCCACAGACCAACCTAGGCAAGCAAGGCTTAACCTAAAGATCAATCCGAGCAGCTGTTATTATTTAGCCACGAGCTCCTCAAAACATCAATAGACACACTACACGCAACATAATATTATTCTGAACTAGCTTGTGCCCGAGGCTACGCCCGCGCGGAGTTCGATAATTATTGTCCCATGAGATCATACTACGGGTATGAAAATTATTCTGTGTTCATTCAGGTTATAAACTATCTGTGTGCTAAGTTTCATCCAAATCTGTTTTGTTGTTTTTGCGTGAAAGAGTAACCAACATCCATACATTCAGATATCCAGACATCCATACATCCTCATAAACTTTCGCATTTATAATATTAGTAGGATTTGTATTCTGAATTATTTTAATTATTATAAAGCATTAAAATAAAGCAATTTATTCCCTTGACGAAATAGATTGAAAACCTTTATCGAAGCGTGGTTCTCTATCGCATACAGTCCACAACGCAGTTTCATTGTGTTATGCCAACTAACGGTTTTATTTATTTTCTGTGGACCAATATATTGAAACATGCTGACTGCAGCTGCAAATAACTGGAATGGAGCTCAACACAAACTTTTATAAAATTAAACATTTCTGTTTCGAAAAGTATGTTAGCTTTTAATCTATAATGGCAGAATTGAGATCACTGAGTCAGTTAAAATGAAGGTGGATTTATGACTGAACTTAGATGATTATCTATACTATGTATATATAAGGTCTAACTTTTTAAACACGAAATATTTCAAGAGTAACTTCTATAGGTCGTAAAGTCACCATAGCAACGAAAATTTTTTTTTTATCTATGTGTATTTTTATAAAAATAAAAATAAAAATTACTTGACCCACAAAATAAATACTGTCTAAAGGTTTAAAAAGTAAAAAAAAGTTTAAAAAAGTAAAAGTAAGTAAGTAAGTTTAAAGTTTGTTAAGGTTTTATGCAAAATGTCGCAAGAATATTTAGAACTATAATAATTTCGTAAAAATAAAAACATTCAGAAAAATTTTTTTTTTCGTTGCTGTGGCGACTTTACGACTTGTAGAAGTTACTCTTGAAATATTTCGTGTTTAAAAAGTTAGACCCTATATATATATATATATATATTTATATTTTATATATAATATTATAAAGCTGGAGAGTTTGTTTGGTTGAACGCGTTTATCTCAGGATCTAGTGGTTCGAATTGAAAAAATCTTTTAGTGTTGGCTAGCCCATTTATTGAGAAAGCCTAGGTTATATAACATCACGTTACGACTAATAGGAGCGGAGCATCAATTAAAAATGTTACAAAAACGGGAAAAATATTGTTTTCCACGCCGATGAAGGTCGCGGGCAACAGCTAGTAAGGTGTATAAAGAGACAAACTAAAAAACAAATGACGCACCAACTAATCCATTGAACCCAAACAAAAATTCACGTTGTTAAAAATGCAAATTTAAAACTGATTCGGAATGAAATTAGCGATTTCTGTAACGCGGCACACCGTCACGAACGGACCCCTCATGAATAAACCACCTGCCTCCACTCTTCATTCAATTTACGGAAATCACACTTAGTCCCAAATCTGTTTTGGGTATCAAACGGTTTTGATCCGTCGCGGACGACGCGGTCCGGCAACATAAGCAGATTAACAAAAGCATGTTTGTGCTGGACCGACTCCAAGAACTTACACATATCGTAACAGAAAACGACCTCTTTAATCACCACGCTACATCCTTTTCTTGCCTTCTACGTGAGAGAGAGACGGGTGATAATCCATCGTCGGTTAGGAGCATGGTAGCCCATTGCCGGGCGTGCGGCATAGATTCAACGGACCGCAAATTTGTCGGAACTACCAATGAAATCGGATTACTTATAGAGTTCGTGGCAAGGGAGAGCTAACGAGCGAGAACACCATTACCAGACGTCAGTAGCGTCTTCAGACGCGAATTAGATTTGCCGTCAAACTCCGAAATATTGGTTGCGATCTTTAATAAATATTGACGTCGCTAGTTGAAGTTGTCGGCGAACTGAAGCTTCAGACGACTTTATAATGTACATGGTAAGTTTGTATTGAATTTTAACTCGTGTTGTTTGATATTGTTGTTAGAATCCATACTAATATTATGGATAGGGAAGTAACTTTGTTTATCTGTTTGCTGTCTGTCTGTTACCGTTTCACTCAATAACGGCTACACTGATTGGGATGAAATTTGGCACACAGATTGACAAGTAATAACAAAGAAAATGACAGTAAAGTCAATAATATATGAGACCGACATAAATAACTAAACCTTATGGAAATCCTGTTAAAACTCAACGTAGGAATACTTATCGCCTTGGAAGCGTTTCCCTTATGACCAGGCCTTCTGACAAGAGGTACTAGTTATCCCGGTAATAAATTTCCGTTGTATAATTTCCGACCTGAAGCCTTGGTGAACAAATTTATAATAATATTGTTACAGCACCTGCTTTTTTATAGTTATACGTAACATAACATAACATCACACCTGTAATCCCCGAAGGGTTAGGTTGAGGTGTACTCATTAGTTAACCCAGAAAAACCCAATAACACTTTGCTCGACCTGGAAATCAAACCCAGAACCTCATGCTCAGCAGTCGCGCTTGCGACCACTAGACCAGCGAGGCCGCGGGTAATATTAGGTAGCTTTAGGTTTTAAATCAGTTGTTCTTTATTTTAATATTTCAATAATACAGTTTTAACTAGTACGGGGGGTAATTGTGACTGTTACTACCTTGCACCTAATGCTCTAGCGATAAAGTTGAAAATCTATTAATGAAATTTGACAGATTGTGGTAGCTTAATGTGCTGGCGTCTGTACATAAGGTGACAAGATGACGAGTAATAGTATGGATGAAGAAGACATGATGCGCCAACCCTAAATAATTTGGGACAAGGGCAGGGGAAATTGTTCAAAATAAATATTACTATTTACAAAACCTAATAAACCACAGATTATTAGGTCAAAAGTATCATGTTCTAATATGCACAAAGTTCAGTACATTTTGAAGGACAAGGGTCACCCTGTGCGCTTACATATTAGTTGGTCGAATAATTATCGCGAACATTTATCACTTTCATATTGTTTTATGTCAGTTCGGATCATTTATCATGCCCCGAGTGGGTAACCGTGGGTCAAACACCGGACCGGCGAGTTTCTAAGGGGAGGGGGATAGGATAGAATACCTTAATAATGCTTAAGTATAAGTCAATCAATGTTGGTTTGATGGTTGCAAGCGATGATGAGCTTATAGTATTGTGTTTGATTCCCAGGTCGGATTAGTTATGTTGAGTTTTTCATTAGGAGTTTCTCAGTAGCATCCCATAATTCTGATTTTGATAAGATTTCGTGTGTGGTGGATGGCAATAGGCTCGCCCCTCCATACATGCATATTTGGTGAAACGTTTGTATGTAGGTACACCTCTGCCTAACCCTTCGGGGATTACAGGTGTGGTGATAAATTATAGGTAATTGTATCTGAGAAAGTTATGCTGCATTTTATTTTAATTGGATTCTAAGCCGTGATAAAAATAAACACTTTTTATCCTTTAAAATACAGTATCTACCTGGGTTTTCCGTATAAATTGCATAGAGCTTCGCACAGCCATAGAGACAGTCGCATTTCATCCTATCTTACCATTATCGCGTTTCATTGAAAACTTTAAACTCCTTTATTCCCGTATATTTCAGAACTGCTCTATTTCTAGTTACTTTACGATTGTGCTCAGAATCCCATTATTTGTGCCGTTGCATTTACGACCTTATGTCAACGATAGAAATAGTATGATGTTAAGAGGAAATATTTCAGTGACTGTAAGCTTGTTTTATATTGTTACTTGTTTGCAATGTGAGGTTCTTACGACTTGGGAGATCGTTAAATGTGTCTTTGAACCCCTCCAGAATTCTTAAATGAGTTTCCGCAAACCATATTGGCCTGTCTTTGTTAAGAATGAGCAGACGTGTATCTGAATGTTGACATGTAATAATTATAATTATGTGTAATGATAATTTGAGAGCGGTGACTGAGGTTATATTTCTCGTTTTGTGATGTGAAATAATTTTATATGTGTTAAGGCTAAAAAATAGGCAATTATGTCAATGTGTCCTTTTCTACTCTCTTCAATAAGAAATATACTATGATTATCCATCATCAAAAATCGAAAATCTTTCTGTCATCGACGTATTTATTTTATTTATTCGTATTTATAATATTTTTTTTTTTTTTAATAAAGTGTTACGATATTTCGATCCTGACAAACATGAGATATGTCAACATAGCTCGCAATCGGCGTCAGTTTCATGTGTGTTGATTGGTCTCGGTCGTAGCATATCGTTGATTTTATTTAATTCTATCCAATATTCATTTAAACATGAAAACATAATAAATGAAAAAAATAGGTGATACGGAATCTGATGTGGACAAATATTTTTTTTTAATAATATAATGTTAAATAGAGTATTTTCTCCGTTTTCTGAACTGATGTAGGTTGCTTTGAAATTCCTGGTAAGAAATGTTCATTAAAATCAAAAGTACTGCGGATCACTTGTAGCATGACCACCGTAGAAACGGTTTTTGTCGACGGAAGAATCGACAAAATGAAAGATTTCTTTTGTTGATCTGTCATTTTGTCGATTCTTCCGTCGATAAAACGCGTTTCTACGGTGGTCATGCTACGCGTGCAACTCGTAGATCGGTTCAATAAATACGTTGCCTCTTCTTTTTAGCACTGAAGGCTCTAAACAAATAACTACAAAGCTTTTTAACCAAACCCAAAGTTCCCGAGAATTGTAATCACCTTACATCCCTTATTATTAATAGGATATCTATTATATTCCATACTCCACTCAGTAATGAACCCTTCTCAGATGACTACAAGTGAATAACAATAAACAAAACAGTTCCCCAAAGTGATTTAACAACAACGTGTTCGAACTACACAAAGATTTGTACAAGACTTTAATAACCCAAATTATTCAGCGCATGCACAAATTTCATTAACGACGCCAATTCATGTTTTATTCATACCACACACTTAATTAATAAGTGAGTAAGTGGATACATGATAAGATTTTGTCGCAAGAGAAAAAGCTTTATGTAAGGGATAGCCCATTAATAATGTAGTTACTCCCGACCTATTACTTCCTGATTAATAATGTCGCTCACAAAGTCCATTATTTCTTTCTAATTCTCTTTAGTGGGAGTCTTGACGGTTCATTTATCAGTGATTAGTCAACTATTCCAGTGAATGGTTGACTACACCTCCAAAGGTTTGCTGATAATTGGTTCCGTCTGATTGGGTAACGTGTATTAACCTATTAACACGTCTACTGGGACCGAAATTAAATTAACGGGAGTTCGGTCCTTTTATAATATTGCCATGGTAACCTTTTCACACGTATTTTGGGGTTTAGTTTTTCCTTATTACCAAATGTAGCCTGTTGTCAGTATGTATTTTGAATGGTGTGATCTGGTCCGAGTGATCTGACTTGATCCAATTGTTGCAAATCGTATGTTGGAGTTGTTCAAATAATAATATTTTTTTTCTAAATTAGAATTTGCACAATAAATATAATTTAAATCTTAGAAATTATGTTGGTATAACAAAGTTCGATGTCTGTACTAGATTAAACCTGTATCACAGGCGACATGTTTCTAATAAATACTATTTGAACAATGGATTTCTTAACAATATAGTGAAATAAGTTAGTATGGGTTAATGTATGATATACCTAATGTACTTAAATCAAAACTTCAATTGAATGATTTTTACTTCTCGTAACGACTGCCATTTGCCTATAAAAATAAGCTCTGTGCAATGAAAAGTTTATCACCTAGAGCCGGAGGTTAAGTTGAAGTCAAAATTAATTATTTGCAGTAAATGTGGTACAAGAGATGGTAAAAATAATATACAATACAATGACATATTTCGCCATAAAATGGCACGCAAACATCAATGAATAAGATTTCAATACACAATACCTGTATTGAAATCTTATTCATTGAACGCAAAAATTAAATTGTTTTTTATTCATTTGTGTTATTTACTTATACGTTAACTTGTTCGTGTCTGCCCGAGGGAGTGCATTGTTCTTCAAAATTACGAAACGAATTTACATACAGCATCGTTGAGAGAATTATTAAAAATATACATGAATGTTTTAATATAGTTTAATGACTTCACCATTTATTTCGTAAATTATTATAATGTTTTAATTATGGTGTAAGTTTTCATATGCCGACTGAACTTAAGTCTTCTTAAGTTATCGTAACTAAGACAAGTTATAAACGCTTCGTGACGCCATATTGGCCTTAGAACGTTCACTGGCCCTTTGAGCGAATAATTTTATTAGTTAGTATAGGCACTTTCAATATTAGACATGTAGGTTACGCGTGCCTTTACTTAGAAATTTCGAAAGACTGTGTTGTTTTTTATGGGAAAACGATATAAATAAGGTGAGAATTTTGAGCACAAATCGATTACAACATTATTATTTTATTTGCATCTCAAATCGATAAAAAAAGACAAACATTTTTGACCGAAATTTGATTATCCGAGGACTTAGCCAAGATCAAGGAAGGCGAGCAAAGCAAGGAAGATTGCTTGGTCATCTTTTGAGACGAGAAAGTGGCTACTCAGTAAAAACATTGCTTTACATTAAAACGTGCAGCCAACAAGGGTCTAACATTAGTTTCTCAGTGGACCACATGTCGACAGAGACCTGAAAACGCAAAAGGAGGCTCTACCTCAGATAAGTTTATATACTCAACTTATTTGGGGCCGAGCCTCCTCCGCCTTGGGCAAGCAAAAAAAATAAAAGAAACTCAGTCACAGAAAAAGATGGGCCCAACACATCATCATACTTCTGTCCTTGTCGCAATTTATTTTGGGTCACTGCAGCTTGTCTTCTTCTTCCATTCTTCCATATTACTCGTCATCTCAGCAGTCACCTCCCTTCTAGCCATATCATGTTTCACACAACCCATCCATCGTTGCTTTGGTCTTCCCCTGCAGCCAGCCACATTCATACTCGAAGTTTTCCTTTTTCCTCATTCCTCCGCATCACATGTCCATACCATGGGCTCAACACATGACTGAGTTAATTTTGTACGCTTAGAAATACCCATGTTAATATGACATTTACGATAGTCTACGCCATTGCATTATACAAACATAATAACTACATAACGAAATTAATTCAATATAATGTACGTAAACGGAAACATTCCCCATGTTTTCGTTTGGAACTCACAGAGCAGTTTTATTCAAAATAATTCTCTAGCTAGTTTGAATTCAAAACATTTCAAGACTTCATTAACATGTGGGGAAATTATATGGAGATAAACTTATGTGAATATGGTAACTTGTGTTGAGTTGAATGAAGATTAGCCTTGATTTGAGTTTTACTAAATAAGTACCAAAAATTCATTTTGTCGCATAAAGTTTTTTTGTTACCCTTATAACACAAACAAACAGGATCGATTCTCATTAACAAAGTTTTAGTGAAAATTGCCCATTTTAGACACCATACGGACCTTACGACTTTGTATTTTAATCAATGAAAAAATGACTTTAATTATTACTTTAATTTATGCAATTTATAGCATATATTTGCATAGTAACAAAAAAAAAAACATCTTTCATACGATTTCAAGATATTAACATTCGGCAATTGATATTATTTGCATAAATGTCTCTTATTATAACTTACATACGCGCCCTTACCTCTTGGCTGCGAGCTTTACGTAAAACGACACGCGATTAGCTACAGCGACTACCGGAGAAATTCATCAACTGCCTAGCCTTTTCCCAGCTATGTTGGGGTCGGCTTCCAGTCTTACCGGATGCAGCTGAATACCAGTATTCAAGCGACTGCCTATCCGACCTCCACAACCTAGTTAGAACAGGGTAATACGATACCTCTTGGTAAGACAGGTTCTCAGTCTTTCGGGCCACTGACTACCTATAACGACAGTGCAAGATCTATAAATGACAGCCAGGACTAACAGCTTAACGTGCTTTCCGAGCCACGGAGGAAACTCGGTATGTAATGGGTGGTCACCCATTCACAGACCAACCAAGGCAAGCACGGCTTAGCCTAAAAATCGACCTGAGCGGCTGTTATTATTCAGCCACGAACTCCTCTTTTTTCTCTGCGGAGCAACCATATAAAACATATTATTTCGAGACAAAAACGAGTGACATAAGTCGCATTGCCTAAGGTCATGCACGAGGCGTTATTATTTATCGCGTCCTCCACCACGTTGCGGTCAAATTCTCGTAAATTATTTACCTTCATAATATCACAGAATTAAAGCCTTCGTGCTAACTATAAGGGATTTTCCCATAGTCAAATGATTAAGGCTAAAATTTATGTGTGCGTTTTAGTCCTCTTAGAGGAAGTGAAAACAATTTGTTATGTGAAAATGTATTAATTATATGATAGGTGAGACCCAGTATTATGTTTGATTTACGATTTGATGATATCACTGGCGTTTTTGGGCATTTATACCTTTTATTGTTATTGTTAAGGTGTTTTGAGGGTTATAGGGTCAAATGAAATTAAAACTACACGCGTAGAATTCTATTGTTTTGGTAATTCGTTTTTATTTTAGTTTCTTTTTTTTTCACTATGGTCCTAGTTTATCATTTGTGACTTTAAGTTACTGTTATTTTGAATACCTTAAGCCCTTTATGCCTGGAGGCTTTGTTTATGGTTGACTATACTGGGTGTAAGGTACAGCCCTCCACAAAGTGACAAAGAGCATTCAGCTCCTTATTTTGAATCCTATTCCATCGGATTTTTTTTTCAGTTATTTTATTTCAATGTAAAATAACATTCCCGGTCTGCTACGTGCGTTTTGCCACGACACATTAACGATACATTGCGTATGAGGAAAAAAAACGAACCTTTATTGGATTCCCATAACATTCCTCAAATAATTTCTTGTACCGATCATCTTAGTATGATATACTGAATTCACCCCATCAGTTTTTGGAGGGCTGTCCCTTAAACCCTGTATATTTTTTCACATATTTTTTTTAAATTTTGATATGTGCTAGCTGACATGTGACAATAATTTAATGTAATGGATTCTTTGTTAATATTATCTTACACACTTTTGTATAGAATCTGGTTCTTCGAACGTAACAGACAGATGTGTTGCTGAAGAGTTTGTTCAGCCACTTCTTTTTCCAGGCTAAAACACTAGGAGGTGTCGAAGAGTGTGCATTTTGGTTGACTGTCTCTTGTAAACTTTGACTTTCAAAAAGTTCTGATTATCAGCCTAATCTGAATAAATGACTTGATTTTGATTGTAAAAAGTATGTTTGTGAGTCGGGCACACTCGAATGGCTAAATAGATTTTGATGAGGTACACAAGTAGAACATGACCTGGATCATAAAAGTTTTTATCCAGGTATAAATAGTAAGTTTCCATAGAATATGAGCGGTTAAAACATACATATATGTGCTTTAAATGGCTTTGGAACAAGGATTAAAATACCTGCTCCAGTACTTGACTGTTATTCCCGGGAGATTCCAACGATATTGAGCTTTAAATCCGGCGCATGTATTGTCCATTTTTACAATTTAAAAGTTTTATTTTTAGCGATAGGAGGTATCCGTACTCTGTTCTCATATTACCATTACCTATTTAATCTCAATCTTCGTTCGAGAAGAGTAACAGTTGAAGAGGTTTAAAAGCCTTGTCATCAAATTCAATATTTAAAAAAGAGGTAGTGTGTATGCGTAGTGTGTGTAAGTTATAGTCTTAAATTATGAATACGAGATCAACACGTTAATTTTGTTCCTCAATGATAAAGTGTCGCACCAACTGAGTGTCAAATTCAAGCCTTAAACTCATAAGCGTTCATAAGCCACAGTATATGACGATTCTCACACAACACCGCTCGTCCGCGCGGTCCAGCGGTGTACGTGTGAAAACCGTCTAAGCTGTGTCTAAGTATTGATGACGTGTGCTTCCTATACCAGGCCCTGCAGTCTCGACAAATATAACGACAAAAATCGGTCGTTAAGTGTAATCGATGTCAAATTTCTTTAATAGATTTTCAACGTTATGCTTTCTAAATAAAGTAGAAAATCTATTAAAGGAATTTGACAACGGTACGATTTAGCGATCGATTTTTGTCACTATCTAATGTCGAGAGTGCAGGGCCAGTCCTTAAAAAGTCACCACCTCCTTCCTTAGCGCTTTTGGAAGAAAGACTGAAGAAAATGAATTGTGTTATTGAAACACATGAGATAAAAATAAGCAAAAACAAACAATTACTACCCACGTTTCCTCCACACATAAAATAGACGCTAATCGCCTACACACCGTATCTTATTTAAATGTTCTAAGTACCTAATGAGTCCAATAAGTAATGGTGACTGTCAACAGTAAGCTTTTTGGAATTAGCAGACATTAACATCTTAATCTAGACGTAAACGTGGGCGTTTGCGTTTCAGTTAAATTCAACTAACAAACGGCTGAGACGTGTTCATTCTAGACACATTTTTCGGCTTCATTGTTTAAAAGATTATGTTAAAAGTCTGGGTCGTAATTTGGGATAAGTAGGTACTTGTTGTATATAACATAACAGATCTGTCACACATCAATCACACCTGTAATCTCCGCAGGGTTAAGCAGCGGAGTGCCAATTATGTTTGAGTCCCATGAAATAGGGGGCGAGTCAATTGCCATCAACACATCCACTCTCCAACTTACAAATCCAGACATGTTGACACAATACAATAATTGGCCATAAATAAATGCGCGTGACCGTGGTCCATTGAAGAAACAAGTAACTACAAGAAAACAAAATTCACAGGTGAATATTTCAGAAGGCGACGCGGTAGACCTCGCTGGAGATGGCGGGACGAGCTGGACAGAATCAACGATCAGTGGTCCATATTGGCCTGGGATCGAAATATTTGGAGGTCATAGGGGAGGCCTTTGTCCAGCTGTGGGATGACACAGCCTAACAGTAACTATTTCGATTGGATAATAACAATATGGTTGCTGCAGCTGTTAAAGAATAATGATTTGAAGAGGAAAATTGCTTATTTTCGTCAAGTGTTTCATCTTAAAAGGCGTCTTATGTTAGCCGCAACCAAACATAAAACCAACCCATACCTCAGAAAATCAATACACGGTAACTTAAAGCCACTATTTTGACGTAGTTTATTTTTAAGCACAATAAACGAGCACTTTCGTATCGGGTTGACGGGCGACGCGGCACAGCACCGGTTAAATTTCCCACAGGACGGTACCGCAACCCGCAACCCGCAATCCACAACTCGCGCCCGCCACTGACTTGTAACAGAAGGATCTATCGGTTTCGTTAAACAAAAGTGCATTCAGCCTACTGAAAGGTGATGTAGGCTTTTACACTTGTGGAGCTTTGAACTGCGATACAACGAAGTAAAAGTGGGAGTATTTGCGGAAATGTTGATGTTAAGAAACTTTTGTACAGTGCTAAGGTTATGATACGTATAAAAACTTGTCGGATTTGCAGGATTTACTCCGTTAGGTTGGTACATCATGTGGGCAGACGATGGGTTTCGTGCTATCAAAACACACTGGGTGCGATACACTGTTTCTAACAAAACAAACTAATTACTTGAGATTACAACTTAACGCAATAATACGGGGAGCAATGAATCGGGTACAGTTCCAAGACGTCTCAACTTCACCGCGATCAGACATTGACTGTCGCTCGCCTCGAGCTGAACATCAGGGCTCTGTAGAAAGCCGCTGTGGAGTGGGTAGACTGGTAGGTCGCGTCATGTCACCAGTCCCCCACTTTAATCTTAAAAAAACAAAATTGCTTATAAAACTGTAACAAATAACAATCTTTTGTCTGTGTAGGTGACATCTAGGCTCCCTGCCACCTTGCTTTTCTGTCATCAATCAATCAATCAATCATTTATTTATTTGTTGACATAGGTACACAATAAATACAGATCTTAGGTTAGTTAAACAGGGCGCTATGTACACATATGGGTGCCATCGACGCACAAACGGTTACCACGAGTTTGGTACATAATATTAATCCGAACACGCCACACAGAAATTTTCAATCTATAATTTTAAAAATATCTGCTGTTTTCTACAAAAGTGCAAAACGTACGTCGCGGTCACCAGATTTTTTTGTGCATCGATTATTCTACCTAGTATTTGGTTATACATATATTATTTAGTTTTTTTTTCATTTCAAATACTTGTATTTATTTTGGTACCAACTAAAACCTAAATAACCTAAACTGATCTGAACTAAATAACTTCAGATCAGTTTAGGTTATTTACATATTTTATGTTTCTTATTTTATTTGGTAATATTATTGGGATACCTAAATGCCCCTTTCAGATCCGACAGGGTTTTTTTAACTTCTATATACATATAATAATACATATAATAAGACAGTAAAAAAACTGTGTCTGTACATTGAATATATTTAAAAAAAAAGAATTGAGGGGGGTTTAGAAACAGTAATAGAGCACGAATCCAAAAAAAAAATTCTGTCTGTTTGTCTGTTTGTTTGTACACGCTAATCTTCGGAACTACTAGACGGAGTTGAAAGATTTTTTTTTTGTTGTATAGGTATTAAGTCTGGGCAACATATAGGCTATAATTTATCTTGGAAACTTGAACACCTGATGCAGAACCGCAATAGAATAGCTAAACTATAAGAGATACAAAAATGGTACCATAGCAAAAATTGTTTCACGTGATGAGCATTTTCTGCTGAGAGAATAAATTTGAAGATCTGGAACACCTGATGTGGAACTCCAAGAGTCCAGCTACACTATTACATATATAGGAATGACGTCTTAGCAAAAATTGTGCAATCTGATGACCACTCTCTGTTGATTTATAAAAATCGAAGATCTGGAACACCTGTTGTGGAACTCCAAGAGCCCAGCTACACCATAACACATATAGGAATGACGTCTTAGCAAACATTGTTCAATCTGATGAGCACTCTCTGTTGACTTATAAAATCGAAGATCTGGAACACCTGTTGTGGAACTCCAAGAGCCCAGCTACACCATAACACATATAGAAATGACGTCTTAGCAAAAATTGTTCAATCTGATGACCACTCTCTGTTGATTTATAAAAATCGAAGATCTGGAACACCTGTTGTGGAACTCCAAGAGCCCAGCTACACCATAACACATATAGGAATGACGTCTTAGCAAACATTGTTCAATCTGATGACCACTCTCTGTTGACTTATAAAATCGAAGATCTGGAACACCTGTTGTGGAACTCTAAGAGCCCAGCTACACCATAACACATATAGAAATGACGTCTTAGCAAAAATTGTTCAATCTGATGACCACTCTCTGTTGATTTATAAAAATCGAAGTTCTGGAACACCTATTGTGGAACTCCAAGAGCCCAGCTACACCATAACACATATAGGAATGACGTCTTAGCAAAAGTTGTTCGGTCTGATGGGCATTTCCTGTTGACTTATAAAAATCGAAGATCAGAAACATCTGATGTGGAAATCAAAGCTATCACTAATTTCACTGTATAATTATAAAATAACATAAGCTGGGAGTATCTCCACACGGTGAAGGCGGTAACAGTTTAGGACTGATATTCGATGACGACGGTATATTTGACGGATGAAAATTTGACTCTACTGGACAAAACTCCTATTTATTTTTTTATTTTATCGAATAAATATGCCTTCGGGCTTATGTTATTTGAGTGTTTTGGACTTTTTCCACTTATCTTCGTGACACGGTAGCCTACCCGGTAACGCAGGGGAGCTGTCACTTAGATTTTAATTGATCAGGTATCTTCACAATAAAACTATAACCATGCCTAGAAAGAGGTCAAATCTTTCCCAATGTTCCAAAGGAGCTAAAAGATTGAGGATCATAAGATCCCAAGAATCTACCGAAGAACGTCAGGAGAGACTTGATGCTGTTCGAGAACATCAGGCTGCAACTCGCTCCGTGGAAACCTCTTCCTCTCTTCTCTTCTCTTCCTCTTGGATAACGAAGCACGCCTGTGTTCTCAGCGTATTTACGCATCTACATCCAGGTCTCTAGAGAACTGTGAAGAATATGATGCGCGACTGACCGCTGATCGTGAACGTCATGCATTGTCTCGCGAATCGGAGACGTTCACGGATAGAGAATTACGCTTGAGTTCCAAGCGTATCTACGCATCGACTTCTAGGTCTCTAGAGACAAGCGGGGAACGTGATGCGCGACTGACCACTGATCGTGAATGCCACGCATTGTCTCGCGAGTCGGAGACGTTCACGGATAGAGAATTACGCTTGAGTTCCAAGCGTATCTACGCATCGACTTCTGACTTACAAAAATGAAAGATATGGAACGTCTCGAATCGTTTCAGGCATCCCGTTGTTTTCCCGTCCCCGGGCTCTTAGAATTCGACATCAGACGTTTCAGATCTTCGATTTTGACGACCCCGTTGTCGCTGGCATAAGCAGCAGGATCCGCGTACGAAGTCGCGGGCAGAAGCTAGTCTATAAATAAAGGTACGTGCTGAGTAACATTTATAGATCTCGGCCTTATCTTTACCATGCCACAAGAAAGAAAAGACCAAAGGATCTCGTATTTGTAGGTATACGTTATTAATACGTGTTACTGCTCTGCCTTTTGACATAGACTATTAGTCATATTCTAAGACACCTACAGGACTACCAGCAGATAGATTAAATTCTATATCAAAGAAGATATGTTTTTTTTTCACTTTGGTTTGTTTGTAACATAAACATAATGTACGTTACGATCATGATTCAAAAAATTCATTGTTTTCAGAAAGTTTTGTTTTCTAAATATTTATCATTTAAATATTTACCTTTTCCATTTATTGCTCATCATTAAATAATAACTGTAATAGGATTGCGCGTTATTATTGGAGACAAAGGGTTTAGTAAGCCCTATTCCCGATAAGTACACTCAATAAGTAAGTCCCTATTAGTCCTTATTTCTTCGCAGGTATTCTTGAGAAATAAGAATACAATAAAAGTGATAATTGTCTTGATATTTATGTAGGCTTTCATCGCCCTCAGCACTATAAGCCTGAAGTGTAATCCGTAATCGTATCGCCAGTAATCGTAAATAAGTTCTCATAGGTTAACTGCTAGACTAGAATCGAGCAAAGGATATCGGGAAGAATAATCTACTTTTAGGTACATAATTAAACTGAATCAAAGGTTTAAAAAACCCATCTTGTAAAATCAATAAAAATGAAGTATCTGTTTGTAATTTCAAACTAACAGCTTTTTACTGAATGCATTTAAGTATAAGTAGAAAAAAGATTTTTGTCTGTCTGTCTGTTTGTTCTGGCTAATCTCCAAAACGGCTGGAACGATTTTGCCTGGACTTTTATTGGCAGCTAGCTGATGTTACAATATATGTTTAAAAAACCGATTAGGGTTCCGTGCAAAAAAAATAAAACCCATAAAATTGTTAACACAATTCGATTCAAATAGAGAAGTAATAGTTTTATAATAATGTCACGTGGACAAAGGTCGCGAGCAACAGCTAGTTAATTACTATAATTATATCATTAATTCACTCGTCTGCAAACGAAAATCAGTGTAAAAACCAAATTTGCCCATCATATTAATATTTGATATCCAGTTTTAAAATTTTATCGTCGCATAATTATAACGGGCTTGCATAAATAAAGCGGCACTCGTATGCCAACTAATTGTTTATTAATGTGGCACAATTTTGTCAGATCATTAATCACGGGTGGCACCTGGTTACAATGAAGCGTCCGACACATCGCATGTTACTAGATTAATCGTCCGGTCATCTGGTGACCGGAGATACGGTCGGGTGTAAGTACGAGATGATGGGCCGTTGTTGTTCTGAGGTGTGATGTAATTATCGGTTATTAAGGGACGAGAAATTGTTAATAGAAACAATCTGTCGTCCAATTGTTTTTCTTGACACTGACCCGTGGAAATTATAATCATTCTGAAATAATTATTGTGATAATAGGGTTTGCCTGAAAAAATCTATTCAGTCCGTCAGTTAGATTATCAAAAAATATTGGAGACGTATTTTTTCTTTTGTCATGTAAACGAAAAATCACCACGATACATTGCGTTGAAATCTCGCGTTACGTCATAATTTCTGTTAATTTTTACTGTCTAGTGACGTCACAAGCCCTCTTGAACTTGGATGCGCTGTACGTAATTTTTTGATTATGTGACAAAAGGAAAAATACGTATCCAAATTTTTTTGGTGATCTAACTGACGGACTAAATATAAATAATAATATATTAGATATATATTTTTTTTTTTCGAAGTTGTGAAATAGCCTATTATCCATGAGTAGCAGACCTGTTATATTTACGTTTACATTAAACGTGGCTACTTTTACATCCATCTACCGTCGTACTGCTATACGCGCACAGCTTAGCCAGCAAGAGCGCGTATCGTTTCTTTGAACCCGTTCTCGGCCTCCGGTGATGGGACTTCGACACGCCCGAAGTCGCGAACTTCACTTGTTCTCGTACGATCGCTCTGTAAGGCCCAGAGCGGAGCGTAGAGGAGTCATGCGGAAATCAATAACATTAGTTGATATTTTTATCATGTCTCTCATCTATCCCGTGGACCTGACTCGACAGTGGCGCCATCACGGAAGAATCGACAAAATGAAGGAATTAGTTGATTCTTGCACCTCTCCTCTCCGTTCCGCTCTTCTCCGTGTGGTGGAGTCCGGGCCTAGGCGTCGCGTCGCAATGACTTGATATGAAGCATGCTATATCTTCTTTCATTTCTCTTCTTCGCAGTCCCTGTCGCAAGACGTGCGAGCGAGTAGCTCATGGCCAAGAGCTAACTATACATAAACATAACATCACGACAGTAATCCCCGAAGGGTTAGGCAGAGATGTACCTAATAGTACCCCACATTTCACCAGTTCTGTTAGAAATCCTAAATCCCATGTTATAGGGCGCGAGCCTATTGCCAACAACCGGGCACAAATCCAGGCTCCATTTGTGCTACTGAGAAATTTCTGATGAAAAACCCAATAGCGCTTTGCCTGACCTGGGAATCGAACCCAGGACTTCATGCTCAGCAGACGCGCTTGCGACTAATGGACCAACGCTATACTTTACCACCCGATAATACATAACGTATCTGCATAGTCATCCCTGTGCCGCCGTATCGCTATACGCACGCACCTAGCACGCCTCTTTTCTATTTATTTCCCTATATACGCAACTTAATAGTCATCAATAGCACCCATTACTAAATTTCGCCCAAATTGTGGGCTTTACATTATAAAAGTTTTTAAACAAATACAAAACTTTCCCTGTTCAATGTTGACCTTTGACTCTTAACATTAAAATTGATACAAAACAAAGTTTTGACCTTGACCTTAACATCTTAACACATAAAATATAATATAATAGAATATTCTTTATTATGTACACCATACAAGTAACATTCATAAAAGAAAACATTTCATATGGACTGACACAATGGGCGGTCTTATCGCTAAAAGCGATCTTTTCAAGACAATCTTTGTATGGATTACAAGAAGAGGCAGAGACAATGCTGCAGGTAGTCTGTGGTGTACCATTACCATAACTTTTTACTAATAATCAATACCACTCCCATATTTACTTTCCTCTAAACAATACCTAAGCAATATATATACACTTTCCTAAATTTAAAATCAATTTTCGCGAGAAATAACGATTGTAACTTGGAGATAGGATCTTTTTCATAAATATATGAGTTCCAGAAAACTATGTTCGTAACAACACGAAATTTTAATCACAACAGTAGGAGAAAAACACTTTTAAAAGATGATAAGTGTTTACATATTGGTGCTCGTGACTGTACGTAAACAACGTACAAACTGTAACTTTAAATTCAGAAACATTATCCTAAACTACATAACATCAAACCTGTTATGCCCGAAGGGTGATGTATTTAAGTCCCATATAATAGGGGACGAGGCTATTGCCATCAACCATGCAGAAATCTAGACTAAGTCTAGACCCAGCAATTTCTGATGGAAAAATCCAATAATAATTCCGATCCTAGAACCCAGTCGTTGTTCCCTAACACTGTGCAGATTAAGCAGAAAAATACTAATTAAATACTAATCATCATCTGTCTAGCCTTTTCCCAACTATATTGGGGTCGGCTTTCAGTCTAACCGGATGCAGCTGAATACCAGTATTTTACATGGAGCGACTGCCTATCTGACCTCCAAAACCCAGTTAGTACTGGGTAATACGATACCCCTTTGGTAAGACTGGTTGTCAGACTTTTTAGGCCACTGACTACCTAACGACTGTCAAAGATCTGCAAGCGACACCCGGGACCAACGGCTTAACTTGCTTTCCGAGGCACGGAGGAAACTCGATATGTAGTGGATGGTCAGCCATCCACCGACCAACCTAGGCAAGCATGGCTTAACCTAAAGATCGACCCGAGCGGCTGTTATTATTTAGCCTCGAGCTCCTCTAGTAATAAAATACTAATCGTATTACAATTATTTGAAAAAGTAAGTCAAGTTTTCGCGCTACTTTGGATCTCCAACAAAGAATTTCGATCTAAATGAGTGCAAAGTTCGTTCCACTGAAAAAAATACATGTCTCTATTTTAAGGTTAACTTGGCTAGCTTTTTGCATACCGTTTAAACCTTAATGAGCTGGACCAACTTAAAGTTGAAATAGGACGTAGTTTCTCTAGAATGTGCTGTAGTGAGCGATATTTAGGTGCGGAAATAAATCAATTAAAGCGCAAAAAAATAATATCAAAATCACTCTTATTGTTGATAATTAGATGGTTTACAATTCTCTGTCTCTTTGACTGTACCGACTAAATTCGATTTCATAGAGTCCATCGTCCACAGATTACCTTGATTCGTCTTTCAGACGTGAAGGATGAAATATAATTACGCTTAATTAAATTTTATTAAAACAAAGGCGCAAACCACATTTCTCTTCGAAATTATTGTTTGACTTATTTCATCACATTGTAAGGTAGTCTCTTTTGTTATAAAATACGCTTTCTGCGGAATCTTATTAAAATTTTAATTAATGCCTACTATAAATTGCAGGCAATTGTTGTTGTGGAATGACGAAAATGTAACTCATTGTCAAAAGTTTCAAAACGTTGTTCTTTTTTATGAATTTCATTTTAGTTTGCATGAATATGTTGTCATAAAACTCTTGTTGGTGTTCACACACGGGAGCGGTCGTGTATTAACGGATTAATAACACTGGAATAATTATTTTGTGGTGCTCGTGAAATAACTCTAATGTTGCATTTTGTTTGTTGTTTTGAATGGAGATTAAATGCCAACGATATGTTATGCGCTTTAGAAACTTTACTTAACTATGCAACCGTTTTGTCGGCCTTGGTTTAAATATATAATTTGCCATTAGTCCGAGTCAGTAGATAGGGGCAGCTGGCAGAGAGTGGGTGTTGTTGTGGTGGCGTGTGGTCGGCCAAAGTTTGTGTTATTCGCACTACCCGGCCACTAGAAAAACACGCCACTTTAAACTTTCTCCACGTTATTGTGCCGAGTTACCAACTTCTGAATATGCAGCCGAGCAGCGCAATACCAACCATTTTTAGAGATCCTCAGCTTTTAATTAAGTTTATTTAATAATTTATTGCTGGTTTATGTTAATTTTTGAGTTGTGCTCGTTTTAATAGAGTCCTGCAATGAAAGTCCATTTCTTGTCTGGCAAGGTAACATTAAGTTTAAAATGTTTATTAAATGAATAAAATATTTTTTTTACCGTGCTTAATATCTTCTATTTACGCTATGGAATAAATTGTACAGTTCCTGGCATCATACGAGGTAATTAATTAACAAATAAGTTTTAACAGATTCATCGGCTATTTCTTGAAATATCTCTAAAACCTTGTCAATTTCCTGTAAGCTTTGAAAATGTCTGAGGAAATTCTTTGAACTCCGATTCGTAATACCATGTCACTTTTTGAAGGTCACGTCTGTTCCCATCAATAATATCGTTTTCCTTGGAGAGGTCATGACATATGGGATCTTGAGATCAAAGTAAATGCCAACGGCATCATCATTACGAGTTCAGGGTATCAATGTGGGTGGATTTAATATTTTAGAAGCATTTTATGAGTGTATAACATATAGACAACAAAAGACAGGACAAGAGAGTTGTGGGGCATATTGGCGAACTAATGACTGTTGGGGTCAACGTTACCGCGAGCCTCAAGCTAGGTGATGCCACGTTTTTGCAGGGTGGTTGGTTTTGGATAGATGGGTATAATCGACCCATCTCGGACACAATGCGGGTGTGGAGCCCCGAGACAGAATATGCCACACCTTGTCTCCTGCCCGTCGTGCACAACTAATTGCACCCTTCAATACTTTAATGAGGCAAACGACAGAACCAGGTCGCTACGTACTGGTCAAACAAAATCTGAGTCATCGATTCGAGAAGAAACAGAACGTAGCAGCTGGACGAGAAAGATTGAGGATCGAATAAGAATATGTGTTTGGCGAGACTAGCAAAGGGCTTCACTACTTAAGACTCATGATGACTTAATAAAAAACCATCACTTTACCAGGTGTCTTCAAAAATAAATACTATCAATATCATTTACTCATGTTTACTGTTTGGTTTGAGTTATAAATACCGGGTATTTCGGCGCTGTTGCAAGCACCATGATCACGGATAAACTGAAGAGAGAGGGAAACCGATTTGTCTGCTTATAAACACCCACCCGTAATAACTTCAGTTTATAAATCCGTGATCATGGTGCTTGCAACAGCGCCGAAATATCGGAAACTCAAACCAAACAGTAAACATGGTCAATATCCCGTGTCAAGAGTTAATGACAATGTTAGTGACCATGGCAGTTCAAAAACTTATCCATACTACCAAATTCTCCAGAAAGACAAGTAACACAAAATTAATTTCGTAATACACAACCACACTTTGCAGACCAAGCTTCATATGCGCAAACACTCACCAGCCAGACCAACCCTCGTAGTACAAATATTTACTAACTGCACCACGATACAGGAATCACTTCGGACTTCGTTCATCTCCATTGTTAGATTACTTTGATATATCTAGTTCGGCAAAACCATGGGTTTGATGTGCGCGAACGTAGCTGTGTATCTGGATAAGTTATTAGCTTTCGGTTATTGGAATGTCTGTGGATAGGAGTTCTAGAGTGTTTTCTGCATTGGATTGCAATCGTTTTATCTAGGAGCAGTGAACGAATGAATTGAACTATCAGTCAACACCTCCGGTTGAAAATATGACACACCAGCTTTTGCTCGCTGCTCCACTCCCGTTATGTAAGGAAATTAACCCACGAGAACGTTTTAAATAAGCCTATGACACTCGAGGATAATGTAGCTTCCCGTTAGTGGAATAATTTTAGGACTCAGATCAGTAATTCCGAAGATTATCCCCTACATACAAAGTTATAAAAAAGTACCTCTTTATATAATACTAGCGGCCCGTCCCGGCTTTGCACGGGTGGACATTTATTTTTTTAACATTTTCGGATAAAATATAGCCTATGTTACTCAGGGATAATGTAGGTTTCTAATGGTGAACAAATTTTTGAAATCGGTACAGTAGTTTTTGAGTTTATTCATTACAAACATACACACACACAAAAATACAAATCTTTCCTCATTATAATATTAGTAAGATTAGTTAAGCATGTGACTAAAAGAGTGATAAATATAAATGTTGATGGAACGAGACAGTGAGGAAGACCAAGCAAATGATGGATGGATTGTGTGAGGAATGTTATGAAAGAACAACAAGTAAATGATAGCGTGACGGTTGACAGAGGAGAATGAAAGAAAAAGACGTGTTGCGCCGACCCCAAGTAATATTAGACAAGGGCAGGAAGATAAAGCAGTGATAGCCTAGTGGTGTGACCGTCGGACTGCCAAGTCATAGGTCTCGAGTTCGAACCCAAGGCACGCACCTCTGATTTTTCGGATTCATGTGCGTATAGTATAATTATCACTTGCTTTTCGGTGAAGGAAAACATCGTGAGGAAACCAGCATGCCTGAGAGATATTTCTTGACGGCATGTAAAGCCAAGTCAGAGGCCCATGGGCGGCCTAAAAACTCTGACACCAGGTTACGAACTAACCACACGATAAAGAAAAAAGGAAGATGATGATGAGTGTATTGTCGTTCCTGTCTCTCATTATCACAGATTTATGTGGCAGGCTCTTTCTAAAAGTCGATGTGACCGTATTGTAAAATTTATTTTAAAATGAACATGGAAGAAGCGTTTTGTATTTTATGCCAACATCCATGGGAATAATTCATGAATTTATGTAGGAACAAAACTATTTCGAAGATGTATTTTTATCATAAAACTTACCATAACCGAGATTTTTTAAACTAAAATTGTACGGACTCAATGCAAATAAGTGCAGTACATTTATGTATGAACACTCACGCTCCAAAGAGTCCGATACAAAGAGTGAAAGCAATAGAGGAGAAGAACAACAAAGTTTACCATTGAATGGCTCACAATAAACAGTGGCAAATGGGATTTAAATAACAACCATATTTAACAGTATTTCTAGGAATGAATGAATCAACGTTATTGAAGTTTTAAGTATGGATTCATAATTATTGCTGGTTAACTGAAGGACTGTTAACAATGTTGAGCTGATTCTATTTTTTATCGATAAAAATGTATCGAGATATCGATTAGGACGTTGTCACAGCAGAAAGGTGTTTTTCAACAATGATGACTTGATGAGGATGAGATAATTTGATAATGTACCCCGGAGTCTGAATATGAACTTTTCTTTCTTCCTCTTCTTTATCGTGTGGTAGTGCCAAACCTGGAATCAGAGTTTTTTTGCCGCCCATGGGCCTCTGACTTGGCTTTACATGCCGTCGAAAAATATCTCTCAGGCATGCTGATTCAATTTCCTTGCGATGTTTTCCTTCACCGAAGCAATTGATAATTATAAAATACGCACTTGAATCCGACAAATCAGAGGTGTGTGTATTGGACTCGAACTCAAGACCTATGACTTGACAGTCTGACGGTCACACCACTAGGCTATCACCAATCCATATTTCAAACATTGTGAATAACTGTACCTTTTTTTTATTATGTAAAGTAAGTAAAGGTTTTTTTATAGACAGCCAGTGGCCTGGTTGGTGTTAACGGTTAAGTCAAATCAAAACATGAATTTTGATGAATTCATAATTAAACTCTAAAATGATTTACGTCAGTAATTTGAAACATTACAAATGCCTCATATTGGAAGCGTTGGAGTGCTTTCGTTTAGAGAGATCATGTCCCATAAGTAGCTGTAGGGTTGCCCGGCATTGTAAATGTTTAGTGTAAAATACAAGGTGTAAACAGACCGTTCACGAAGCCGTCAACCAAGCATTCTGTACTTCAAACCAAGTAACTCTACGCAAAAATTATTGCTGGGAAACGACTTTTTTTTGGGATCACGTTTTACGGTAAAACTCAATGTAACGCACTCAAAACTTAGTGCTGATGGATGTTTTGACCTTTAAAAGTGGTATTTAAAAAAAACTTGTGTTGTGAATGTGAATTTGGAACTTTGACCTCCAATATCTCCGTAACTAAGAGGTTCCCAGGTATGGTTCAAAACAAAAAAATGATCGCATTGACGCGGAGAACAAGAGCCTTTCGGCTTCGTTAAGGGTCTTTTTACACCCTATATAATTCATGTGCTGACTTAGTGGTATTCTATATTCGAGGAGGATTTTATGGCTAAGCAACAACAGTAATATAAGTCGCTCAGATCGATCTTTAAGTTAAGCCGCGCTTGCTTAGGTTGGGCCATGGATGTGTGACCACCCATTACCTACCCAGTTTCTTCCGTGCCTCGGAAATCACGTTAAGCCGTTGTTCCCAGCTGTCATTTGTAGATCTATGACAGTCGTTACAGGCAGTCAGAGGCCTGAAAGTCTGACAACGAGTTTTACCAAGGGGTATCGTTTTACCCAGGCAGACCATGAACTGGGTCAGGATATACTTACAATACTTACCAGAACACAATCGTCTCTGATTCTTTACACTAATCTTTTTTTATTCTTTTACTTTTTACTAACACCTGTACGACCTTCAAATATTTCGTCTACATTTTTCCTGTTACAAAAATCTTGGCAAAAAATGGAGCAATAAACCATCCCGTCCTATTACACAGCCCTACGCTTGTCACCTACATCCGATTGCATGGAGGCTCGTATGTTACCGTAACGTTGCAATCTCTGGCGCGGAGCGAGTCGGGGGATGCCTGGCTAATTATCTGTCACGACTGATTTCAGCGTGATGTGCCCGTCACTGTGGGGTTCAACTTTGCTAGGTGGGTAGGTAATTTTGTGAACCAGAATAGTATTGCAGTTTGTACCTGACGGCCTTTAGCAATGTTCAAAATGTAATTGCAATAAAACTTTTGTCAGATTAAGACTGAGATGAGAATGCAAAATCATCATAACATCACACCTGTAATCCCCGAAGTGTTAGGCAGAGGTGTACCTAATAGTACACCCACATTTCGCCGGTTATGTTTGAAGTCCCAGGCCGCACCTAGGTACAGCCGGTTAGAACTAGGTGTAACCTTATTTCGGCTTTTAGCCGTAACATTATGTACTAAATAGGTATGCAAATACACTGGGTTCCTTCTCTTATAACAAAAAACACAAATAATAGTATAGTGGACTACCTTTAAGCTTTAGAGGCGTTTTTGGAAGAGTGGCCACCCAAAGGGAGCAGTGGAAAGCTATTGAGAAAACCACTGCCCAACATTGGGACATTATACATACGGGGTGTAAACAGACCCTTCACCAAGCCGTCAACCAAGCATTCTGTACATCAAACTAAGTAACTTTACGCAAAAATTATTGCTGGGAAACGACTTTTTTTTTAGGGTGAAAAATCACGTTTTACGGTAAAACTCAATGTAACGCACTCAAAACATTGTGCTGATGGATGGATTGAATAGTACGAGGGTCGTGAAGGTGTTCAAAGTAAAAATCTTACATTAGAAACATGTATTTAAAAAAAAACTTGTGAAAAAGTTGGAACTTTGACCCCAACATCTCCGAAACTAGAAGGTTCCCAGGTATGGTCTAGAACAAAAAAAATGATCGCAATGAAGGGGAGAACAAGTACCTTTCGGCTTCGTTAAGGGTCTTTTTACACCCTTTATGTAGATTGATAAAAAATATGGTTTTGCAATCATAATGTAGGTACAGTCTCATTCCTAACTCAAATTAGTTATTTAATCAGCGTGATGGATTGTTTATATTAATCTTTCTTGGATTATTCTCCTAAATATAAGTTAGTTAGTTGGCTGCCTCATTGGGGGAGTGGTCGCAAACGCGACTTCGGAACATGAAGTCCTGCGTTTCCCGGGTCGGGCAAAGTGTTATTGGGATTTTCCACCAGGAATTTCTCAGTAGCAGCCTTGGAGTCTGGATTTATGCCCGGTTGATGGCAATAGGCTGGCCCCCTATTACATAGGACTTAAAAACATAACTGGCGAAATGTGGGAGTACTTTTAGGTACACCTCTGCCTAACCCTTTGTGGGATTACAGGCATGATGTTATGTTACGTTAGTTTGTTGACTGTGTTACTTATGAGTAGATACGTTTTATCTCCATCATACAGAGTGTTGGCGAGGGAGATGTAATGGAAATGGGTTTCTGTGGTTTGGTGGGTCCTGACGCGCTTGAGGTTTTGTATCTGTGACGTCATTGTACTGTTTCATGTTGCTCTGGTAATCACTTTGTATGATTTGAGGGATTTCTGGCCCACCTGGTGCATCATTTTGTAAAGGACTTTATTATGTTGGGCTTGTGACTGATTTTGTAGTATCCGGAGACAACTGCATCGGATGATATCTATATCTATATTGATATTATAAAGAGGTAACATTTGTTTGTTAGTTTGTATGTAGGGGGAAATCTCCAGAACTAATGATCCAATTCTAAAAAATTCCTTCACTGACAGAAAGCTACATTATTCGTGGGTGCTATAGGCATTCATTATATTTATATCTTGCATATTAGCCGAGCTATCACAATTTTTGCGGATGAAAACGCGGGCGAAGTGCTAGTTAAGAATATTTTCCTGGTCGATATTATCAATGTTTGTAAATCCTAGGCAAGTATATCAGCAGATTAAAAAGTAACGGTTCTTGTTAAAAGAAGAGGTATTTATTTATTTACAGAAAAACTTCATTCTATTATAAAACTGACTCTACACTTCATAAAACACATAGCTGACAGATTTTAACGCTACCTTTACATGGCACAGTCCAAAATAGAACTGTCTAGCCTTTTCTGAACTTTGCTGGGGTCAGCTTCCAGTCTAACCGAATGCAGCTGAATACCAGTATTTTATATGGAGCGACTGCCTATCTGACCCCCACAATCCAGTTAGTACTGGGTAATTCGATACCCTTTCGTAAGACTGGTTGTCAGACTTTCGGGCCACTGACAACGTGTAACGACTGTCAAATATCTACAAATGAAGGCCAAGAACAACGGCTTAACATGTTTTCCGAGGTACGGAGGAAGCTCGGTATGTAATGGGTGGTCACCCATCCACGTACCAATCTAGGCCAGCGCGGCTTAACCTTAAGATCGATCCGGACGGCCGTTATTATTTAGCCTCGAGCTCCTCACAGTCCAAAACACAACTCAGATATAATATTTTCAGAACAAGTGACATAATGCAACTTAACCACAGTTTCCAAAACGCAATCAAGGTGTACATCGCGGGCCTGTGGACGGTGAGTAATGGGTTAGCTCACCGTCCGTCCGTCTTATGACGACAGGCCGTGTCGACGGCGCGTTCGTGTTCCACGCGCGCCTCAAAGAGATGTCAGCAACCAAGAAGGGGCCCGCAAGGGCCGATGCCTGCCGGGGCTGCGGGACTGTTCGAAAGAGATACCGTGGCCCTGGAACACAAAGGGCAATGAAGGAACATGGATGGGTTTTAGTCAGTAAGAGTCTGACACTCCCTCCCACTCCACCCAGAGCGGGAGAAGTCATTTGATGATTTCCCATCCGTAAAAAAAAAAAAAAAAAAAAAGGTGTACATCACAAAAAGTACAGCTAAACTTGTAGCACGAACTATAAAGTGGTTCCGATGTAAGCACGTTTAATTATTCCCATTGTGCTAACGTATCGGTTTGTTTTGTTACAAATTATTCACTTAGCTTTATAAACAATGTTAGAATGTAAAGTATTTTGTGTTTGGGTTTAGCGGTTACAGGTACCATCAACCAACATTGTTCAATATGATTTAAACTAGACCGTTCCCTGATTCACACGACTTCACAAATTTTAATTTGACTAAAATCATCATCATGAGGTCCTGGGTTCGATTTCCAGGTCGGGCAAAGTGTTATTGGGTTTTTCCATGAGGAATTTCTCATTAGCAGCCATGGAGTCTGAATTTGTGCCTGATTGATGGCAATAGGGTGGCCCCCTATTACATGAGACTTACAAACATAGCTTACGAAATGTGGGTGTACTATTAGGGACATATCTGCCTAACCCATCGGGGATAACAGGCGTCTCGTTATGTTATATCATCATCTGCCTAACTGTCCCAGCTATTATGAGCTCGGCTTCCAGTCTAATGGGCAGCTGAATGTCAGTATTTTACGTAGAGTGACTACCCCTCTGATCTCTTCAACCAACAATCGATCGTTGCGGCTGTCATCTTACATTTACGAACCCCTTAAAATAAGATAATAATATATATCTTTTTTAATTTAGTTAAATCCACCTCTACATTTCCACCATCACAATCAAATCCATTACCAATCGAATTTTATTCTATTCCCACGAACTAAATTAAGGTGAAAACTTGAAACCCATTGATTACCGGAGTGACCGCTAAAATTACATGGTAGACTATGTGACTGCTTAAAGCCGTCCGACGGGTGATAAAGAAGAATGGCAAGACCTTAAGCAATCTGGGGACCACACTTAGAGCTCGCGTGCATTCGTAAAAATACTCCCAAAAGATAGGTCTCGGTCAAATTAAGATAAAAGGTAATCATAGCATATTTTTATAATATTGGATTTGGCTAGAATAACATAATTTATAAACCCACTTGTCGCGTGGGCAAAATCAGAACCAATGCCGCCATCTTATTTTTTCAATACATTTTGCAAATGTTTAGCAAGAGCGCTCTCCTGTCAACTTCAAGGGAGCTTCAAAAGATCCATGTAACACTGTACTATAGACAATTACGTCAGCCGTAATGTCATTCAAAAATATTTTCATTATTTTACATCCAATATACCTTATGATTTATTAAAAGTACGTAGAATTTAAGGACTGTCTAGATATTTAGCCTGCGGAGCCCACACTTGCACAACCCATCACATTGTCTTATGATTTTGGTCGGCTTATTCTTTAATGGCGCAATTACACTAATCGAAAAACAAACAATGAAGCTGGACGAGTCTGCCCGAAGACGGACGTACTCGACGGCATTTTTTACACTTGGTCGTTTGACAAATTCCATGGGCAATTGAATTCGGGCGAACGACCATGTGTAATTACGCCATTACGGCAAAAATGAAACATTAATTACAAGTTGGATAAAACATTTATTTTAAGCAGCTTAACATTATAATCTTATAACAACTTCTTCAAATAACTGAGCGACCGGCGGCGCGGGCAATGGGCATGTCATCATCATCGGCATTACCATAATCATTATATGATGCTCCTCGCACGTACTAGCAGCAACTGTATATGTTTGTGGCATTGTTTTAGCCTCTATCATATCTATACAACTTCACTGTACGTTTCTTTTGTTGTATTGTTCACCACGAAACAAATAAAACTGTTAAACTAATAAAATGCACAACTATCCACAACAAAACCACACATCTAGATTTTAATTGATCAAGACAGAGAAGTGACAATATTTATGACATTTATGACATATTCTGTTTTCATAGATGACATAGCTTTGAATGTTGCCATTTAAGCTAAATTCTCCAAAAAAACGTTACGTACGTACTTTACATTTTTAATATCAGCAGTCACTAATTAATCATTTATTTAGTAACATGATAATTTAGTATCATAAAACTTGTTGCGAATCTAATAAGAGGCTGACTTAGAAGCAAAGAAAGCATGTGTTTCCAAAGATAGGAGGAGTCTTACTCAAAATGGTTTAGATTAGATGAGACAAAACAGATAAAATATCGCAGCAATGTAAACGGCTTGTCTTATAATACTAGGTAGCAAACGTCTCATGGTACTCACTATTACTACCAGCAAAATCATTAATTAGTATTATTACCTATAGAAATTCCATTTTCTGTTGAATATGGTAACTCCGTTGCTGCCGTCACTATTTCTACGTTTCGATATTACAAATGATTGCGTTTAGATGTTCAGATTTAGTAAAATATTTGTTTCTTCTTTTTTTACTTTGTGCAGCTTAGTAAAAAAAAGATATTACATGGAAAGAAACGCCCCGTAATTGCTTCATATAATGTACATACTTTCATTGATGAACGCTTCTGAAATTAACTGAGCCCCAAAAAACCAATCTTCTTTATCAGTGGGTCGATGATCCAATCAGGGGGGATCAGTTGTTGACATGGGGCCGACGATGGGGCCTTACACCCTGAGTTATTGCTGGGGCCATGGTGGCCTCTGTCCTATTATTAAAACGGAAGCTTCATTTATCTCTGAGACCCTGTGGTTGCAAGAGGTTTATAACGGTCCGTGTACGTGTATTCTGAGTGATAAGGTTTGTGCTAAGATGAATTAATTATTTTCTGAATCATCAGCGTCTGCCTAGACTTTTCGCAACTATTCTTATTATTTACTAGCTTTAGCCCGCGGCTTCGCTCGCGTTAATTTAGAATTTGACAATCAATTCAGGTTGTCCTTTGCTTGTAATAACATAATTCAATCATAATTCGAAGGCACGTGGCGCCATCTATTATCATAAGAACGTTATTGTTGTCTCCTCGCGAACAGTACATTTTTACACAGTAATACAGCTTAACCCAGTATTGCGGTTTCTAACAGCAGACCTCATTTTGATGGTGTCAAGACACTATGTTGGGGTCGGCCTCCAGTCTAACCAAATGTAGCTGATTACCTATTTTACATGGAGTGACTGCCTCCATAGGCAGTCACTGAGTTGTGGTGCCACCTGGCTCGGGCAAGTTACTCAGATGACTCGATACCCTGTGGTAAGACTTGTTTTAAGTTTCTGACTACAAAATTATTTTCGAATATCGAAATTAACGAATTCTACTAAAAATAGGAGTACATCAGTGAACTTTCTCATTTTGCATAGTTACCATGAAAAATAAAAATCCTCAAGTTAACTATATTTTGATGTCATTATGATTCATGGAAGCGATTTTCAATTACTACACAGTGTGGGTAATTGAGGAAAATGTTCTAGGTTACTTATGAAACACAATCATATTGATGGGTAAAGGTTATCGCCCACTATGTTGTAATTCCGTGTAGCTTAGCAATTTGAAACTAAAAAGAACAAAGGAACGATCAATATTTTTTTAGTTCAATTACATCGTTTTTGCCTGCAGATTCCGCTCCGTAGAGAGATCGAAACTTATTAAAAAGTCGTGTAACCGGGATAAAAAGTATCCAGTAGTCTCTATGTATACCAAATGTCATCTCAATCCGTTCAGCCGCATATAAGGATGGCCATAACATTATACATCGGAAAGATGGCCTACAGCTAATACATTCGTGACTCTGTTTAAAAACTTTAGGTGCGCCAGACGCGGTCCGTTCGTACATGAATGATCATTCTTTACTCATCAAGGCTTTACCGGATCTCAGCAGGTTAGGAGGAGGCTCAGAAGACTATCAAGTTAAACTGTTAACCTCACAAGGTCCCGAAAAATAATTATTATTCACAGACATTTAATAGATACAAGCACATATTTGAAAACCACAAATCTACACAAATAAAAAATTAAAGCGTCTATTTGTAATTTCAAAATAACTGAATGCTTATGAAAGTATATACGGTACATATTAATGATATCATAAATAAAAAAGGTAGATATCACACTAGCGCGCGCAAATTGTTGCAGACAAATTCAGACAATTGTCGTAATTCAAACACATCAAGCGCTATCTCTTTCTATATCATACGTTCTGTGTTATCTATCGCAGTCGTAACAACGCAACGATATTTGAACACCGCTTAGTATGAACGTAACATACCTTTCTTTATAATATTATTGGATAGAAGCACATAAT
Source organism: Noctua pronuba (assembly GCA_905220335.1). NCBI lineage: Eukaryota > Metazoa > Arthropoda > Insecta > Lepidoptera > Noctuidae > Noctua > Noctua pronuba. The sequence goes on from LR999896.1 coordinate 11,664,909, forward strand.
ATTTGCACACAGAACATTGATTAAATAATCGTGGTGGAATATTAATATGCTGAGCTAAAGTCAAACGATATTCAATGTTAATTTATTTTCCTAAGACATACAACAATTTCTTGTTATTTCAACTCAACATAATAATACAATTTGCTCAAGTAAATGTTCACGCGTCATTGATTTCTTGTCGAGACTATATTTGGCTAAGATAATCTCTCCCTTCGTGTAACCTTTTCATTAGCAAACCCTTCACATATTGTAAGGGTATCAGATGTATTATCAGCGGTGAATGGAGGTCTTATACCAATCAGATCGATATTTATTATACCCGCACAACCCCTTTACCACTTATAACAAGTAATTACTGCGCGTCATTAATTTTCTAAGAGATCCGAGATAATTGTTAGCGATTTGTTTTAAAGAAAGGCTGTTGCAAATGAGTCAATATTAATTGTAATGTGGAATCCTTTGAAAAATTACGTTCTTAGTATACAGAGTGTACCAGAAAGGGGTGGTCAGATTCAGGGCGTGATTCAAACCATAAAGTAAACAACTTTTTCCTTGGGACAACAATCGAAGTCGCGAAAAAAAAAATCAGCAGTGACGTTTTAGTCGTCTTACAAAGGTGGCCCACTCAATGTATCCGACATAAAATACCTCTCTTTTTACCATTAATTAAGAAACAGGTACAAAGAAAAATAAATAATACAGTAGAATTTTGAAAGCCTGTTAATAATGTTTACGTGTCAAACGGTAGAACATACCTACCCAGCGCACGAGTCGAGTAGATCATCGCTCGCAATAGGGTGTTTCAACTACTTCATGCGTCATAATAGTGAATAATATTTTTATTTTTAAATTATTCAAATCTCATTAATACTTATTTTTTTTACATAAAATGGGCTACCGTTGTAAGATGACTAAAAAGTCACGGTGTATGTATGGGACAGTACATTTTTTTTCGCGATTTCGACGGTGGCCCCATGTAGAAAATTTTTCAATTTGATGGTCTAACTTACATCCTTCTGGTACACGATGAATACGAAGTACAACCATAACGTAGATTTCATCCAATTCTTTCCATCATCTGAAATCGAAATAAAGAGCAGACTTTTTAGCATAATCTGCCAATTGACCTGTATCCCAGGCAGCTGAGACCTGTATGTGTAGACCTGTGTGCTATAATGCACCACGCGAGACCAGTGTTGGTAAGTTTATCAAAAAAGAAGAATAACAATACTAATACTGAAAAGTACCGTGCAGGATATTGGGGAGGCCTATGCCCAACAGTGGGACATACAGGGCTATTGAAAAAAAAAATACTATCATAAACAACAATGGTAGCTTTGTCTCAAAGACGAGATCAATCTATCACTATAATAACAATATAATGACCAACTCGACACAATAATAACCCCATAACGCCCATTTCCTATGAATAATAGTTGAATTTACCCCATTTAAGTAGATATATCTCTTCATGGGCTATGCACGGTATTCCTCAGTGGGTTACTTTCCATTTACTCTGGGATCCAGTAAATGTATTTTGGCGAATTTCTTCGGTGGCTAAACAAACTTTTGGACGTTCCAAACATTGTTGTTTCGCCTCTAAGGACCGTACTTTTTTGAAACAATAAAAGCTAAAACTTGTAAATAATGGGATTACTCTTCTCTTATAACATTACTAACCCGAATTTGAAAGGTGCTAGTGTCTTTGTATTGTACCTTAGATGATTCTCACACGACGCCGCTCGTCCGCGCGGTGCGGTGTAGTCGGCGTAGCAAACGTACGAGCGGTGTCGTGTGAGTATCGCCTTATACATGATAAGCTCATCTTTGAAAGAAGTTTAATACTTTTATTCCTTAAGGGAATTTAGGCTGATATTATTTCTATTTTAGGATGCCTATTTATTTAGGACATTCAGTGTACCTAATAGGAATTTTCTAACCCTACTCGCAACTTTTAGGTGCCTAACTCGGTGATTATCCAATGCACCGGTTACGCAATTAACTTTAACTTATGCTTGGCTGCCTGTTAGAGTAACAGGTCTAGTGGTTGCAAGCACGACTTCTGAGCATGAAGTCCTGGATTTGATTCCCGGATCGAGCAAAGTGTTATTGAGTTTTTCCATCAAGATTTCTCAATAGCAGCCACGGTGTTTGGATTTGGGCCTGGTTGATGGCTATAGGCTTGCCCTCTTTTACATAGGACTTAGACATAACTGGCGAAATGTGTTATTAGTTACACTTCTGCCTAACCCTTCATGGAAACAGGCGTGGTGTTATGTTATGTTAAACAATACGTCGACCAATACTGCTGAGCGTGCCCGCTTGCTGGCTGTGTGTGTGGGTGAGTGGAAGTCGGGCCTCTGGCTTCAGGCACTACTGTCACCTAATATAGGCACTATGTTAGGTGACACAACCTTCCGGCTCGCTACATGTTTGCGATTGGGCGCTTGTTGTGGAGCTCCACATCGCTGTCAATGTGGTGAAGCAGTCGACTGCCTCGGACACCATGGCCTTTCACTTGCAGTAAGAGTGCAGGTCGGATTGCGCGGTACGCTAGCATTAATGATCTCATCCGTCGTGCTCTTGCCATCGCCGGGGTGCCAGCTGTCTTAGAATCCAATGGCTTGGCACGCGTCGATGGGAAGAGACCAGATGGTATGACCATAATGCCATGGAAGTTGAGTAGGCTTTTGGTGTGGAATGCAACTTGCGTCGACACCCTTGCGCCATCCCATTTCCTAGCACAGTGAGCTGCGCTGGGGCGGCTGCTGTAGGTGCTGAAAACCTCAAACGGCGCAAATACAATAATTTAATTGGTAGTTATGTGTTTGAGCCGTTTGGGGTTGAAACACTAGGGCCATGAGGCCCGAGTGCCCACCTAGTATTTCGGGAAATCGCCAAGCGGTTGGTCGACTCTTCACGTGACCAGAGGGCAGGCCTATTTTTTGGCCAAAGAATCAACATTGTCATACAACGTGGCAATGCTGCCAGCCTTCTGGGCACTTTTCCTGTTGACAGCGATTGGACGAATTTTTTGACACCCTGTAACCGTTTTGATACTTCTACATATTTTTTTAATATTATAGCTTTGTAGTTTGCATATCATGTAAATATTCATAATAAAAATTTCTATCAACATAAGCTCACAATCATATTCCTCGAATAAGTGACATGCAAAATAGAATATTTCATTACAAATACCTCAAAGCAAAACCAATATCTAACCATTATTGTTTGTTTGCATTTTACCATTTATTTTGACTCCATTATTTATTTAGGTATTAGGGGTTAAATTATGAAATTGCCGATTTGTATGGACGATTTCGTGGAAAGAGATATTTCCATACTAACGTTTTTTTATTTTTTTTGGAAACATCTAAACCGACTATTTATGATGCAATAGCAATAGTTATAGGAAAAAAAAACTGCGTTGCATTGCTTATCTTAAAACATAGTCTACGACAAAAATACATCTACTTGAAGTAGTGAAACCGACGGCACACTGTCTTGAATCAGGTGTTTTGACACACTACCCTATGGAATCATTAATCCAATAAAAATGAAATTAGGAAAAAATATAACTAAACGTCAAAGTTACAAACAAAACAAACTGTGAGAAAAAAAACGTCAATTTCATAGCTAAAGACCTATTATTATCTTTTTGAAAACGCAAAATAAGTAGTGATGCCACAAACAATATGTACAATATTTAAATAATACCTGAACAATTGAAACCGATTTATTTGACTTCGGACTTCGACAGTTTATTTTTAACCCCTTCATTGGCATCAAATAATTCAAAGGTTTCGTAGAATGCACGTTTGATATAAAACCGTCATTAAAAAAGTAATTGCTCTCTTATTTACTTTCGTCTTAATTATTTACAGTTATAATACCTTCTTTATTAAAACTACAATATAGACCACGGTAGATATTCATGTATAATAAAAGGTAAACCAATACCTAACTCAATATTGTATTTGAGGAGGCACAATAGATGAACAATTACGCTAGGCAGGACTATCAATCCTCAACGCAAGCAATTAATTATAAGCTCTAATCACCGTAATAATAATTACACACCTTAATAATTTCCTCTGCAAATAATAATTCTGAATTATTGTGATCCACGTTGCCAACTGATTTGTTGTAGTTATAAATATCCATCTAGGTACGCCGAGCTGACCACACACAAAGCTATATTTTATGATTGATGGCACCATTAACTGTGTGGCTTGCTGTATTTAGGCACAAATGCTAGCAATAAATTTCAATTTTTTTGACTACGAATTTATTATGAGGGAACAAAAATTTTCGACTATTTAGATAGCCGCACGCAGTGTAAAACATCAGAGTGACGTCAAATAAAAGGAAGGGGGAAATAAAACGAAGTCAATTCTGAAATAAGTGGAACACATCTTTCAGTCCCGAGGGATCTATCGGCGTATCGACAGGGGACTTGGCGGCGGATCCCGTTCAGTCAAGTTTATTGGCAGAATTTCAATGCTTTGTCGTCTGCGATGTAATGGCAATTTATAACTGAACGATACGCGCGATTTGGTACGAATTTTCTAAAGGGAAAGGATGAGATCAACATTTCAATAGCTATCTAATCAACATTACCGGTATGTCTCGGGAAATTGATTGTTGAATGTGGAGATAATAATTTCACGGATGACTCGTCTTACATAGCGGCTATTTATAGAAATTTTTTGCCAAATTACAAAGAAAAGATTGTCAGAGTTTCAGATCATTAGGCTGATACGGTTATGTTCAAAAAGACTCGTGTTTCAACGAAAAGGTTTTCATAAAATTGAAATGTAAATACAGTTCTCTTTCAGTGAACAAACGTCCAAGCTCCCTTTGTTTGAAATGTTTCGTTATACCTGCATTACCACAATACTTGTTCACTAGAGTTTTCTTAGTTTATAAAAACAGAATACCAACTCGTTTGAAACTGCAAATATAAGTGTTTTTACTGCCCAATCGTGTGGTCGATTTTAGTGTTCATAAACGAAGCAATAACTTTATTATGTCGATGGCAAGATGGAAAATATTTCGGCGTATGGGTTCGATCTTTAACTGCCTCGAAGCCAAAGTGAGGTCAATTTATAAATGAGTGGGGGACATCAGTCACCCGGGACGTGGTCGCGGGGCACGAACGCTTGATATATTGCTTCAGTTTCACCTCCTTGACGTTTTTTTGAAAACGCTATTCCCTGTAATGGATAGTCGCGGATTCAAAGTAATTTGATGGAAGCCCAAAAAGTTCACCAATGATTGGCTTTTAATGGTTTTCAATTTAACTTTTCGGATGCGATGCGAAGTTTGATAACTCAATTTTAAATAAGTATCGACCGCCAGGAAGCATGAAGCGGCTTAAAGGTTTTTGGGCTAGTTTTTTTAAATTAATAACACGGCCAACTTTCCCAAAGGCAATTTAGTTTCTGCCTGTCTTTTCTGCGTATTGAAACGCCCACAGATTTCATATAGTACACGGAAAAATACACATGAAAATATTACCCCCACACCCACACAGAAACATGGAAGTAAAAGGGCCGAAAAGGCCCCTATTACCGACATCGGCACTTTGGGAACAGCCATCGCACCTCTTAGTGTAGATTAAAAACATAAATAGCAGTGCCACAGGTTCAGCTAACTACGCCTTCTTATCGAGTAACCACGCAAGTTAAGACCACAGCCCGGTACCCACGGCACGCGATACAACGATTAAAATACTTTTTGTTCTTAAACACAGGCTTTGTAATTGTTTGCTTACGGTTTTAATGTGGAGACGGCTTTTGTTTTAGTTCGATCGCATAGGGTAGAGATAGAATTGGTAATAATTTGGACACCATCAAGTTTTTTCTAAGTTTAAGGTAAACTTTGGGAATACCTACTGTTAAAAATATGCTTCCACTGATTGAAAGCAACATGATCAATGAGTGGAATAAATAAAATAGAGGTATTTTATTTAAAAAAATGTTAAGTCATTTTAGTGGTTTACTGACTACGGCAACTATTAAAACATAATACTCGTTTTAGGTAGTCGGGTAAAAGCAAATATGTTTCGCCTTTACACGGCTCATATTGTTTAGATTCCAGATTACATCATACAGTATGTTGTTATGTAAGCACTTTAGATAATGCTGCTTACATTTTTGAAGAAATTACTTCAGTTTTAAAACATTTGTGTAAATACGGAATGAGTTTTTTATGAATTCCTATTAGTTTAGTTTAATTAAGATTGTGTATTAAAAACCGCAGAATAATATTCTTATTGCATTACCCAATACGGAACACAAAATAAGTGAACTACGAAATTCACAAAACACGAGCTCCTTACCTCCACCACAATAGCAAAGGCGTGAAGCTATGTTAAACATCCTTTTGTTTACTAAGCAACATCAAATGTATAAGCTTTTAGATATTCTGTTATACGATATCAGCTGTCACAACCCCTCCTTACGACTGACGAGGGATAATAACTAGGCAAGTATTAGTAACACTTTTGTATTTATGTAACGTTGGATATATAATACGTGTTAGTTTTCTATGTAGCAAGAGAAAGATAAGATCGACAGTTGAATGAACATTTTGAAGGATACGTTTAATTGGCGTGGTAACGAATACGGGTCAATAAATAAAGGCTGAGCCAATCGACTATCTGCTACGCCGTAGCAGTGCTACGCCGTAGGCTTTGCGTAGCAGTTTTATAGTATGGTATTTTTTTTATTTTTATACAACCATACTAGGTACTGAAAATGGACCTTTATTTCAACAATCTATCTTTGAATCCCTTTTTAGATAGATTGTTGAACCAACGGACTGTATCGTACTATCCCTAGTACGATTTATCAATAGAGTTGAGAGGGATTGGTGTAAAACGTTTTCTCTTACAAGTTTTATTTAACTTGCAATGTTTGAATGTTTGTTTTGGTCAAATATTGCATCTGAATTTTAAAACAGTTATCCCCAACCGATTGAGCTGAAATTTTGCATACACGTTAAGTTTGGATGACAATTTATGGTTAGCTAAGTGCCGTCATTCTAAATCTAACATGACGCTCTCCCAAAGAGTGCGGACTGGTTATATTTTATGTATTTCCATGATACGGGTATTGATTAAAAGGGTTTGCTGGAAAGAATACGAAAAAAAGATATCACACCTATTTAAAAGCTTTTTTTCTACTTTAAGCTTGTTTAATCTTTCTTCTACTTCCGTCCAACGGTCACCTAAGTGTAACTATATCAATAACAATAATGATTGTTGTATTTTTTGACATCAAATCTATTAGTAGGTAATTTCAAAAGCACAAAGGTCCAAAGAAAGCTCCGGTCTCAAGATTTCTCAATAGCCAATAGCTAACAGATTTAACATAACAATAAAAGAAACGGCTCGAGAAAATAGTCTAATGCTTGTTTCGAATTCGTTCTTAGCATTAGCCCATTGATTTAACGACTTAAACAGGGCAGTAGTGGAGTATCTGGTTTGTGTGTTTTAAAAACAGCTTTTTTGTATGCTTATGGGTTATAAGTATTTGAAAATCCAGTGCACTACTGCAAATGCATTTTGTCACAAAGATATAATCCGTTTTTAAAAATATTCCACACTTTCACATAAAATAAGGAAAAACACACAACATAAAATTTTCCCCATTGCAACCACTATCGCAAGAATATTAATTCACTGGCTTAATTCAAAGTCAACTCCTTACACAAGTCTGTCGTTTCAAGTCGTTATGAGGTTTTCGCAAAAAAATATTTCCCTATTATAATTCCACCTTTCAAAAATGCGGCCACGTTAACATGAAAGGTTTACTTCGACACACATTGTAAAAACTTTCCGTTTGGCAAACCTATTTAGTTGACGGGGCTATTTTGTGGGCTAAACTAAAATATTCATACATTATAATTCTATGGTTTATTTCGCTCGAAAGGCATGAAAGAGGGCTTTGCTTGAGACGTGTTCGACATTGAGTGTGTACAAAGTTTCCGTTTGGCGAAACACATTTGTATAAGTTAGTGATTCGAGAAGGTCGTTCGTTGGAGGAAATTACTGAATAAATTCGATTGACTCCGGTACTCGACGCGACCTATTGGCGGCTGATCGACGTTTCGCGTGTTGAACGCCTTACAACGATCTTTGGAAATAGTGAACAGAGTTTTTTTATTTAATAAGTGAAACTGGCACAATACTGGCACATTTCAATAAAAGTTTCCTAAATATTATAGTTAATACGCTGCAGTGTAATTTGCATGTTGTTATTAAACCAATCAAAATTCAGGAAATAAAAGTAAATGTTTCTTTTTGAGTACTTTTAAACCTGTTGGTTAATGTTATGCTTGATTTATTTTTAACGATGCTAACAGCCCTTTTAATCGTAGGTTGTTGCGAGATATAATGTGTATGAACGTTGTTAAAATATGGAGGAATTTTCATACGGTAAATTCCGAGTAAATTGGGTTATAAAAAGACGAAGCTATTCTTTAATGGCTAGCACCACTAAAAAGACTCCGATTTCTTGTTCTTACAAAACCCAATGTCCTTTTCATGAAATTATTAACAATGCACGTGATTCTTAATAACTCATAATGTACTGAAAAGTTTCCCACTCATACTTCAAAAAAGAGGTTCACCAAGAGAAAACTTTATTAAAAGTCGCTCCGAGACTTCGGCAGCACTTTGTATTTTATTCACTGTTTTTTTTACCTTGGGTTGAATCTCAATTACCGGTTACTAAGAAAATGTGTCGTGGAAACTCAATTAGGTTTTCTGTCGTCGCTTTTGTCCATTTAGGAATATCAAACACCCGTAGGTACTAATTAAAAGAGTGAAAGTTGAGAATGAATTTGAATGAGAGCGGTTGTTTTTTCTCGTGTTTGTCGGAATGAGACGTTTATTTGCTAAAAATTGGTGATAAAATGTTTTATTGTGCTATCGTAATTTTTAATGTTTGTTTTCTTTAAGAGTATCTTGTTGGTTTTTTGCAGCTTTTCATATAACGTTGTTGTCATGCATATATTCATAAATGGTTTGTTTGAGCTAGTGTTTCCGAAAACTAGAAGCGTTTCCTGAAATAAAAGTTAAGCAGCTTTTCGTCGTAGAAAAACGTTAAATGGTGCCGTGGTGAATTTTACTGCATTTTATAAACAACCTGGTTTTTTGAACTACATAATAATAGTGTGCGAGTGTATATGACAATACAAAAACAGGCCAAGTGCGAGTCGAACTCGCACACAGATATGGTTCCAAAAAAGTTCCCATGAATTATAAAGCTCTGGCCAAACTGATACAAATTCCACGTGGAATGCGGGACGTTTGCTCGCGTGGTTGTTTTCAAGTGGCTTGACACAATATGTATGTCAAGCCACCGTATGACAAATATGTCAAGCCACAGTACTGTATGACATTATATGTCAAGCCACAATATGACATAATATGTCAGCAACAATATGACATAATATCTCAAGCCACTTGTGAGGAAGCGTTCAATCTTCACAGCAATTACAATGTGCAGTGGCGTTTATCGCCTTAGTGTGACCAGAGCCTTATGCTCTGAAAAACGGTATACCCATTTCCTTTTTTGTTTTGTTAGCCTTTTAATAATACTTTTGGTAACCTTTATCAACAGATAAAGTAAATAAGATAACCACAATACACCTGTGTAATAATACACCCCTGTTATAATAATTATAACATATTCCTCCGATTAACATATAAAACGAATCATGAGTAAAACAAAGGACATATCGAGCCAAATTAAATTTCCATGTAAATAAATAAGCTGTAAGCAATCTTTACTGGACTGTGAATTTATTTTAATTGCCCTTGATTACCGTGTCATAAGCAGATACTTGTTATTCCACATTTAACTAGGTATTATGAACTATTCTGTTTTCTAAAATAAAATGTATTAAACAATGCTTCCTTTTATAATGAGTTATACAAAGTATTTTAAACAAAACCAGCAATTTAAACAAGAAATATATAAAATCATGCTTGTTTGCCCCAAAGGATTACATAAAGACGTATGTACCTTGTTTTAGTTCAAAATCTTACTGCTATTATAAATGCGAAAGAACGGTTAAACATGTATGTGGATGAAATTTGGCACAGACATAGATTATTGTCTGGAATAGCACACAGGCACCATCTTTTTCGCACATACACATCAAAATTTCTACACAAACGAAGTTGCGGGCAACAGCTAGCGCTTATTTTTTTTATAGGAATCTTTACAAAACCAAAAGCACAACGGCCTAAGAAATATAAGCGGGGAATCGGACTATGAAATAAATATTAATACTTAATTATTAAATGTCACTTAGGGCAAGTTCCGAGGCCCTAGCAGGAACGCGCGTTGTAAACGATACGTAAATACGTCGATATTTGAATTGAAAATACAATTATCCTATAGCATTTCAGTTAAATTGTTTGCTACAGTTAGTATCGTTTATAGATGAATAACTTATGAGAATATTATATGTGAAATTAGTTTTTATTTTATTTTAAAATCTACGTATTTACGGTTCGTTTACACCGCGAGCTAGTGCTAGGGCCCCCGGTCCAATTGGCAGCAGCTCAATTCCGTCAGTCATGTAATAGGGGGCGACAATATTGCTATCAAATGGCCACAAATGTAGACTCAGTGGCTGCTACTGAGAAATTCCTGATGGAAAAACCCAACATCAATTTGCCCGACCCAGGAATCGAATCTAGGATCTTATGACCAACAAGACCAAGACCAACAAGGCAGTCCTAAAATAATAATTGTATCAAGTATACCAAACACAATATAACAATGAGACACTATACAGGTAGGTACTCCACATACTTGATCGATTTCACTCGAAAGCGATCCATTGACAAGCGGCAGCTATTTTTACCAAAGCATTCCTTTCAGCCCTTAAATTGGAGGTTACTGAATTCTGCACCAGTTTGTATTATTAGCCAACTCTTCATTTTGGATATTCTTCGCCATCATCATCATCATTTCAGCCAGAAATCACCCTCTGCTGGGTATACCTTACACGACCTTTAGGCCTCGTCTTTGTTCTGCCACACTTCCCAATTTCGTGCGAGTTACTGCGTCGACACTTTCCCACTGTTGGACAAAGACCTGCCCCAAACTTTTCCAGAGCGCCTAAACGAGTGACAATGGTTTAAAAGCCTTTCATATTTCTACAAAAACTGTCCCCAGAATTGACATAAGGTATTTGGTCCCCTCTCTTTGGTAGTAATCAACCAGCAACCAACCAGTTTTACCAAGGGGTTTCGTATAACTCAGTACTAAGTGGGTTTTGGCGGTCAGATAGGCAGCCGCTCCATGTAAAATACTGGTATTCAGCTGCATCCGGTTAGACAAACATAGTTGGGAAAGGGCCTAGGCAGATGATGATGATGATGATGATCTTCGGTATCAAAACAGTTTTGACACTTCTATCATACTTATCGGTGATAGAATTTAAATTGGTCTAGCCTCTTTAATGTTCTTCAATGAATAAAATACTTAAGAATATTTCATAAGATAATTCAACCATAACATCTAAGAATCATCGAATATCCAAAGAATGGCCATCAAAAAAGATGAGGGGGAAGCTTTTTAAAATGCAAAAACACTCTGTGAAAAGATGAGACGCTGATGAAGCGATACGTACATTCAGTTAGCTCGTCTGTAATTATGTTGAAGAGGGTACACCATTTTACTGGGAAATTAAACGAAAACACTCCGCCCCTGCCGTTCGCTTCCTGAACATTTGCTACAGAAAAATAGGAATAAAATACATAAGCATTCTATATTCTTTGAGTGTTTTTTTCTTTAATAATAGCGGCATGTACCAAATGTGAGCTTTGGTAGGGAAATTATGATAATGCTGTGTTTTGTAATCGTATTAAAAAGTTTTAACGTTTTTACTGAATGTTACACGCAAACGCGTTTGAACACTGAATTAAGAAAATATATTTTTTAAATTTGTTTTTTTTTTCTTCTCTAGGAGTCTAAAAAGTATAAAAATTCTAGCTTTTACCCGCGACTTCGCTCGCGTTAATTAAGAATTTGACAATCAATTTGGGTTGTACTCTGCTTGTAATAATATAATTCAATTATTGATTGAAAAACCTGTGGCGCCATCTATTATCATGAGTACGTTATTGTTGTTTTGCTCGGGAACAGTACTTTTTTTCGGGATTAAAGGTACCCTATGTCCATTTCTGTACACCTGACATCGTGTATGCAAAATTTCAGGATGATCGGTTCAGTGGTTTAGGCGTGAAAAGGTAACAAACAAACAAACTTACTTTCGCGTTAGTGATATTAGTTATGATAACAAATTATAATAAGTTTTACACTGACATGGTTACTAAAAGTATCATTAACACTGAAAACGGAAAACGAAACACTTCAGTTCCATTTCAGTTTATCCGTGATCAGTGGTGCTTGCAACAAACAGCACCGAAATATCGGGAACTCAAAACAAATAGTAAACAGGGTAAATATCCCGTTTTCAGTGTTAGTGTTAAATTATAATAAAACGGCCATGGGCTTAAGGAAATTGTAACTTCCAAAGGTTCAAGCCACCGAAACATACCGATTGAATCGTTCCTCCCTAAACACGTTATCAAGATTAGTTCAATATTCAGTACCGAAGTTGCAGCGCAGGATTCTCCAACAGGATTTTGCGTAAAAGCCCAACAAAGCTTTACTGACGCACTTTACTACATGGATTACGTACCCATTCCCCGTTTCATACGAACAAATCGTACATTTTGTCGGATTTTATACATTTATCCCTCTTAGTAATGTTTTTGCAGCTCTCGTGGTCGCACGAGCTAACTTGCATGGAGCATTAATAAATTCCTTTGACAGTTGAGAATTTGAAAATTATGCTAACTACGCCCAGTGGTTTCTTCCTAATCCCATTTCAATGTTAAAATTATCTACTGAGCTGCATGAAATTAACATGAAGGATATTATAGTACTGAGAAAGTTGTATTTATTGTGTTAGGTCAGAGAGCTTGTTAAATTAGAGCATTTGGAGAATTTCAGAATTCTAACATTGTAATATACTTTTGTGCAAGAAGTAAATTGTATTAGCAACCAAAAATTTATCTAAATATACCTAACTTATAACGACTATTATTATATTTATATATATATAGGGTGACTGGTAATTAGTGACCGGTACTTAAACACGTGATTGTACACAACAACTTTCCCAAAGAAACTTTTTTTTTAATAGTCATTCACTTTTATCACAATAATACAACACGTTTTTAAGTATCGGTCAGTAATTACCAGTCACCCTATATACTCTATCTATAATAAACTAAATAGTAAAATTAAATAAATGTCTAATACGCCAAAATAGACACTGAAACCAATTAAAAATTAATAACTTTAAACTTAATAACATTTCAGTCTTAAATTATTAAAATTAAAATCAGCAAGAAGCTTAATAAGCAGACACGTTAAGCCAAATTTAGGGTTTGGGTAAACAAGTCTCAATGTTTAATTAAAAATGAAAACAAAATTAAAAAGTCTACAGACGTTTTTATAGTCTCGGCTTGGCAATATTAAGTATCAGTGAGGAATATTAAAAACTTTGTAGGTAATCCATTGATAATAAACTTCAACTGACTTCAAAATAACTTGATTTATTTTAAGTGTTGCTAAATTCTTAGAAATATTTTGACTATTAATTTTACTTAGTAAGTAGGTTTTATCTACAAATAGAAATCAGCATTACAATGTCCTTTAGGGTGATATTACAATGAATAAGGTTTAATAAAGAATATATAATAATAAGTTACACGATTGTGAAAAGAAGACACAAAAACGAAATTAAGTCCGGCAGTCCGCTGATTAAACTGTGGAAGTAAGGCTTGGTGCACAAAGTAGGGACAAAATGGAGTGATAATGTGCGGGTAGACGGCTTGACTCGAAGGGGATTTTTTCACAAACATTGTGACAGTCCTCTTTTCGGAAAACGACGTGATTGGTCTGTACAAATCACGGAATATTTCCGAATATTATTGGTATTTCTATTTTTGTATCAGTAATATTTTATGTTTGTATCATTGTGGATACTTAAACAAAAAATATGATTTACTAAGAAAAAAATTATGAATTTTTTTTTGGTAACTTTGATTCCAAACAAATTACAATGATCCTGATAAGATACATACGTTGCACTCTGTTTTGATTTTGTGTGCAAGTAATTAAGAAGAAAAAACTATTGACGTTATGTTTTGTAAAAAATAGTAATGATTCGTTCGTAATGCAGTACTAACATTTCAAAAAAAAAAATCTCTTTATTTATCTTACATGCCTGTTTAGTTTAAAATTAGCAGTTTTTTTAAATATGTGGAAAATGTCGTTGGTTATACATTAAATCAAACTTTAGCTGACATACTGTAATGTGTTCCCGTGTAATTTCCCAAAAAAAAAAAATAACTCTCGGCGCTGAGCCGGGTGTAGGTATTTACAAAGTAATAAAATTCGCCGAAAATTCAATATGCGAGCACTCCACATCTTCCTTTTCCGTGACATAAAGTTTGTTTCAGCAAAAAGAGATAGAAGAGTGATTCGTATTTTTCTTGAAACAGCTGTACCTACACAAAGTTTGTAATTATCGTTTTACTGTTGTTTAATTTGTTGTGATATAAACGTGTCACTGAATTTTCTCTGAAAAATGTATTATTGATCTTAACCGGCAGAACGGATTTGTGCCCGGTTGGTGGCAATAGGGTCGCCCCCTACTACATGGCACTTAAATATAACTGGTGAAATGTTGGTACACCTCTGCCTAGCCCTTCGAGAATACTAGCGTGATGTTATGTTTCACATTTCGTCGGTAGTGTTTTTTTTTCGGATGGGAATTCATCAAATGACCCCTCCCATTCTGGGCGGAGTGGAAGGGAGTGTCAGACTTTTACTGACTAAAACCCATCCATGTTCCTTCTTTGCCCTTTGTTTTCCAGGGCCGCGGTATCTCTTTCGAACAGTCCCGCAGCCCCGGCAGACATCGGCCCTTGCGGGCCCCTTCCTTTTTGCTAACATCTCTTTGAGGCGCGCGTGGAACACGAACTCGCTGTCGTCATAAGTCGGACGGACGGTGAGCTAGCCCATTACTCACCGTCCACAGGCCAGCGCCTACGGTGGCCGGGAGCCACCACGTGGCCTCCGACGCCCAGGGCGTCTCCCGCGGCGGCTGGGACGTGAGATCCTTTCCCGTCGGTAGTGTTCAATAATACATTATAATGTCGGTTGTGCTGTGCCTACGGGATGCTTTTCGGGAAATATTTGTGCAAGTGTCGGTATGTTTGTATTAATTACCAATTTAATATTTTTGACCACAGTAATTAACAGAAGTAATATTCATCATTAACACCAAAAACGGGATATTTACCATGTTTACTATTCATTTTGAGTTCCCGCTATTTCGAAGATATTTTTATTTAGAATTAATATTTTGCCATTATTACACCGAAAATAAATACATTTTGTTTTTGATCCAATATCATAAATTATATTTATTTCTCTAAATTGGTTTTACAAAACACTTTTACATGTCATCACTCTTCATCATTATCGTAGACTATATTATCGTAGATTGTGTAATTAGGTAATAATATGCGTATGTTTTAAAGTAATTTAGGTAAATATTAACTCTTCTTTTGTAGTGTAAAAATTGAAGAATAAAAAGCATGCCAGAAATGTATAAAATTGAGGCTTAAAGGAGGATTATCCCTTCTTTCTTTTCCTTCGAAGACACTAAAGCTATCTTATAAACTTGTTTAGCAATCTTTTGTTTCACTCCTTTTTAGGGTTCCGTCTGGAAAGAGCGCCATAACGATTCTACCTTAGCGTGCGTTGTCACAGGGGCTACATCCCGTTTGGTAATTTTCCCGATTCGCCAACTAAACAAAAGACGTGCAAAACTAGTGAAAAAAGTTTGGTAATTTTGATGAGTATTCGTGAGGAAAAAAAAAATGGCCTATGTCCTTCCCCATAATATAATCTATCTTCTCGCCAAATTTCATTACGATCCGATCAGCTGTTTAGTCGTGAAAAGGTAGCAAACAAACAAACAGAGTTACTTTGGCATTTATAATATTAGTATGGATTGAGTCCCGTTTCGTCAACCATAAATTTCAACTGTCCTTTGTTCAGTACAGTCAGCTCCCAAAGTTACAAACTAACCTCCTTATTGATGTTGTTATTTTGTACCTCTCTCTGGCACACTGGTTTGTTACGAGAGAACTCAATTTAGAATTTGAACAGAAAGTACTAGGAGAACAGAATCATGCAGAAGATGTTGGCGCCGTCAAAATCGCCTTTTAAGTGAATTGAATACCCTACAAAAAGTCCCAGGCTTGCATGAAACCAATTATTTATTCTAACAGTTCTGTCTGCACACAAGTTCGGGAAACAACCTACTTATGATAATAGTACTAGGCTTGCATAAAATTAAGGTGGCTGTTCCAATTTCTGACATTTTATTCCAATGTTATAATTTTTTTAAATAAGTAAGTGTAGTTAGTTCAAGTATTTTTGGAACTATTTGTTTACTTTTACAAGTAGTTTTTTTTTTTCTCATAGCAAGAAGTTTTGTTTTTGTGTCTCTAAGTACCTTGTTTGGGTATAAACGGTAAGTTAAAAATAAATAAGAGCGTACAGATTATTAATTGCGGTAATTCTTAGTAGTTCTCCTGAGTCCTAACTGTACTTGCCGAACAAAAAGTTTACCAAACGGGAATGAATACACGCATACTCAAAAGTTGACCAAACGAGACTCAAAGTATGAAGATCAAAAGAGTTACGGAACGGCACTTTTGTGATAGTATTTTATTTAGTTCGCGAATCGGGAAAGTTACCAACCGGGATGTAGCCGCCACAGGGCTGTATGTTTTAAACTAGAAAAAAAATTGCCAGTTGTTTTCAAAGAATACCACATTATGAAAATGGTTCTAATATTATTGAATCATATTGTGTAGCTTTGTAGTATTGAGTTGGTAGGTGCTGTTGAGGTGCTGGTACGTTGGTGCTGAGGAAAATAAAATAAACGGCGGATAAGTAAATTCACGTCTGTATTGAACAAGTGTCACAGATCGAAGGATGTCGCCACAGTTTACACAATCATTTACATTTTAATGTTGGTGTTGCAATACTTTTAATAAAAATCTCCAACACATACTAACCAAATCATACCCAATTCAAAAAACCATGATGACAAAAAGAATAGGTTTTAGGTTAGGTGGAGGTGACTTCTAGTAGGTACACCCACAGTTCACCAGAAGTTAGCCACACATGACATGGGCATCTCACGGTACAGAACCCTTAACACGAGTTCATTTTCACTTAACCGGTTCTAAAAATACCCCTTTTTAATTAATTTCACATTTAATATAGTTTACGAAAAAACCAAGAAAGATGTTTTAATTAAAACTGAGTTTACATTTCAACAAACACTTTAAGGTAGACAGAAGGCTTTAGTAGTCATGAATCAGGTGTTTCATTATAATATTAGGTTGGGTGACGCGTTCCAAGTGATAAGAGATGAGCGATTACTCTTTTTGACGTCATTGTATTACAATATAGATGAAGAACTGAGAAAGGTCAAAGTCGAATAAATGAAGGTGGACTGCCTCGTTGGTAAAGGTCGGTTAAGGGTCAGGCAAACCATTGCGAGGATCATACGGAGGACACGGTGGAGCACACCGTGGGGGTCTGCCCTGCTTGGATGGAGCACCGTCGTGTCCTCATAGCGGCGGCATGGCAGCGGCAAGCAATGGTTCGGAGCGAGATTACTGCTGATTTGACCTGACTGACCACTTCATTCTCGACATCATGTAGCGTTCTCACCTTTTTCATTAAAATAAAATCGATGAAGATAAATCTGAATAATTTACGGCTCAGACCTCAAGTGCGTATGCGGTGTCTCCCCACAAATAATGGTCCACCTTCCATCTTGCACCGCATGCCCTATCACCTGCGCTCTTGATGATTTATTTACTGCATCAGTGAGCGGGGTTCATGTGGCTGAATTTTGGGCTAAACATATTGAAACTTTTTGCCATCGATACGCTAAGAAGAAGAAGATAAATCTGGGTGTGTGAAGCTACCTACCTATGTGAGTGAAGACCTCTTTCAGACCTCGCGTGCCTATATGATTACAACTACATACACTACACGTTTTTAAGTAGATATTATCCCTACCTCGTATATGCACAAGTCACAAGCTTATATGCCGTGGTGAAACAAATAGACGCTCAGCAACATAAGTAGTGGGGCTTTGCCCAGTAAGATATCATTTGACATCACAGATATAGATATACCTAGATAACGCAAGTATCACGATCCGTATGAAACCCAAGCGTGCCGTTTTTTGACTACCTACTATGACGTAATAAGCACTATTAAGTTACTATACAAACAAGTTGCTGTACAAAATAAACTACGTTTTTCTTCTTTAAATGTCTAGAATTAAGTTCTTGAGTTGTAACGTTGTTGTTTTAAACAAATTAGCTTGCTGCGACAGTAGACACGTTAAGCATAAAATGCCTAAGCTGGGCACGCGAAGTAGCTGCTCTTGCGTATCTAGGTATGTAGGTATCTACATATATCTGTGTTTTACATGGTCACTGTTTGATGAACTGAAAAAATCGCTTTTATAAAAGATAAATACATTGATTGAAGTATCGCCTGGTAATATTTTATTCATACAAAAAAAAAGAAAACAATCGCTCTACCAAAGCCGAATTGTGTGCTTGCCAATATTTTTGTAGTTATGTCCCATTTGAAAAATTGCAGCTAGTTTAGGCAGCAACGGAAATAAATTGATGTGTGAGCGTTAAAAAAGGAATATTGTTTTGTTAGAATATAGGTGATGGGCCGCAACAAATTGATGCGTACTGTTATATATATATTATGGATACGTTTGTAATAGCCGGGATACCTGGCGTATATTTTGAATATGAATTGTCCGTATTTATGCAGAAAGGAACCACCCAGCAAACACTCACTTTTGAGATATCAAAGAATTTACAAAAACATGTGCAGCTCTGTTAGATGAAGTGAAATTACTATTTATTTTATTTAAATTTATAGATAAATTACTTATCTATGTATGTGTAAATAAATTTGCTCTGAATACTCTTAAACTTTCTAGATAATTAAGTAAATGTGCATGTGGTTCCTTTTAACATTTACTAATTGATAGGTTTTCTTATATACAAAAAAGAACCACAACCCAGGGATTAACTGATATAAATGAAACTATGTATTTATATTATCGTAATAAAGCTTTAATTCACAAAAAATATATATAAATGCATTAAACAAAACTACTTGACCACGAACCTTGAACCAGTTGTATCTTCGTTATCATCTTCGGTGTTCATCTCCAATGCTCTAATTACCAATTGCTTGCCTCTACTCAACATTTTGACACTTAATTTTAAAAGAAATTAAAAAAAACAATAAAACTTTTTTCGCGGAGAAAAAACGGTCGTCACACATCCGAACTGATTCGTTTAATGTCACCTATTTTGACAGATGTTTGACGTTTTACTTTGAAACTTCGAAATCACATACTAGTAAGATCTACTGTTTTACAATATTTATTGATACATGATAGAACCGAATGCTTGTGGTTCAATTTTGGCAACAAAATATTAGTAATTAAATTATGAATTTACTTTACGCATAACGATACCACAGAAACTTGGTTCCATTTGGTGTATTAAAAATAATTGTTAATCATAGAAATATGTGTAAAGTATAATGGTACCAAGTAAGTGTGGATCTGTTTTGTATAAAATGACATGGTAGTAATATCGTTTATTTGTTTGAACAATCAAGTCCCGTTATACTGTGGCTCGGTTTTGCATTATACGTAACGTTTGTTGTTGCTGTTGGTTCTGTTCTGCTTTTTGTATACCTGTTTTCCAAGGGAAAAATCATGTGGTTCTTTTTTTTATAAGAAATTTCGAACACTTTTAAATAGTATTCTTCAAAAAAAATAAAAAACGGAATTTGTCGTGTGGTTCCATTTTGCATAAATACGGACAATAAAATTGTCGTGTGTGGCGTAAATGATACGTTAAGTCACCGATAAAACTTTAGAAAGAAATTGTATTGCTGTATGAGTGACAAAAATGACGAATTACAAAGCCAAAGTTTACGTAAAACTGGACTAATATGTAAGTAGATAATATGATTAGGCAACTTGCAGTACGAACTCCTAACTACACATTAATGAGTTAGCAAAGATAAATTAAATCAATGGAACTTTTTGAGATTTTTCTATATTAAATTCTGCGAAGCTCAAACCATTGGAGATTAATGAAAATTAAATGGATGGACTAGAAACATGAATATACACAACTCCATCTAATTTTACCAAGTTTAATTTGATTATTCTAGTAATTCGACCCACAATCTCGTATTTTCAGTAGAACCGACGATTCAAATTTCTACGTCATTCTATGAATATACAAGAAACAACCTTTTAATCAAAGAGTTTTTTTAAACCTTTTACTTTAATCTATTCCATTCCGAGAAACAGCAGATCGTAGTAGAAAGCACTACATTTTTTTTCATTTCATTTTATTATCTGTCTTTCAGTACAACCCTCACCCTGGCCTAGTCGTGATCCGTATTAAGGCGGTTCCCACGGACAGCACGCAATAAAGGACCGCAATGATGGGAAGAACAAGTGCCGAATCAGGCTGACCCAACATTATGTACTTACTTACACTTTTAAGAAGTCATCTGCCTAGCCTTCCAGTTTATTAGATTAGCTTCCAGTCTAACCGGATGCAGATGATTACCAGTATTTCACATGGAGCGACTGCCTATCTGACCTCTATAACCCGGTTAATACCCGGTAATACGATACCCTGCGACAAATAAATATTTTTTCTTTCTTTCTCTCTTCTTTCTTTCTGTAAAGACTGTCAGAGATCCACAAATAGTAGCTGGGACTAACGGCTTATTGTGCTTTCCGAAGAACGGAGGAAACTCGATGTTCACTAACCCGCGGACCAACTAAAGCGAGCGCGGCTTAACCTGCACGCGTAGCATGACTACCGTAGAAACGGGTTTTGTCGGCGGAGGAATTGACAAAATGACAGATTTCTTTTGTTCTGTTTTGTTTTGATCTGTCATTTTGTCGATTCTTCCGACGACAAACCCGATTCTTTTGTGTCCATACCACGCGTGTTGAACATTGATTCGAGCGGCTGTTTTTATTTAGCCACGAGCTCCTCAAGTGCAGCAGCACTTACTTAACTATGCACCTTTATTTTTAAGATAAAAAGTTTTCATTTACTTTCCTCTTTAAGTTTAACTTGTCGGAAAATAGGGGCCCACCGTTATAAATTAAAAGAAGACCATAGGACCGCCCTCCACTTTATGAAGCGGGTACGTTCATTTAAAAACTTCATTATAACTTCACGGCCGGCTTACCCTGGTACCACTGTACGTTTTCATGTTCCCTGTTTTTTTTTTTCCTAAACTATAGTTATGAGACCATTTTTTTATACGAGTTGGTACAGGGTTTTTGATGAACGCCTTGAATAATGTCTTTATTCTAGACAAAATAAAAACGTATGCCAGATTTTCGGTGACGATACCTACTAATGTTCTTCTATCATTTAAGAGACGGGGCTTTCAGTATTTATATGAACGTTGGTAAGTAAGGTGTTGGAGAAAAAATTAAATATCAAACAAATTGAAACGTGAAGATCATCACCTGCTTTATCCCAACTATGCTGGGGTCGGCTTCCGGTCTAACCGCCTGCAGCTGAATACCAATATTTTACATGGATCGATTGCCTGTCTAACATCCACAACCCAGTTACTACTGGGTAATACGATACTCCTTGTTAATACTGATTGTCAGACTTTCGGACCACTGACTACCTGTAACGACTGTCAAAGATCTTCAAATGACAGCCAGGACTAACGGCTTAACGTGCTTGTATTGAAATGTGAAGATACTAAACAAAAATCTTGAAGTATTCAACAAAAAGTTTCACATACGGAAATCGCTTGAAAAGACACACGACGTCAAAATTACATCCTTATGATTGATCCCAACTCAGATTTAATATTGAACTCCGAGCCGGCGACAAACGGGGAAACAATTTCCTTCTGCAAAAGTTCTTAGTGAAGTCTCAAACAAAACGCTGAATACAAAATTTGTTATTATTCATATGAACATAAAGGGGAATTCGATATGCGCGAAACGTCTGTGGGGTCCCACTCATCTTTATTTGTTTTAGATTACTTTGGGTTCGTCTAAGTTAGGGGGTGCGGACCGTGAGCACACGCGGACTTATAAGGGATTTGCCAATAACAAACTTACGCGGCGATGCTGAAAAATATAATCACCAAGTTTTTCAATTCGAATTTGTAGCTTTGAACAAGTTTTTATCTGTTTTCAGGCATGAAGAAATTCTCTTAAGCAAACAAAATAACAATGTTTAAGTATGGAAGTCCGCTTAATATTGTTCTTTTAGAGTTTATGTTGTTATAGTCAATACTAGCTGTTGCCAGCGACTTCGTTCGCGTGGAAATTTTGATGTGTTTGTGTGAGAGAAAAAACGTAGCCTTTGTTTTATTCCAGACTTGAATCTGTCCGGGGTTGCGGGACTGTTCGAAAAAGATACCGCGGCCCTGGAACACAAAGGGCAAAGGAGGAACATGGATGGGTTTTAGTCAGTACGAGTCTGACACTCCCTCCCACTCCGCCCAGAGCGGGAGGGGGGGTCATTTGATCGGACTACCCATCCGGAAAAAAAAAGGTTTAATCTATGTCTATGCTATGGTTTATCAAGATCTGTTCAGCCGTTCTGGCGATTGAGTAACAAACATCCATCCACACTTTCGCATTTATAATAATAAGTAAGACAGGCAATATTGAGTGTTTTGTTCAATACTACTTTGCGTTTCTTATACAATCTGTTTCTTTAGAGATAAGTTAAATTGTCATTTGATACATTGATTGCCTTCAAATATTACATGAATTGTATATGAAAAAGGATATGTATTATCATATTTATTTGGGTATGTTAAATTACCTAACCTTTATGATAACGTATACTATCCAATGTGCTGATTCCAATCAACTTTTGTCATTACAAAAACCAGCACCCGTATGAAAACGCCCAACTCTAATAAATATATTACCTGGCTATTTACGTGAAATTCACATAATATGATAACAAAAATGCCGCCATTTTACTTGTATATTTCATAGGCTGGTAGCTATTACCTGAAAATATGTTAATAATATCACATTTCATAGATATGAAGCAAAACTTGGTACAAAGCTAATGTTCATTGCTAACAACAAGCACGAAACGAAAGATTTTATAGTTGTTTCAAGAAAATTATAACATTTTTTGCGGTAATTTTTACGTAGAGTTACTTAGTTTGATGAACAGAATGCTTGGCTGACGGTTTAATGAAAGATCAGCATAGCTTCACAAACGCTTCGATTAGATTTCGATTTGGAAAGTCGTATGTCTATCTCGCTCGCTTTCGTTATGCCAAAAAAAAGATACAAGACAAGACATACGACTTGTCGAATCGAAATCGTTTACACCTTGTATTGTGAGAAGAGTTTGTTGACGTGTTGGGCCACTCCAAATGTGAAAGAAACTCTTTCAAACCTGTAAACTTTGACCCGGGTAGGATACTTTTGTCTTAAATTTTGTGAGATAATTTCGTCATTCCTGCGGGCGAAGCCGCAGCCAAAACCGTATATCTTTATAATTTTAATATTAGAGAATTTATTTATTTAAATAAATAAAATTTTATTTAATTTTATTTATTTTTATGTTTTTATGTCACCAGGTTAGGCACTAATGACACGATGATGAAAGAAAGATTTTAATATTAAGAACCATTACGGTTACAACCATCACAGAGACGTAAAATAAATTTTAATGGCAAAAATATTAATATTTCAGTTGAAGCCTACTAGTAATTAAATTATCTAGTCCACCAGAAGGTTCAAGTTTACTTAAAATAATTAAAGCTTTAAACTATCACTTTAATTTTAATCTATTTTATTAAAATCTATTATAAGGATTATGAATCTGAAAATCTTAATAGTCTTGTCATATACTCGTATATTACAAAAACTTTTTAATGAAACCTCGTCAAAATAACGTTGTTTTTGTAGTGCAAAAATAAAATAGGGTATAAAACTAAAACTATCCGATACGTGTATATACTGTTAACAAAATTTTCTTAACTGAAACTGTTGTTTTTTTGTAAAATTGTAGGAGATACTTTCAGTTATAATTTTTGGTACCTACGTTACAATAATTTCAAACATACATTGGTTAAAAACCATTCACTGGCAGTTAATATAATTTTGTTATGGTCATTCCACATTAAAATTAACATTTTTTAATTCCATTCGCCTTATTTCCAGTAAAAACCCAAATAAAAATATGTAACTTCTTCCGGTTAAAGGTCAGTTGCCAGATTAGCCCGAAAAAAGAGCAATTAAAAGGAGCACAGAAGATGGAATATTCTTAATGTGTACCATACAAAGTTCAATTTACATGAAAGGGTGACACTATAGGCTGTCTTATGGCTAAAAGCGCTTATTTTCCAGACAACGTTTTATGGGTTAGAGGAAGTGGGAGAAACAATACTGCAGATAGTCTGAGGTGTACCAACTATTTACATAAACATGCAGTAAGTGCTTTATTACGTGTAAAAAAAAAATCGTTTATTTCAAGCAAGTTGCGCCCATACGAAAGCAAATTAAAAATAATAATAAATAAATATAAATAATTGAATTGAATTTCAGAGAAATTACAATTGCATTTAAAATGATTAAAAATAAAATTAAAAAAATATAAAAAGCTAGACAGCATATTGTTTTTTCTTAGACGGATTTTTTTAGGCACACTAACTCGACAAGGATCTGTATTAGTATAGATATATATCTGCGCCAAATTGACCATTTGTACAAAGTTACCTTACTGTGTTTCCTCGTCCAACGGTAACCAAAGCCTTTTAAATATATATCAACATCCTCGACCTTCCGGAGGCCTCGTAAAATCCGAGTGCGGATTGTTGCGCTTAAACTACCCTCATACTGAAATATGTACGATTCTACGCTCGATTCTCTATGGTAGATATTTTAGGAAAAACTTAGGCAAATCTGAAGAATAGCATTGTCTTTGGTTTATTAGTTGCAGTTTCTGCTCGGTACGAATTGATATCGCTATAAAGATATAAATACTCCTCAAACTCCGCAACCATGGTGAAAAATAGAGATGGGTATGATGGATTCATTAACGCTATTTTTTTTAATGGTTACGCTTTGAGGAATACCCCTTTATTTATCCCCATTCCCCATTCCCATTACAGGCGCATTATAAAAAAACAACAATATTGTACTTAAAGCCCCAGTTACAAGGTACTAAACTATGAAAGTACTGTAGTGGCCCATTCCAAGGCGTAGATCTCTATGGAGACGACTGGGCAAGAAACTCCATGGACAAACTCAAACTCAAAGCATTTATTTCAATTAGACCACTACAAGCACTTTTGAATGTCACAAAAAAACAAAGACAGCGAAGCTACAGTCACACACAGCGTCCAGACACCATTTTAAAACAAAGTATTGTTACAAAATCATACTTAGTGAGAAGTGACACGCTTGTTCAGGTTCATAATTCGGCACAACCGAGCGGAAAAAGCTGTATATTAAAACGCTGGGTCTAGCTCGAATAGTGCCAAGTCAACCCAAAAGCGATTCAGCGAGGGTAAATGCCGAACGGAATTTGCCGATCGGTACGAGGCAAGTAAAGACGAGGATGTGTAGTTTTGTAATACGTTCTTCCGTGCTTTGCATTATTTTACTAGATACCCCTACATGATCTCACAAGAAGACTATGAAAATAGGTCCTTACTAATATTATAAATGCGAAAGTAAGTTTGTTTGTTTGTTTGTTACCTTTAAACGCCTAAACCACTGAACTGATCATCCTGAAATCTTGCATATACGTTGTCAGGTGTATAGAAAGGGACATAGGGTACCTTTCATTCCGGAAAAAAGTACTGTTCCCGAAGAAAACAACAATAACTTTCTTAATGATAATAGATGGCGCTACGTGTCTTTCGAATCATGATAGAATTACATTATTACAAGCAGAGTACAACTCGTATTGATTGTCAAATTCTAAATTAACGCGAGCGAAGCCGTGGGCAAAAGCTAGTGATTACATAAAGTGCAAAAGTTTTATAAATGAACCGCGTAAATTACAAAAGTGGTACAAAATCATACATCTAGATTTTTTTCCACAATATTTTTCTAGTTTTCAATTAATTTGCTCCAGTTTTAAATTAATATACATTATCATACTATAAAAAGAGAAAAAGATATCAGACTACTAACAATGCATTTGACAAGCCAACATGATATTGCTTTGTTAACTAGGTTTTATAAATTAAAACTTACATATCGCAAAAAATGTAAATGAATCCCCGAGTTTTTTTTTTATACATGGCAAAACACAGGCAAAACCTTTTTGGAATTTTTCTATAAAATATATTTAAAAAAATACGGATGAACGGTTATGTTATGGTAAAATGCGTGGTTTAATATTTCACCATCAAGCAAATGGTGAACCTAAATGCTTTACTAGAATCGACGAACACTACCATCAATTTTTAGTATTCGAATTTGCACCTTAAACTCATAGCGGCGTTTTTTCAAATTTTAATAGTTGTTTGTATACGTACTCCTGTTTTTTTTTCACTTCACTCGTATCTAATCAATTGAAAATCCATTCTTGAAACTTTCCATAATATCTCTTCCTCCTTTTTAGTCAAAATAATATGTGGCTTGGCCGTTTCGTTACTACAAGAACTAATTGTATAACAGAAAAGTAAATTTTTCGCGTGTAGCGAAACTGCCAAGCCACATATTTTGACTAACGTGTAGAGTTTGTCAAGTTTGGGCATGTACAGTTAGAAGCTTGGCTCTTTATGCAATCTGATAACTTTTTGACAGTGCTAGCCATATGGTCTCGTCTTGGCATCATATCCCGAGAATTTTGCTTATCTGGTGTAATCCAAACCCAAGTTATGAGGGTTCAAAAAACGACGAAACTCTTCGAGAAAAAGTAGTCTGCCCTTGCGCTTCGCTTGGCTCGTCTTGGCGGGGGCACTACCGTGCCCCTAGATGCATACCTGCATAGTAGGAAAACTAACTATGTATTATATTTAAATTAATGGTATAAATAATCTTGTAGGAATGCCAACAGATCATAAATCATGTCATTTACCTTCTAATTAGAGATATGCACAGTGCAAAGCATAGTCATGAGGTTCGACTATTATCTCTGACATCAAGTAATCATCAGTGAAATTTTGATAAGAAGCGAAGCTGACAAAAACGAAAATAAATGCTGAGTACAAGCCAAATCACACCACAATTGTTTAGTGCACGTAATAATTAAAACTTTCTCCATCCCTTTAGATCTTTTTCGACATCCTTGCAAGCGTTTCAGCATCGATATATCCGACAAAATAAAGATCTTAAGCACCAACAGTGACAGAGAAAAGAGCCTTCCTTTCCTATGCTCATTATAATAGAATCTTGTACGCCTTCTGCAGAAACATTAAGTCCATAATAGAAGGTACCTTACTTTGTATTTTTCCTGTTTTTCTAGGCAGCTTGGATAAAGAGTCTGAACATAACGGCTAATGAGCTAAAGAACCCTATTTAGCTGAGACAGCTCCTTGTATCATGTTGGGAAATATGATATCTAGCAAAACATTATTAGCTGGACAAATAGCCTGCTTTATTCAGGGATCGTACCTTTATTGGTCGTACGAAACCTATTACTTCATTTTCTTGACTATAGTTCATAAATTACTTACCTACGTAATATTTTTGAGGGATGAAATAAAACAGTTGAGTTTATTTGGAGGTTACTCAAGTTTGTTTTTTTATGAGTCTCTGAATTTGTTGTTCACCAATCGCGTTGTAACAGTAAAGGAAAGGTTTGTAGCGTAATTACCCAAAGCCAGACATAATAAAACCTTTTAATGAGTGCCTAAAATCCCACTCATGACGTGCTAATTACCAAATAATTCGTAGATAATAGAATACTAAAACCTGACCTTTTACGAAGCGTAGAATGTATAATTTTCGCAAAAATCGCTTTTACTGTAAACCAAACTTCAGTCATTTTAGTTCCAAATAACTGCTACGGAGTATACAGACACATGAAATCTGTAGCTTTGATTAATAATCCACAATAATAATGTACAATGTTCCCCGGTATCGTTGCCCCAGCCGGCAGAAACTCAACGTAAACTAACATTCGAGCAACGCACCCTACTGACACGCACGCTAACGGATCAGCTTTGAATAATAATCGGGTTCGTCACAAGAAGCTATTGGACTCCAAGGAGATCAGAATTATGCGACAAATGCGCCAACTGCTAAAGCGTTTTACGACCGAAATGACGCGCTGAATCGGATTTGGATCACGTCCTCTTACGAAGACAGTTTGACGTGTTGTCGTCGACTTGCATAAATTTGCAAGATTAAACAGGGCCTAGAGGCACCACTCACCCTAGATGCGGTCTGTACCTATTTACATAAATGTATTCCCTTTCTGGCAGCGGACATCTTTAACCACGAGTCCACGAATATTTACTGTGGCCTTGAGTGTCTGAGCTTGTGTAGGTAACTATCGCCCGATTTATTCGAGTAGGTACCTGTCTAGCCAATTAATGACGTGTCAGATAAATCATCCGTTGCTGTTAATTACGACGATCCGTTTTCCTATAATTTCCTGTAGTATAAATAAGGGTAGCCATATCTACGTTGTCCGCCCACATAACATGCCTGGTAATATATCGAAAAAAATATCACATTGGACATAAAGTATTGGAGTCATCTCAAGTTGGACAGAGCACAAAATTGTCTCTCTTGTGACCCCGTTGAAATCGTTGAATTTTGGGTTTATTCGAAGGCAGAAGTCAACGCATCCCTTTGGGGAATACAGCCATGGTTGCTATCTATGTATTTTCTCCCTTTAGATTAGGAGATCACCAAACAGTATCAATGCGTACGTGCTGGCACTGGGTGACGTCATGCATAGCAATACAGTAGGTATTGTGTTCCAAGATCAAGCGGGGGATAAATAGAATAAGATGGTAATGCACCCCGTGTATAGATACTATCAACACATACGAAGACTATGGTATATACCATATGTGCCTTTGTATATTTTTTTGATAGCCTATGAAAAGTTCTTCTAAGCTCCATATATTATGACCTATAGAGAGGGTGACCTGGCAGTTCACTTGGTTATGTGGGTAGGTTCATATAATACACTGACTAGATAACTCTTGGTGTTCTTTGTATGACAAAAACCCAAAAAAGTTATCGTTTTTATGATGCTTATATTCCCAAAGAATCTGTCTGACTGAATTTACGAAGCTGTCATGCCGTCGAGTTTGGAGCGTCGAACCAAAGCAGTTAATAATTTGTAATCATTATTTATTATAGGAATCCAAAAAAAAAACAAAACCAAGTTATCGTGATTATCCTTTACACTGTTGTATATTGTCCCATCCAAATCTATATTATAAATAATTTATAATCTTAATTTATAAACATTTTGCTTTAAATGTTACTGGGCAAAAGCTTGTAAAAGCTGTCCCGAGACAATAGCTGTAATTCTGAGAAACCCAGCTTTGTGTAGTTTCAGGGGATACATGTTAATAAAATTTAAATTTATTGCACACACCATTTTTATCTTTTTTTATTATAGATTTTTTTGTAATTCTGTTTGAATTTTATTTGATAAAAAAAGTCAATGATAAAATACTGAGAAATAGACCCGTACATTAATTGAATTCAGATTCTCATTCTTTGTTGAGCAAAAATAGATCTTTAGACATCTGTTTTATCAATTTAATAATTCGTTTTAAATACAAAAGCGAACTCTTTTTTTAGAACACCATAACATTGTAAGGTATAAAAGATCGCATTCAAATAAATTACCTCAAGCAATATCAGTGAATAATAAATCGCTTTTACTTCATTAAGCTCAACAAAAGAGATACATTTTTCGCACAAGCGTATTAAAAGCACTCCGGGAAATATCGTAGACGTTTACAAATTTTAATATTTAATTTTCACAAGGTGAATTCTTTTCGTGAATATGAATTGACTCACGGAATTCTTATCGGACTGTGTCTGGGACCGACACGGCTTTTAATACGTGATCCGAATGCTTCTCAATTATAGGAACTTAAGGAGTGGAGCCCGCTCGGGAACGGAGATGGCGCAAGTGTTCGACGGAAAGCGTTTTTTTTTTGGTTTTTGCACGTGTGGTGATAGGATTTTTCATTTTGTCTTCCATATTGAGATATTTAGATATTGAGAGTGTTTTTAAGCTATGATGATGATATCCGAATAATTTCATCATTGGCATGAACCTTAAAGTCTTTATTCTGATAATTCCGTAGCACAAGTAGTAATTTATGTTAAGGACCAAATCTTTTTGCTTTGTTTTTCAAAGATAACTAATTACTTTCTAGGTCTTTCCAGAAACTTAGAAGTGAGCGCTCTTGCTATATCAGTAAGATTGCGTGCCACCATTAAAACTCACGCACATTTGGCTCAATCAATACGTTTAACGCTATTCGAATTGCAAATAACGTTCTATTTACGTCAAACGTTTGAAGACACTGAAAGAGATAAAATGGTATTTAAATATGTGTGATAATTCTGTGTTACAAGTCACATCATTTTGTACCTAGTACCTATTGCATGATGCAGGTAATTCTTCTCCATAGAGATCTACGCTTTGGAATGGGCAACTACAGTACTTTCACAAGTTATTGTGCCTTGTGTCTGGGACTGTAGCTTCGCCTTCTTTGTTTTTCTGACATTTAAAAGTGCCTGTTATGGTCTTATTGAAATAAATGCTTTGAGTTTGAGTTTGAGGTACAAAAAATGACATAACAGTTTAAAACGTTACCTTCTATGAGTTATACCACAATATGATATAAAGTATGAAAATGTATTCAGTTCGCTCGAGTAACAATCGGTGACAGATGCATTAGCTACGGGAATTCGGCAATTTATCGGTTACATTAGCACCTCACCCGTTTGTAAAATATCAAGTGTCAATTTTATAAAGAAATTGTTTGCTGTGGGATGTACGATACTTTTTTTATTTGTAAGTAAATTGTGGTCTGCATGGTTGTAAGGTGGGTATTTAGTCTTAACGGCCCGAATCGAATGGCCCACGGGCCGTTCGACCCTAACGAAAAATTGTCTACGTTCCAAAGGACCGGTGATAAAATGATGTCAAAATAAGTTTAAAGGGACAGTCGCATACATTGTGATAGTCGCATAGTGTATGAATTTTTGCGGGTCGCTTAGTCTGCAATATAAAAATAAAAAGCTTTTCGTTAGTCCAGTAAGCGGCATTCAGGTATCTTAGGATCTGTGCAGAACATCTGGCTAGACGCGGAGATGGCCGATAGAGTAAAGTTCTGAATGGTGGCCAAGGGTGGGCCAAAGAAAGCGCGCAAAAGCATTCAAAAGCGCCTTGGGTTGACGATATCGAGGGAAATACTTGCACGAGGGACGCACAGAACTAAGAAGTATGGCAGAATAACGGGGAGGCCTGTAACTAACAGTGGGCGATTCCGGGCTGATATGAATAAATTAATGAATCTTTAGAGAGTCAAAATTCTTAATCTAATCACACTAGTAGAAACCTAGGTTTAAATAAAAACATGTGATAAGAATGCCAAAATCTGATAACTTTATACAGGGTGTAAACATACCCTTCATGAAGCCGTCAACCAAGCATTCTGCACATGAGATTAAGTAACTTGACGCAAAAATTATTGCTGGGAAACGACTTTTTTTTTGGGGTGAAAAATCACTTTTTATGGTAAAACTCAATGTAACGCACTCAAAACATTGTGCTGATGGATGGATTGAACAGTACGGGGGTCGTGAAGGTGTTTAAAGTAAAAAAAAAACACATTAGAAACATGTATTTAAAAAAAAAACTTGTGAAAAAATTGGAACTTTGATCTCCAATATCTCCGTAACTAGAAGGTTCCCAGGTATGGTCTAGAACAAAAAAATGATCGCAATGACGGGGAAAACAAGTACCATTTGGCTTCGTTAAGGGTCTTTTTACACCCTTTATGTATCTTTATAACCAAACAAATAAACAACTCACTTTGCAATTAATACAAATTCGCGATATGAAAATAAAATAGCAAAAACAAACAATTTTATTTCCGAATTAAGATTTACTACGCCAAGTAAAATGATAACTAGAACACAATGCTCAGTAGAATACAGAAAACCTACCATTCCTGACCAGAATACAGGATGGAACTCCCTAGCATTCAAGAAAGTACGCAGAAGATTTATTGCTGTATCCAGTTTTAAAATGTTACAAGTATTTTCTTTAAAGTTCAAGTATAGTCCTGTAACATGAGTTTTCTAGTGATTTACCGTTGTTTTATCGGAATACTGATTTTGAATTCTTCGAATCTGTTTAGTAAAAGTTATCACGGAGAAGTACCTCAGGGTAAGGTAAACTTTATGGAAATCATGTTTTTTTTTTAATTGTTTTTTTTAGTTGCCGGTACTGCCCCACTGCTGGGCAAAGGCCTCCCCCAATTCCTTCCATGTGCTCTTTTCTCGTGCCACCTCGAAGCAGCCCTCGCGGTAAGCGTCCAGATCGTGTTATGTTTATAATATGTTTTGCAATTATGCATGTGACGAATACACTTTCAATGTATGGAGTTTACAAAATGTGACGAATTTACTTTGTGGCGAATGTACAATAACCCATATTAGCATGTTGCCTATCACAATTTATGTACTACAAGATAAAAAGGCTCATTTTCTAATGAAATGTCAAACTTTTTTATGAGTTGAATATCAACAGCTAAAATTACGATTGCAAAATACATAGATACCTTCCTATTGTGCAAAAATAAAGAGATTGGGTTGACAAAAAGCGATATTATTTGATTGGTCCAGTTGAAAACCAGCGTCGGGCACTAGTTGCCCGGCATTTTGCTCACATTCACATTTCTTGTTTAGATTTAAGTTTTTCTTTTTTATTATATTATTTTTGTTTTTATTGTGTGCACTTGTGGCATGTGGCAAATAAATGTATTTTCTTTCTTTTTTATATTTCAAATTAGGTAAGATCTATGTATTCATCATCATCATCATTCACAGCCCGACTTCTCCCACTGCCGGGTATACCACTCTTTGCTTGTGCCAAGCTCCACGGTCTTGTGCCAGCCTCATTCAGGATATTCCCGCCATAGCAACAATGTCGTCTGCCCAACTCGCCGGATTTATGTATTGGTTACGTACAAAATACTATTGCCTAATAAGCTGACTAACTAAATCACTTGTGTGTTAATGTGCCTATGATTAGAACTCTGAAAAGCATCAATGAATTTATATTGTGAAGCAATATTATTGTACAGAGAATTAAAATGAAAGCGCTCAATTCGGTAAGTATTATGTATGAATGCTAATTGTGGGGTGTTGATTAAATAAACACTTTACTAAATAAATCAAAATATCAAACGGGAAAATTCGGTCATCTAAAAATATTTTTTTAATAACTAAAAAAAAAAAAGCACTTTTGACTACACGTGGCTTAAGGTTTTTTCGGAGTACTCTCAACCTCGAATTCTCATTTCAATAACAGGGTGTAATATAAATATAAACTAGCCGTTTCCCAACTATGTTGGGGTCGGCTTCCAGTCTAACCGGATGCAGCTAAATACTAGTATTTTACATGGAGCGACTGCCTATCTGACCTCCACAACCCAGTTAGTAGTGGTTAATACGATACCCCTTTGTAAGACTGGTTGTCAGACTTTCGGGCCACGGACTAGAAAACGACTGCCGGGACCAACGGCTTTAGGTACGTACTTTCCAAGGCACGGAGAAAACTCTATATATAATGGGAGTCGGACCAACCTAGGGAAGTGCGGCTTAACCTGAAGATAGATCCGAGCGGCTGTTGTTATTCATGAATGTCGTAAAATAATGTACTGTATTTTTGTACCTTGCTGTAGCCACGAATTTATTGGTAAATGGATTGGTTTCCCACAAGTGGTCCAACTCTATCAATACTTCATGAAAATATTTATTCTATATTATGTACATTATACTACTAATATTATACCAGACTACAAATAGAACTAAAATATGATAAAAAGAAGACTAAAAGTAAGCATATAAACAACGACGATAATAGGACACTTAGTAGGCGTCAAAGTACTCCTCCGCATCGCTGTCATCTGGAAACATGCCCAGAAGACTGGCAGCATTGCCACGCTGAATGGCAATGCTAATTCTTTGGCCAAAGAAAGAGCCAGCCCTTTGGTCACGCGAAGTGTCGACCAGTCGGCGAGAGATTTCCTTACACTTTATTATAATACAGGAAAGAATATTCCCAAATTATTGCGTGGCAATAAGGAATATCAAATATTCCTTATTGCCACGGTACACTCGACAGACAGTAAGTTATTCTCACTATTTTCTGAACGTCAAACCATCTGTGAATCCACACTTATGCTGTAACTCGGCGCTTCCCAACAAAATGACATAATTCAATGCGAAATTGACACTTTGACAACGCACTGACACTGCTTTTTATGTCGGATAGACTGGTAAGGCGGCATTCACATAATACCTAGGTAAATAGATTGGATTTCCTCATGTATAAGCAACATAAAATGTGTAAAATAGTTTAAAAAGAAAGCTAGCTTTTTTGTAGGTACTCTCAAAATAATATGAACAGCTCTTGCAATGGGATTTAAACTGGGATAAAAAATTGCCTTTTTTTAATTTTGATTGGTTTATGTAATACGATTTACAGAAAATTGATCACCATTCACGTATGTAGGTAAGTCAGTTTTTTTACCCCATGAGAAATTATCAATAAGTTCAAAATCAACCTAAATATTAGATATCAATGTACGAAGTAAAAAACAATACACATTATTACGTATATTACGCGGACCCAATTCTTCCAGAAACAAAAACGTCAAATTAAAAGGAAAAGACGTAATTATTCCACATTCGATATAATATTTTTCTTCGTATTTTCATCGTTCTTAAGTCAGTATAATCCTATTTTTATGAAACCATGTGAGGTATACGAAAATAATCATTAAATCAGCTTTTCTAAAAATATACCTACCAATTGGGACCTTTTTTACGATTATTTCGGGAAACCAAAGTTGTTGCTTCATGTCAAATGATTGACTATACCCGTAATATATCCGGAAGCAATAGTAGGCGTATTTATACAAAACAATCCATATATTTACCTGTTGCCCACGAGTTTCGTCCTCGTGAAATAATTATAAAAATATTACATCTCTATTTGAATCGGATTTTGTTAACAATTTTATGGGTTTTAATTATTTATGCATGGAAACCTAATCATATCTAAAACAAAGTCTTATTTACTCTATAAAACATCAGCTATCTGCCATTAAAAGTCCCGTCAAAATCGGTGCAGCCGTTTCGGAGATAAGCCGGAATAAACATACAGACACAGATGTGTGATACTTCACCTCTATCCTAACCCTTCGGAGATAATAACAATATGCGTGATGTTACGTTGTGATTATTGTCAGGAAAAAGAAGGAAGAAGACAGGTCAACGATTACAGCTAGTTTATTTTTTGTACCTACACGTGTTACTAAAAAAAGTATTTCCACAAACTGCCAAGATCCAGGATTGACGGAGATCGCATTCCCCGAAGACCTTTTACATAAGTCCAGAATTACATTCCAAATATTACGGATTCTTGCCGAAATACTAGCTTAGATATTGCCCTGTTGCTTCTACATAAGTATTATGTTTTGTATTATCTTTTCAACAGATTTCTTGAAGAATTTTGATGAAAATGTTCTAGAAATTTGTCTAGACTAAATATGAATGATATTTTGCTGCTTGAATGTTTCCAAATACCTAAGTACTAAATGGATTGTTGTCGATTACGTTGAGCTTTAAAATACTGTTAATATTATAAACTAAAAATAAAATCGAAAACCAGACCTACATTTTTTGGGAATCTGCAAGAATTTGAGACCGTAGTGTGTGTGTGAGAGTGTGTGTGTGAGAGTGTGTGTGTGAGTGTGTGTGTGTGAGAGTTTGTGTGTGAGAGTGTGTGTATGGGTACACCCATACACACACTCCTTATGCCAATATCAATGCCCATTTTCAAACACGAAGATAATTTCCATCAAGTTTATCATACGAGAGAGTCAGAAAGAACTATTAAAGTAGTTTGTGTTTATTCACAGAATTAAAGAAATACTGTCGTTAAGTTAAGTAACATAAAATACGCAAGCTAATTAGTTTTTCCTAGAACCTAAACAGCTGTGTTGTGAAAAATAGCATCAGAAGCTCGAGAAATTCTTAGAAAACGTACGTGCTCAACCCATATGTGTACACAGCTTTAGACAAGAACGGGAACACACGCCGACGTTGGTCCGACAGTTGCCGGAGAGGTTTTCAAATAATACTTATAAAACCTTTTAATACTGCACTTTCTTACTGTGGCAGGTGCAACGGATTTATATCAAAAGATTTCGATATGAATTAAATTTTGCCTTGAAGGTTGAGAGCTTTCTAAAATATTTCTACCAATTCCATCATGACAATTTATTTGTAAGTAATCTCGAATATACGAGGTGTAAACAGACCCTTCACGAAGCCGTCAACCAAGCATTCAGTACATCAAACTAAATAACTCTACGCAAAAATGATTGCTGGGAAACGACTTTTTTTTTGGGGTGAAAAATCACGTTTTACGGTAAAACTCAATGTAACGCACTCAAAACTTAGTGCTGATGGATGCTTTGAATAGTAAACGGGTCATGGAGTTAATTGAAGTAAAATCAAAGCCTTTCAAAGTGGTTTAAAAAAAAAACTTGTGAAGAAATTGGAACTTTGACCTCCAATATCTCCGTAACTAGAAGGTGCAATGATGGGGATCATTCAAGATCAAGATCAAGTGCCTTTCGGCTTTGTTAAGGGTCATTTTACACCCTTTATTAGTACAACATCACGTCTGATTTTCCTCTAAGGGATAGGTTATCTGATTACCACTATTTGTGCCCTTTTTTGTACAATATAAATTTGGTCAGTTGGAAGTTTATCACCAAGATCAGGACCACAGTATTTCTATGTCATTTGTCTCTTGGCCTAGGCTCTCAGGTCAGCAGTACTATACAAAACTCCAACTAACCAAAACTTTACATTCGGGTGTATTCATGTATTTCAATGCAACTTGAACAGCGTAATGACTAATAAGTTTGTATGAATACAAGTTAGGCACAGGACTTTCAAAGCGACCGTCTGAAGTTAGTTACCTACCTATCGCCCTACTTTAGGTTTCAGTTACATGGAGCTTTGACATTATTCTAATAGTCACCTACAGAGGAGTTCGTTCATACTACAATAAAGCTTGTTACTATGTCCACAAGGATTACATTAACTTACTAATAAACTCCCAGAGTATTCAACATAATAGACTAAGAGAGGAGAGCTGCTAAAATTTAATCAATCTCAGAAGTTAGCCGGTTGTAGCCGACGGGCTCGTCCACCACAAACACTGCTAGCTGTTGCAATGTTACCCCGTGAGCAACATTTGTTGCATATGTGTTGAGTGTTAGGTGGGCCCCACATAATACGTCACGTCCTGCTCTCCTGTTACCGCTAAGGCCTGCACATAGAATAGAAGCCTCTCTAGTATTACCTACACTGTTAGGAGCATTGGTTAACTGGAACTGGCCATTGTTTAATGTTAACGGTAGAAGCTGTAACAGGAATATTGTAGAAGGGATTGAAGGGATTGTAGAAGGTATCAGATTCAGCTTCGGTTGGTTCCTAGAATCGTGTAAGATAAGAAATGTTCAAGATGTCTTAAGAGCGAGCTTTGTAAGGTTTGTTTAATAAATCGTGATGAACCTTGCTATGATATTCCTTTGAGGGAAATTTTCTAATGCAACAGGAAAAAAATCCAACATTACATTTTGTTTTAGCAGATTCTCAAATAATAATATTCGCATAATCTGGGTGCGTGCGTTATTTGCATTTCGGTTTGAAAAGGGTGTAATTTCGGTTAGAATTATTTAAAAATGGGGCGTTTATTATATCAGGCGTATGTACGTTTATCTCTGAATCTGTGCGTGACCGTATGATCTTCAGATATGAATATACCATTTCTGCTGTCTGCAACTGTTCGACCTACAAAGTGAATATAATTGATATCCTCTTTTATGGGGTTTATTATTCCTTTAAGAGTCTGGATTTTATAGGATATCACCATTAAATTCACCGTAATACAGTCTATACTATAGTTGCTGCCAGTTAAGATGGCAATGGCGGTCATTGACCCACCTACATTTATTAAAGTTCTTAACTTTGAAATCCACAAATAAGCCTGTTCATGTCTTGAATCGTCATCTATCGTGATCTTCAACATCTTTTCAAATGAAAAACAATACATGGTTCATTTGTTTTGGTTCGTACGAAGAGATATTATGGAAAGAGCAATGACCGCTATTGCCATCTTAACTGGCAGCAACTATAGTACGGGGAACAGGGCGAATCAGTTCTGTGTTTACAACCATAAAGTAGGTACCGACAGCTAACAAACAAAAATTGTAACTACATCTACTGCTTATTTGTAACTTACTGAACTGTGCAAGGTTTTTATTTTGGTAGTTTATTTTCATTTTTATTGTAGT
Organism: Noctua pronuba; assembly: GCA_905220335.1. Lineage (NCBI taxonomy): Eukaryota > Metazoa > Arthropoda > Insecta > Lepidoptera > Noctuidae > Noctua > Noctua pronuba. Next base: position 11,703,749 of record LR999896.1, read on the forward strand.
GCTCTACATTGCCTTTTATATTACTTTGTAGGAATTTATACCAGTGCCTACAACTTTTGGTGTGAAGGTGTAGAAATCGGCTTCAGGTGCTATTGTATCTAGTGTTTTAACCGATTTTTACTTAACTTTTATATAGTTGGTATAAGTTTTTTTATTAGTTTTATGGAGTTTTATTGGTATTTATGCCAATAGACACCTCCTTCTTTACCTTTTTATGTTAATTGTTGTCTTACTACCAAAACCTAGGTTGTATTTCTTAGGCACATTCATCCGTTCTATATCCACAGCCCTGGCAGAAAGGCTAGTCGTCTCCGGCACGTGCCGCCAGCTGAATGTTTATTGCATTGAGATTGCGGCATAACTCGGCCGGGTTATAATAAGTGGGAATGTGAGCGTCTTAGCAGGTTTAAGTGGATATCGTTGGGTCAAGGTAATGGATTCATTGTTGTGTTTATTTTGGTTTGACTTGGTTCTTCATCATTGACATCGGCAAAGCAAATCGTCGTGAGGAAGCATGGATTAATAATTCTTATTGGTTTGAAATAAATGGTATATCTATACCATTGACATGGTATATTTATATTTTTACGAGCTGAGCTAGCTATTGGATAATATATTTAAAAAAAATTGAAACACAACCAATTAAACACCAAATATCTTTATTGAAAAAAAAACTTATAACTAAATCACAAATTACTACTGATTCATTTATTATATCGCAATTGTAGTTCACTTCGATTCGCTTCGTTGTTTAGCCAAATCAGACTCTCTTCTTAGTCGAAACACTCTTGTCAAAGTGGTCGTGGTTGCGCAGACGAGGTACACGGAGAGGTGTTTGGTGGGTCGTTGACTTCCCCGAGGACTGCTTTTTCAACGATGTGCTTCCATTTCTGCCGGTTGAAGACGTTGCGAGTAGACTGGACCATGGTGGACTCAGTAGCTTTCCTGATCAGGTCAGCCCAGCGAGTTGGTGATCGGCCGCGTGATCTCTTGCCCTCCACCTGGCCCTGAACCACCAGTCTGTCCATCGAGTTTTCATTCCTGGTGATGTGACCAAAGAACTTTAATATTCGTAGTTGCACAGCAGACGAAAGCCGGTCTTAATGTTAAGCTCTTTGAGGATGGGCACATTGGTGCGAAACGATGTCCACGGGATCTTTAGGAGGCAAAATCAGACTACTGGTCCCTCAAACACGACGGCTATTTATATGCCGACCGATCCTTCGAGAAAGTTCCATAACTTTCTGGAACCTTATTCACAGTTCCATAGTGGATCATTCTAGGATTACTCTCGCATCTTCTAGCTAGACATTTCTATAATGGAACATTCTAGACTCGAACGGAATCTAGAATGTTCTCGTAAAACAGAAGTAGGAATCTTTTAGATGAAAAGCGAGAATCATCATGTTTGGCAGTTGTTGTTGGTGATCAAATTGACGTGAGTGCTATGCGGGTAGCTCGTTTTATGTTTTTTTATATAGTAAGAGTTTTCGTCGATCATTTTTCAGGGTAAACCACATTTATTTATTTACAGAAATCACATGACTGACTATGTGCTGTAAGTTTTATTTTTATTGCCTAAAATGTCTCAATGTGTCGTTTAAACACATTTAATATTGATTATCTACCACAGATTAAAAATAACCTTACAAGTAATTGCCTCCAGTCCAACACATTTTTTTTATTTGTGTCTATTAATGCCCGTTGAAAAATTGTAGCAGCAATTTGCTTGATTTTCTCTTACAAGTTGCGGGACGGTATTTTTTTCCACCCTCCTTTGCACAACAAAGGAAACGGGGGTTTTTTGTAAGCGGCAGCGAACCGCGACACAGGGCTGGTTTTAATCCAGGATGTTGCTTTACGTGATGCCTGTGTCAATTAATTTAAAAATGTACGTGCATGACGTCCATGTTTAAATGTATGTTTGTTGAGTACATTATGCTGAGTACGCACATTGTGACGATGTGTCCCAATGTGTGTGTCACAACGAGTTGTTTCTCCATGTCCATGCTATATCGAAATGACGTGTGTGGATAATTTTGTTAGTTCACTAATGTTTCACCAAAATTACTTTGACAAATTTTCAGTTTTCAAGCAATGTTTCATATACTATTTAATTTACAAACAAAGTATTCCGTAAATGTTTTATTTTATAAACACTCACTTTACAAACATTCCTTTGGCAAATGCTTCTCTTTACAAAATGTTTCTCTAAATATCTTAGTATTCAAAAAATCTAAACCAGTCACAAAGTGATCGTATGAGGTACATTTTAGAATATCTAAAATTAAAAGTTTAACATTCCTGACCTAATGGGCTCTTATTTCTGTTTAAAGGATTTAAAGTAACCTTCGATCCGAACCTGTCCGAGTCGGGGCGCCTCAAGTCCTGAGCTCGCTTCGCTCGCTCTTTTATACAAAAACTTAGGGCTCTTGTTATTTTATTAATAAAAATTACCCTTTGGCCTATTGAATGAGTTTCACTTTTAGGAAATTTATCTTAGTTGTTAAGATAACGGACCGTTCACGAAGCCGTCAACCAAGCATTCTGGACATAAAACTAAGTAACTCTACGCAAAAAATATTGCTGGGAAACGTTTTTTTTTGGAATGAAAACTTACAGTTTACGGTAGGACTGAATGTAACGCATTAAAAACATTGTGCTGGTGAATGTATTGAATAGTACAGGGGTCATGAAGGTATTTAAAGTAAACTTAAAACATCAAAAACTTGAAATAAAATATAAAACTTTGTGAAAAATTTGGAACTTTGACCCCCAATACCTCCGTAACTAGAAGGTTATCAGGTATGGTCTAAAAAAAATCACCATGATGGGGAACTACCCACTGTAGCACGGTATCATGCATAGTAATGAGACAGAGCGGTGTCACGCGGCTAACACCTGATAGGTAATAGGCGCGCGCGCGCGAATTTCATACGGCTGTTGTGTTATTGGGATAAAAGTGAACGAGTAGGTATAAAAAAATGTTTCTTTGGGAAAGTTGTTTGTTATCATGAATATAATCACGTGTTTAGGTAACGGTCACTAATTACCAGACGCTCTACATACCTACGCGTTCGTTTCAGTGCACAAGACTTTGTTTCATTCATTCACCCTTCTAGGAACACCCAGACATGATGTCCGTAATATGTTAGTATAATGAGGGTTACAGCTAACGAGTTTTGTTTCGAGGGCGATGTTTTGTTTACCTAGTATTGAAGCTATTAGCGTAATTATCTGTAATCAGTGAGATCCGTAGGGTTTTATAATTATTAAGTTTATAGAAATAAGAAGAATAGGGTGTAAAGTTCTTCATCTTCCAAAGAAAAGGGAGGATCCTCCGACCAGACGGGTGTTGTGTATGATGGGCTACTGCGCGACAATTATTGTCGGGTTTTTCTATATAGGGTGACTGGTAATTAGTGACCGACACTTATACTCGTGATTGTACTCATGATAACAAACAACTTTCCCAAAGATTTTTTTTTTAATACTCTTTCACTTTTATCGCAATAATACACCGATAATGGCACTGGCGGCCGGACTGTGGCGCGGGCGCCGCTTACGGAGCGGGCTTGCGAGCCGCGCGGGTGCTCTGCCTACCTACTGTTGCACGGTACGATAGTAATGAGACAGAGCGGCGTTACGCGCCTAACAGCTGATAGGTCACAGGTGCGCGCGCGCGCGAATTTCATACCGCTAATTTTTGTGATAAAAGTGAACGAGTACAAAAAAAAAAATCTTTGGGAAAGTTGTTTGTTATCATGAGTACAATCACGTGTATAAGTATGGGTCACTAATGACCAGTCACCCTATATAGTCCTAAGTCACGGATTTAATACCGCGATATACTTACTTTGCTTTTGAACAACATCATGAACGAAAGGCCTTATTTCACTAGTCATATTCCACTCCCAGTTATTTTATTATTTAGCACATTAGTAGAGAGGGGCATAGCGTTTCAACTACAGTAGTGATATTAAACCCTAATTAGGCGCATAATGACACTGGCATGTATGTACAGTAGTTAGTTCATACGCTAACAGCCAGGCAGTTATGCAATATTGCACCAGCTCGGAGCATCTAGTTGTTGTAGCTATTATATTATGACAGTTTGTGGGTTCAGAACTTTAGAATGTAGACAAAATTGTGTTTATATCAATAAATTACTTAACATCAAGCCTGTAATCCCCGAAAGATTAAACTAAGATGTACCTAATAGTACACCCGCATTTCTATTTATGTTTCAAGTCCCGTGTAGTAGGGGGGCGAGCCTATTGGCATCAACCGAGCACAAATCCAGATTTCGTAACTGCTACTGAGAAATTCCTCGTGAAAAAACTCAATAACACTTTGCCCGACCCTAGAATCGAACCCAGGATCTCATGCTTACCAGTCGACCAGTCAATTACAGGTCAATTATATCTTAAGTGTTATTACTATTATACAGCATGTATAGGAAAGGTGTGGTCGTATTTAAAGCTGTGGTAAAGACCATCAAACTGAACCACTTTCTCCATGGGACCACCATCGTAATTGTGAAAAAAATAATCAGCTGTCAATGTCCCCTACATTTGAGTCGAGTAGGTATTGAAATTTTGTATGGGACAGCTGATTATTTTTTCGGGATTAGAGATTATATACAGGATGTAAGGGACAGCTCATACGCAATGTATCGTTACCGTGGAAAAAGGCACGTAGTGAACGGCAAGCGCGACGACTAATTCGATGAACTTTGTAGCTAGGCAGAAAGTGAACAGCTGATTTCACATACTGTGTAAAAATGATATGGCAAGAAAGGAGGTGTCTGATCATATAACGAGTAATAGAGAAGTATGGAAGAAGAAAACATGCTGCACCGACTCCAAATGAATTGGGATAAGGGCAAGAGAATGATGATGATGTTCGTTAGAGTATTTCAACATCCATTGTTGGATTTTTGATGGTAGCCCTATTATTTACATAAATGGAGTGCTGCGTACAGAGAATGTAAGTTTACATTGAAATAAAGGAATAGTAATGAAAGAAAAAAAAAACCGGAGAAAAATTGCGGTGGAATAATATGATTCATAATAAGGAGCTGAATGCACCCTGTTAGTAAGTGGAGGGCGGTCGCTTACACCCTGTATAGACGTATATCCACTAAGTTTATTTTTTTGAAAGATGTAACTAAACAGCTGCTGAGCTAACTCATCGTCTGCCTAGCTTTTTCCCAACTATGTTGGGTTCGGCTTCCAGTCTATCCGGTTGCAGCTGAATACCAGTATTTAAAATGGAGCAACTGCCTATCTGGCCTCCACAACCCAGTTAGTACTAAGTAATGCGATACCCCTTGGTAGACTGGTTGTCAGACTTTCGGGCCACTGAGTACTTGTAACGGCTGTCAAAGATCTACAAATGACAGCCGGGATCACCGGCTTTAAGTGCTTTCCTTTCCGAGGCACGGAGGAAACTCGATAAGTAATGGGTGGTCCCATCCACGGACCAACCTAGGCAAGCGCGGTTTAACCTTGAAGATCGACCCGAGAGGCTGTTATTATTTCACGAGATCCTCTCCACGCAGTTCAGCAGCTGAGTAAAGTAAAGATGAAAATATAGCAAATTGTCACAAATAGTTTTCTTAAAATAGCCGATGTTGTTTAACGCTCGTCGTCGTCTAACGTCTACGGGGTGAGATAAAATATAAATAATAAATAAAAATTGTATTTCAGAAAAACATATTTAAGCTTCACAAAAACAGTTTCGAATAAAAATGAGCATTTCAGACAAAAGTGAATCGTTGGTGGTTGTAAAAATTATTAAAAATCATTGTATAACAGACACCAGCGCCTTCCAAAATAGGTTACATAAAAAATCGAACGTGGTACGAAGAGATATTTCCCCGTCCCGAAATCTAATAGGTATAACAGTCTTTTTTTCATGGTTGAAGTAATTAGAGTCTCCAAAGATCGCATCAACTAGTGATCTGTATACTTTCTGCTTACCCTCATGGTAATAAGGGGTGAGTTTATGTTTGTATGTAAAAAAAAACATCATACATCCACATACCATGTGCAAATGACGAATTTTGTACAACCCATATGACCAGTGCTTGTCGTTTTCATGATATTGCATACATCACTACCCGTCATATTATGCACAACGCATGGACGCAGCGGACGTGGACCGTCCGGCGAACAATCATGTCATGTCCGTATCACGTCCGTGAGTGTCCTGTCGGCGTGAATCGGGATGCTTCGGGACAAATACTTTTAGTGCTTGGTTATGTTGATGAGCGGGAGCGGGTGTGGCTGGCTATTCACCCTATTTTAAATATTGCTAATTACGAATTTGAACAGTGTGCTTTTATTCAGAAACTAATTTAGATCTCATCTAGTGTTGGTGAAAACAAAATTGACTGGATATTCAAGATATGCAAAACCTATGCTTATACAGAGTGTAAATACAACTTTGAAGAAGCCGAGAGGTAATGATCTTCCCTTCTTTGCGGACCTGTTTGTTCTTGACCATACCTGTGAACCTCCTATCTACAGTTTCCAAGCAATCGTTTTTGAGCAGTGTTACTTAGTTTGATGTTCAGAATGCTTGGTTGAAGGCTTCGTGAAGGGTGCGTTTACTCCCTTTAGATTCATGTTAACCAGCATAATGTATCCGATTCGTTAGATCATAACAAATCGGATACATTTTTTTATTCCAGCCATTTGGTTGAGGCGATGGTGCTAGACGAGTTTCTATAATTTATGATCATTATAAAATGCGTTAGAATTTCTTTCAAATAAAATTTTACCAACGTCCGCCCCGCTTCCGTTTATCACTGTGGACAAACGCTTAGTGAGCTAACGCGTCGCTCTCACACTGCGAACACAGTATAAATATATACAGTATTGTGACTCGGCTCTGTTCTTGAAATAATTATCTACAGCCGGGCGGTACGTTCGCAAGCGATAGGGCTGCCGCGCTTACAGTATTTTAATTTCATCTACTTGGTTGAGTTTCTTTCTAGTTTTGTGATTGTAAATATTATATTTGTTATTTAAAAAATGAAATAAGTTGTGCATGAAATAGATAAAAAAAATACAAGTTGTGTCATTTGATTAGTAGATTTAACAAAAATTATAAATTTCAGACTTTTTTTAACGCGAACGTAGGTTCCTAAATCAATCGTGTGTCACTTTTTCACCCTATCCACTTCAGGTATTTTACTTGTTAGAAAAAGCGAAATACCTACCTATTAAAAATAAACAAATTACGTATTCTACTAGTAGGTATATTTGAATTATTTTATAGTCTTATCTTTCGGAGTTTCCAGATTATTTAAAAATTCAATTCGTTATTGAAGAATTCAAGCAACCAAAGACAGCACGATATAGTCTATACTCTGCCATATTTAGTAAATACTTGTTTTTATTTCAATAAAATATTCACAAATCGCACGCTTGCTGCTTACAAAACCATCACTACGTTCGTTCGTCAGTGCGGCGCATTCGCAGCTTCTTGCGTACCGAGTGTATACCAAACTCGAGGCGTGTAGGTATGCCTCGCGTTCCGACCGACACTACTGTAGATATTATTACCGTCCTGCAAACGTCGCGTTGATCTACGATTCCGTCACATTAACATAGTATTTAAAAGCAATCACATTAGCGCACATCACGACAGGCGCTACTATTTTGTTTGAGGTTTTAATAATGTTACATTCATACATAAACTCTTTCTGGCCAAATAATAACAGTCACTCGAGTCGATCTTCAGGTTAAGCCACGCTTGCCGAGGTTGATCCCGAGGATGGGTGACCACCATGCCTTTGAAAGTACTCAAAGTAGTCAGTGGTCCGAATGTCTGACAACCAGTCTTACCAAGGGATAACTTATTACCCAGTACTAACTGGCTTGTGGAGGTCAGATAGGCAGTTATTATTATTGTTATCAGTCATTTGTGTCCTGCTGCAGGGCAAAGGCCTCCCTTCCCTCCTTCCACTTTTCGATAGATTGGTAGTTGCTCTATATAAAATACTGGTATTCAGCTGCATCAAAGTGAGGCAGATGATGAATCATAAAATCATCATTAACTTATTCCCTTTTCCCCAAGGGGGTTGGCAGACACCACAGAACACTACGATCCTAACATACTTTTGGGTATGTCCATGGCATATTCAAACATCTGGTCATAAACGCACGCCGGTTGCGAGTACACCATACCTTTCTGAAGAACATTATGAAACGTAAATGTTTGGCATATTAAGTTCTAAACATTATTAAGGTGAACGCAGACCTGGCCGCACCGCACGCGCCGCAGTCGCCGCAGTCATCGCATTTGTTAATGGCCTCGCACATCTGTCCGCGCCGCAGTCGCCGCAGTCGCCGCAGTCGCCGCAGTCACCGCAGTCACCGCAGTCGCCGCAGTCGCCGCAGTCGCCGCAGTCATCGCTTTTGTTAACAAGTGCGCACGCACATCCGTGCCTCCCGCATCGGACGCTGCGCCCGCGCCGCGCCGGGCGCAGCGTCCGATGCGGGCAGGCCGTCGTTGGTGACGTCATCAGCTGAACGCAGACCTGGCCGCACCGCACGGCTTGGGGAGTTTGGCCGCTTCAGGTACTGCGGCGACTGCGGCGCGGGTGGGTGTGCGAGGTTGCATAGAATTTTATATAAAGAATTCGAATGCGGTGACTGCGGCGCGTGCTGTGCGGCTAGGTCTGCGTTCACCTTTAATGGGTAACTTACCGAGGCCTTTGGCCAGCAGTGGGATGACACACGCTAACAGTATCTGTATCTTACCGAATACGTATCTATGTATATTGTACCTACCCTGGTATCTACAGTCAAGTCACCAACCACAACCATACCAACCATAACCATTAACCAACTAACCAACCACCAACCAACCAACCGACCATACCACCAACCAACCAACCGACCATACCACCAACCAAACCATAACCATTAACCATTTTTATGCATTAGATAAGAATTTCGACGAGGTAATAACCGTCAATGAAAGCAAAGTTCTAACTTATGACAGTTCCAACTTCAAGCAATTACTAAACTACAGAATAAAATCATATCTTATGCTAGTACTTTTACTCAAGTAATCTCTTTGACTTGTTTAGCAACTGTTGCGAGCTTAGTTCCAAATAATTTTAAACACTGTCGGAGTGTGCTGACGACTCAAAGGTATTACACATACGCAACAAAATTGGAAGTGTAATGAAATGATGAATGCGCCTGTACATGTAAATAACTTGTTCGATTGTACTTAACATCAAGGCTGCCTTACTTAATTATTAACAGATACCGTAGAATTTTACAGGCTTATAGCATTTACTTAAAATTGTAACCTGCGTTTACCTACCTTAATTAAGCAACAAATTACCTAATCATTAATTAATGAGCTCGGTTATTAAGGCTAAGTATAATTAAACGGTTATGAAATTAGAAGTCCATAGTAGTGGCTTCAGAATACGTAGTTTTAAACTGTTGGGGTAGCTTTCCAAGGATCGTGTTGCATAAGTGGGTGCATGGCACGAACCAGGAAAGTTGGTGCAGAAGTCATGTTACTGACAATTTTCAAAGCTTCAGGCTGTTTGTTACGCTTAGTCTGAAAATCACACAAGGAGGCCATGTTTTTTTTTAAAATTAATATAAGTTCACCAACAGTTTCCGTGTACAACGAATCTTAATTACAGTCTTGGACTAACACCTGATACAGGTTTCGATGAAGAAATATGCGTGCATAGTGATCAATATTCGTACTCAGCTGTAGAACTAAATCACAGCCAGATTTTCAAGTGAATCTGTGATCGCATAGAATAGAAAAAATTGGATTTGGTCTTTATTTCCTTAGAATGTAGGTACACAAAAACTAGTTGTTAAATTATCCAATAGGATGTACATTTTGCCTTAATATAGCATACAAATGTAAAAAATAACGTTTAAGAAATCCTGTAAAGAATAATGACATTTGTCTACATGCAAGTAATTCTGTGAAACGTTTTTAAAATTTCGAAAAAAGCTATTCCGTCATAGTTTAAACTTTGACCTACAAACGACCCCAGTCGGGAAATGAGAAATAGTTATAGTTTTCCATCAGAAATTGCTCAGAAGCAGCTCGAAATCTGGATATGAACCCTATTCATGGTAATAGGCCATCACCTAAAACATGGGACTTAAATATAAATAGCCTTGAACATTGTGGGTGTAGGTAGAGCCTGACTGGGGGCCTTAAATTCATTTGAGGTCATCACTGGATAGTCCGATTGAACAGTATTGCAACCTAATCGAGTTGAACTGCGAGCGGCCATATAAAAAAAATGGTGTATGTAAGTAGCTACTGGATACACACTTCTGAATAGCCGTTCAAGGAAAACACGCGTAATGGTATCTATGTGGGCTGCGGGACTGTTCGAAAGAGATACCGCGGCCCTGGAATACAAAGGGCAAAGAAGGAACATGGATGGGCTTTAGTCAGATACTCCCTTCCACTCCGCCTAGAGCGGGGGGGTGGGGGTCATTTGATGATTTACCATCCGAAAAAAAAAAGAAATGGTATCTATGTCAAAAGCTGGGTTACATTAATTGTTTGGTAAATAAGGTAGTAACAAAGTTTACGCGCTAAATATTTGCAATAATTCGGTAGTACATTGGCACAAAATATTCTAGTGACAAACGTGTGGGTTAGTACAATTCGATGCCCTAGGGACAGCAAAGCTGGGGCAGTGTACATGTACAGCCCAAAGCGTGCTATGGGTTCCATTAACATTGGTGGTGTTATTACGTAAGCATCCTACTTTCTTCTATATAGGGGACTGGTAATTAGTGATCGATACTTAAACACGTGATTATACTCATGATAACAAAGAACTTACTCAAAGAAACTTTTTTTTATACACACGCTTTTATCACAATAACACAATAGCCGTATGAAATTCGGACGCGCGCGCCTGTGACCTATCAGCTGTTAGCCGTTTAAAAAATCTTACTTTGGGAAAGTTGTTTGTTATCATGAGTACTAACATGGGTCACTAATTACCAGTCACCCTTTATTTAATATTAAATATTATAAATGCGAAAGTTTGTTAGGATGGATGGATGTTTGTTACTCTTTCACGCAAAAACTACTGAAAGGATGTGGATGAAATTTAGCACACAGATAGTTTATAACCTGGAACATATAAAATACTTTTTATACCTATACTACAATCCTGTGGAATAGTACCGAATACACCGCGGGCGAAGCCACGGGCATAAGCTAGTAAATTATATTTTGAAGAAAAAGTACAAATTAGTATCGATTTTTCATAACTCTAATTAGTTTTTAAAACGAGCGATTGCTTCGTTACTGAATACCACAAACCCATATCGCCTCATTGGATGCTTACAAACTAAAATACTCGTGTATCCAAAAATAAAATAATTCGAATAAACCGTGGTAGCTAGCAGAGGACCAGTCTCTACTGGCGGGGCCCGTTCACGAACATGACGCATGACGCGTGGATCAGCACCATTCAACTCAACCATTTTGAAGGGAAATAAATAATCAAACACACGCGCCACCATCAGCGAGGAATTTGAGTGAGCTTGACATAGAATTCGTTACAGATCTATATTACAGAACTAGCACTTCGCCCGCGATAACCTTCGCAAAAATTGTGATAGCTCGGCTAATGATATAAATATAATTCATAACCGAATACTGTAGCTGTCTGCCAGTGAAAGATTTTTTAGAATTGGATCATTAGTTTCAAAAATTACCCCTTACAAACAATCTACCAATCTTTCTTACAATCTTTATAATATTAGTATAGATAGGACTACTGTAACTAATCTGTTTAGTGACACCTCTCTATTTGCACAGCGCCGTAACCCGTTGCAAGTCAATGATCTTGGGACGCAACGCTCATTACACTAACGTTTCGTAGTACGTACAAAACGGTTACGTCTATAAAACGTGTAGACCTGAACATCTGCAGCACAATGATGAGAAAGTAAAAAATTAACATGAACACGGAATACTTACACGGAAAAGGGCAGGAAGATGCCAATATAGGTGCTAGTGGAAAACGGACGTTATGTACATAATGGGCCTGTGGACGGTGACTAATGGGCTAGCTCGCCGTCCGTCCGTCTTATGACGACAGGCCGTATCGACGGCGAGTTCGTGTTCCACGCGCGCCTCAAAGAGATGTCAGCAAAAAGGAAGGGGCCCGCAAGGGCCGATGCCTGCCGGGGCTGCGGGATTGTTCGAAAGAGATACTGCGGCCCTGGAGCACAAAGGACAAAGAAGGAACATGGATGGGTTTTAGTCAGTAAAAGTAAGACACTCCCTTCCACTCCACCCAGAGCGGGGGGTCATTTGATGATTTCCCATCCAAAAAATAAGGTAAATAATATAACAGGTAACATCACGCTTGTAATCCCCGAAAGGTTAGGCACAGGTGCACTTGATGGTACACCCACATTTCGCTAGCTATGTTTAATGCCCATGTAATAGGGGACAAGCCTATTGCCATGCGGGCAAAAAACCCAGACTCTATGACTGCTCTGAGAAACTCCGGGCAAAAACTATTGTCTTCAAATAAGAAAAAGTTAGAAAAAAAATCGTAGTAAATAATTGATTAAATTTAAGTACGCGTCAATGGCTTAGAAAAAGTATTTAATTACTCAACAGACAAAGGTCTAATAAAGCCTAAAGTGAAACCACAGAAATCCCATATAACTCGAACAATGTCGGGATCGTGCGAAGCGAAAATTCTTTCTTCATAAAGTTTAGAATTCCAATGTTTTATCGATTTTATCAATTAATACCGTATCTCTTTACCTTCAATAAATGTACTCTTCTGTAGGAAACGGCAGACCGCAAGTGATGCGGTGGCGTTGCGATTCAAAATAACCGAAGCGACAATGCCGTTACTTCGATGGCAGCGGCACTTGTTCCTAGATGAGTTTCTTAAAAAAAAACGTCTTGTCACTCTTGCCACTGACGGCGCCTTGGTTTGCGGTCTGTAGTCACCACTAGACCGCAGCGGCACGCGGCAATACCACCAACTATGGAGTGGTTTCCATAGAGTTACATAGAAACCAGTAGTGTTGTTGCGGTCTGTCAAAGCGGTTGCTGGCTTTTCAGGGTACTGTGTGCGAACAGAAGTTCCTTCGAACTTATTTGTTACGAATTTTGTGTTATTTTTAAACAAGTACAAAAAAACTGTCATTTTATTTAAGTTCTGTTTATAAAGTAAGCTTTGACGTTTGATATTCGTGATCAACAGCTGTTAACTACAAACAACATGTAAGCCCAATTATTTCTTGCAAAAAATGCCATCATGGCGGCTAACGCCTTGGCATTCTAATTGAAATAGCGCGTGAAGATAAGGCTGAAATTCGCAGAACTAAGTTAAAACAAGTTTTATTTAACCCCGAAACTATTGTAATTGTGTAGAATTCTACATAAGAACTTTCAAGATACAACGAGTATTGCGCTTTTACATGGTAGAGCCTAAAGCCACGTTCACAACAAAATGCATCTGGTGGCTAAATGTGTGTGTGCCCCATGTGAACATGAAGTTTAGTTATATGATAGTCATGATTGTTCTTACTCAGTAATGTTCTCAGATAGTATAGGAAGAGGTGTAGGTAAATTAGTAAGCGACAAACTAAGTTTTCCCAACCAAAATCATTGTATGCCAGGGTCAACTTACAAACAGATAATGTCAACAGCAACTAGAAATTTATATAATGTTAATACTGATATAACAATATTTATAGGAAATAGTTCGAAAATTAAAAACCAAGATATTACAGACAGTGTAACAGAGTTGTTAAAGTTGAATTGTCGAAAAATAATATTGTGTGCGTTCCCATATTTTGAAAATTTGTCAACCAGAAAAAACAATTATATTCACATGCTGAATAAGCATATTCATTTCTTAGTAGGTCACTATAGTGACAGGCTTATATATCTGGATATCAACAGTTTTGTTGGTAAACTTAAGTCGACACGAGGTAAAGTGTATCTACCTATTAGTTGTAGACACAAAATAGCTAGGCTATTAGTTTATAATATTAACTCAGACATAAGTAGTATGTCGATGTGTAGTCCTATTATTAATACTGCGACTATTAGTAATAATACTAATAATTATTTTTACAATTTTTACAATTACGGAGAAGATCCATGTTTTGTTTTGGATGAGTCTCGAGTGGGGTCCACTAGTAGTAGGATCTCATTGCCTTGTAATGGCATGGGGCTCACTCCGGATGCTCATTTAAACTAGTTAGTAAGACAACGGAAGATACCAGTAACATTAATGTTGCACCGAACAGCAACAATGTACCTTCTTGCTCTCAAATAGCTAAATGTAAAAAAGGGGCTAAGCAGAATTCCATGCAATTGTTTCATCAAAATATTCAAGGTTTCTCTTCAAAGCAATTAGAAATAGAATTGTTTTTAGAAAAAACAAAGTTTGAAATTGTTTGTTTCACGGAACACTGGTTAAAAAACTATGAAATGCTAATTAATTACGCAAATTACAGTGTAGGCAGTTGCTTTAACCGGAAAGCTAAGATTCGGGGGGGTTCATTAATCTTAGTTAGAAATTGTATCAAATTTAAGACTCGTAATGACATTGTTGATTTATCGGTGGAACATAACATTGAGCTGTCTTGTGTTGAGCTGGATAAGCATGTAATAGTGTGCGTTTACAGACCCCCAAACTATCAAAACTACTCTTTATTTGAGTCAGTAATGGAAGATACTTTAGCAAAACTTGCAACTGGTAACAAATCACTAGTAATCTGTGGTGACTTTAATGTTAATATTTTAGACGAAAATTCAAATAGCAGTAGATTCTTACATCTTTTTAAATCATTTAATTTGTTAAACGTGTTTTCGGAACCAACTCGAATGACTACAAATACTGCTACATGTATTGATAATGTTTTTTGTAGCTGCGACTACTTAGATAAATCCATTGTAAATTACCTTCCTTCTGATCACAGCGGTCAAACCGTTGTTTTCGAATCCCACACACCAATACAGAAAATCCAGATAAAATCTAGACAAATAACACCGACCAATTTGAATAAATTTAATAATAACTTAATTAGTAATTTAGGCATTCCGGGGCATATTATTGAAAATGTTAATAAATTTTATGAGGAATTCTTTTCGGTAGTTTACACAGAGTTCAATAATACATTAAAAATTAAAACTAAATCTATTTGCCCAAAGTTTATGTTCAGTGACTGGGCAACTAAAGGTATTAGGAAAAGTAGGGAGCGTTTGTTTGAGCTGTACGGCCTTAAGCCTTACATCAACTCGGAAACTTTTAATAAATATGTTGCAACTTACTCAAAAATTTTTAAAAACACTTGTAAACTAGCTAAAGGCTTATTCATTAGCAACAAGATTAAATCTGCCGATAATAAAATAAAGACGGTCTGGAAAATTATCAATACTGAAACGAATAGAAATAAAAAATATGGTAATGATATTACACTAGAGACCTCACGTGGTCTTCTGAGTTCTAAAAACGAAGTTGCTCAAGAATTTGTAGATTTCTTCACTAATATCCCACTTAAAACTACTGAATCCATAAATTCCTCACCCTTGCGTTCTTTTGAGTTATTGAAGGCGAACGTTACAGCCTGTCCGGATGAGTTTCAATTTAAGCATATAAACCCCATAGCAGTTATTAAAGCTTTTAAAGAAATCAAAATCAAATTAACCGAAGATCTATGGGGAATGTCGATTAAAGTTTGTCAAGCTATTATTGAGACTATAGCACCATACTTAGCCTTAATATTTAATTTGTGTGTGGACCAAGGAGTCTTCCCGGACCTTATGAAATTCAGCAAAGTAATACCACTTTTCAAATCCGGGGACAGTAAAGACACCAATAACTATAGACCCGTATCCGTGTTGCCGGTTTTTAGCAAGGTGTTTGAAAAGGTGATGCTTAATCAAATGCTCAACCACTTTAACGCCAATAAAATCTTACATGAGAAGCAGTATGGTTTCACTAAGGGACGTTGTACGACTGACGCCGGTGTCACCTTATTAAAACACATATTTACTGCGTGGGAAGAGGCGCAAGATGCCATAGGAATCTTCTGTGACCTCTCAAAGGCATTTGATTGCGTTAACCACGAAACCCTGCTCTTAAAACTTGAACATTACGGTTTAGGGAAACTTGCGCTCAGTTTAGTGAAATCGTATTTAACCGATAGACATCAGCAAGTACAAATAAATGGTGTCAATTCAATGGGTCTAAAAGTAAGTATGGGTGTGCCACAAGGGTCGATATTAGGTCCTTTCCTCTTTTTGGTCTATATTAATGATCTACCCCATTTATTTAAAAACCAACCACAAATGGTGTTGTTTGCTGACGATACTTCTTTAATATTTAAGGTAAACAGACGTGCCACAAATCTCGACGTCGTAAATAACGCCCTACTGCAGGTTCATAATTGGTTCAACGCTAATAATTTAGTATTAAATGGGAAAAAAACGAAGTGCATAAGATTTTCTCTACCGAATGTCAAAAGTAGTGATAGTGACATAGTATTGAACCAAGAGAAACTGGAATTCGTCGAAAATACTGTTTTCTTAGGGATCGCGCTCGACTCAAGGCTACAATGGGGTCCGCATATAACATCTCTTGCAGGACGGCTGAGTTCAGCAGCATATGCTGTTAGAAAAATCCGTCAATTTACTGATGTAGATACCGCGAGGCTAGTCTATTTTAGTTATTTTCATAGTATTATGTCATACGGTATCTTACTATGGGGACGGGCTGCAGACATCGAGTCTATATTTATTCTGCAGAAAAGAGCCATCAGAGCCATATATGATCTTCGTAAGCGCGATTCTCTTAGGGAACTGTTTAAGGAAATTAACATCATGACAGTACCTTGTCAATACATATATGAAAACATCATGTACGTTAGAAAAAATCTGCATTTATTTAGTAAAAGAGGTGACAGACACCACTATAGTACTAGAAACAGGGACCAACTAGTACAGCCAGGTTTCAGGCTAGCTAAAGTAGACTCATCTTTCATGGGGTACTGTTTAAAATGTTACAATAAAATACCTCCCCACATTCTACAACTGAATGAGACGAAATTTAAATCTTGTATTAAACGCACACTATGTGGGCAAGCATATTATAAATTGGGGGATTACATTGATGATAGAAATGCTTGGCTCAATGCTGGTCCTGCTCCACAACCATAGGGGCAAACTAATTGATTAACATGTGAAGTTAATGTTGAAGCTGCAGAAGATTGTAAAAATATCCTTGCATTGTATAGATTCAATCTCTTAGTATTATATAATTGCATAGCACATGTGTGAGTACTATGTACTGTAAAGCTACCATTTACATTTAGTTATCATTCTTTGACTCGAGTTTGCCCTGGCGGTTGAGAGAATGTCATGCTCACTCAAATGTCTCGCTGATGGTGGCGGGTGTGTCGGATCATTTAGTTCCCTTCAAAATGGTTGAGTTGAATGGTGCTGATCCATGCGTCATGTTCGTGAACGGGCGCTGTCAGTTGGGACTGGTCATCTCTTAGCTGCCATGGTTTATTCTAACTTCTTTGTTTTTAAAGTGTTGATGTAATCTTTTACTCTGGACGCTCTTAATGTGCACATCTTTCTACATTGTTCTCACATATATATATTATCTCAACATGAATGATGTAACCAAGACCTTGTAAAAATATTTTGATTGAAAAGAGTGTCCATGGAGTTTCTTGCCCATTCTTCTCCATAGAGATCTACGCTTTGGAATGGGCAACTACAGTACTTTCACAAGTTATTATGCCTTGTGTCTGGGACTGTAGCTTCGCCTTCTTTGTTTTTCTGACATTCAAAAGTGCCTGTTATGGTCTAATTGAAATAAATGCTTTGAGTTTTTGAGTTTTGAGTTTGAAGCCAGACCATGGTTGCTGGCCATCATCATCTTCCTAGCCTTCTCCTAATACTTTTGAGGACGGCTTTCCAGTCTAACCGAATGCAACTGAATACCTACATTTTACACTAGCTCTTCGCCCGCGACTTCGTCCGCAAAATTTGCGATAGCTCGGCTTACAGTCATGATATAAATTCAATTTAAAGCCTTTAGCACCCACGAATAAGGTACCTTTCTGCCAGTGAAAGAATTTTTAGAATTGAATCATTTGTTCCGAAGGAAAATGTGTTTGTAAGTTTGTATGTAGGGGTAGTAGCCTACATACAAAATTACAAAAAGAATTTACCCCGTATAGATGGAGCGATTACGTATCGGAACTGTACAACCCAGTCACTAAGTAACGTGATACCCCTTGGAAATGCTATTGTTGGATGGGTGGTAGAGTTTCGAGCACCTGACTACCCGTAACGACTGTCGGAGATCTACGAACGACGGCCGGCACCAACAGCATGACGTACATTCTGAAACACGAAGCGGTCTCGTTATGTTAGTGGTATGATCACCCATCAACGGGCGGATCTCGGCAAGATCAGTTGTGTGGCTTAAAGATCGGCCAGATGAAAAAAGACTATCACAGACAATGCCTCATCTTGGAAACACTGAACCGCAGCCAGGTGTAGACCACATTAATTTGGAACATTAGTATCATACATTTCATAAATTTTAATGTGTAACGTAGGTGTTTAAGCCTAATGTATGCTTTACAAATGTTATGATAAAAGTGATAATTAATCGCACCTATCCACTAAGAAATATTGTGTTGAATTAATATAATCGTGTTTGTAAAATGGCGGCATAAAAATAAATCTTAAAACATATATTGTGTAGCGTAGTACAGGTTCAACAAATGACCATTAGTTAACGTTGTTTTTGTATGCAGCACCGAAATGCACATTACTGATGAAAGCTCTCTACTCCTGACAGTTAGGCTACCACACACCAGCGCGGTACAAATTGCCGCGGGATCCCGCCTGATGCACACATCCCTGTTACACGAGCTTGTGGACATGGAGTCTTTATTAAGGTACGTGTAATTGCACTGTTCCGGATTGTTTTGGAATTTTATGTTTATTCATAGCACTCGTAACGTGTTTGTTCCAGTTGCGGTGAGGCAACTGGAACGCGGTGAGGCATTATTTAAACCTTCTCTACTGAAACAAATGGAATTTCGCAGATTATATTTCTAGTTTTAATTAAACAGATTCCATGTTTCATTCTTGGTGTTGAAATATCTTTCAACATAACATAGTCATTATTTCATAATTACGGTTCTGGCACTGTTCTGAAAACTTACCTTCATGTAGTCATCAACAAAGTCGAGCACAGTACTGACATTATTTAAATGGGCTCCTATTAGACTCGCTATTTGTCGCAACCGCGTTTATATGCAGCCACCCTTACACGAACGCGACTGGTGAAACCGTGGGTTGACATAATAGGATAAAATAGTGTAATGCAGAAGGCTCATTAATGAGACCACGTGAGGAGGAACTGACAGTGAAGGTATTATGGAGTAGTCTAAAAAGTCATAGTTTCAGTTGTGGAATGCATGCTTTTAGCTGTGTTGCTGTGGGAGTGGTGTCTTTGCATCAGTGAGTGGGTGAGTTCAGTGACGCGGCAAATATAGGGAAGTGAGTCTTCTGTATTTTAATATTCTGTGTCAATATTCGGTATTTCTCTCACGTATCACGGGACTGTTCCAGACAAAGCCAGATATCTGTCTACACTATGAATTTATTTTAAAAGCTAACTAGACTCCGTCAGTTTCTTGTTTGCGCGACGATTTCGTAATAATTAATGTAGAGGGAATTACTATGTATGTAAGCAAAATCTTGAGATTTGTGAGGAAATCTGAGTGATTTTGAATCTACGCGACATAGGGACGATGTTTGTTTATTCGAAGGGGTCGTAGGCGTTTGTATGAAATATAATGTCTTCGATAGGAGGAAGATAAAACGAAAATTATTATGAAAATTAACTGACGTTAAGCACAAGTTCCATTAACCTTTTTTTGTGAAATATATATGTATAATGGATATACATATATATTTCACACCTACGGCGAAGAAGATAGAGAGACACGTTCGTCTTCCGATACAGGGATCACTGGTAAAATCAACATTTTTTTTCACAATTTGAAGATCAGATCTAGGACTCAGGCAGGGAACCGCGCTAGGTCCTAGGTAATATCAATGAAAAGGTTCTACAAAGTAAAAGTTTATTTAGGATTCAAAGGACAGATAAAAGGCTTTCGAAGGACTAAGCTAACAAAGTATGTACATTGTAATTCATAAGTTTGTTCTAGCGTACCTACTAGTAAAAATAATATAAAGCTACAATATTGCGTGAGAAAGTAAAAACTTTGAACAGATGAGCGGGTGTTTAATTAAAACGTTATTAGTGTAGTAATTACATAAATAACTCGAATCCTTAATTATTCTGAGTGCTTACAAATGTTAACAACACAAAGAAAGGTTATCTTGGAGAAAAAAATATGAAGGTATTTGAAAAGCTCTTTGAAATTCTTTACGTAGGTAGATAAACAATTTAGGTTAAAAATAATATTGAAGTTTATTTTACCTTTCAGGAGCGAAAAGTTTAACCAGACTTACCAAGGGGCACCGTATTACCCTGTACTAAATGGGTTGAGGAGGTCAGATTGGCTGCCTTTCTATGTAAAATACTGGTGTTCAGCTGCATCCGGTTAGACTGGAAGCCGATCCCAATATAGTTGGGAAAAGACTAGACAGATGATGATTTTATCTTTCAACTCAGTTTTTGGGTGGATGATTAATCTTCGCAAGACAAAAACAGGTCTAATCATGACTCTGGGAAGCACTTTAATCTAAAGCGAGCTTTATTGCCATATCATTACGGATTATAGTTACATTACATTACGGGAGCGGAAGCCTAGTTTGTCAGAAACTATTGATATTCGATAACGCAAGATCTCAGAATTATTCTGAGATCAAGTTATTAACTAGGTATCTACAAACTAATTCGTGTAAGAGAGTGAACAGCTCAAGTCGACTCTGCGCTTATACTTAAGTAATCATTCATAAAGTTGGCTTATTCTAATAGGTAATTTATAAAGGAAATCATCATTTTCCTGCCCTTATCCCAATTTATTTGGGGTCGGCCAGCATGTATTCTTCTTCCATACTTTTCCATTATTTAATTTCTTGCCACATCATCCTTCACACAGTCCATCCATCGTTTCTTTGTTCTTCATCTACGCTTATACCCATCCACATTCATACTCAAAACTTTTTTCACGACATTTTCCTCATTTCTCCGCATCACATGCCCATACCAAGCCAACTGATTACCACACAACTTTTCAGTCACCGACGCCACTTTCAGACTTCGTCTTAAGTACTCATTTATTATTTTATCCATTCACGTAACACCACACACCCCCTTAGCCCATATTCCCTTATTCCCATCTCAGCCACAAGCCAAATGCCTTTTATTCATCCCTTTTGTGGCCCAGCATTCTGATTCATACAAAACAGCAAGCCTAATGTATGAATGACATCATCATCTGCCTAGCCTTTTCCCAACTATGTCGGGGTCGGCTTCCAGTCTAACCAAATGCAGCTGATGACAGTATTTTACATGGAGCGACTGCCTATCTGCCTTCCACAAGCCAGTTAGTACTGGGTAATACGATACTCTCTGGTAAGACTGGACTGGTTGTCAGACTTTTTGGGCCACTGACTACCTAAAGACTGTCAGAGATCTACAAATGACAGCCGGGACAACGGCTTTACGTGCTTTCCGAGGCACGGAGGAAATTTGGTATGTAATGGGTGGTCACCCATCTACAGATCAACCTAGGCAAGCACGGCTTGACCTAAAGATCGACCCGAGCAACTGAATGACAATGTTATAAAAATAAAAACTAACCAATCTTTTCTATTCTTAACCAGATCCTCACTCCTCATGATACCGTAACCAAATTACCAGTACCAAAGACAATAAATCCGACAACCGAGAGGTTTGAAAACAAACGATTTTGCAGCGAACGGGTTCGAGTTGGAGAACGCTGGAAACTTTCTATTTGCCTAATTAACTACATTCAAGGGTCCCTTTCTTGATTAGATCACGTATTGGAAGGATCAGAACGGATCTGAGTCAATACGAAACTTACTTTTTATTGTTGTTTGGTTCCGAATAAACTGGCTGTTGGACTATTGAAAATGATTAGCGAATGTTTTTGTTGATACTGATACTGCTAGCCTGCGTCATCCCACTGCTGGGCAAAGGCCTCTCCCCGTGACTTCCAGTTGTTTCGATCTAGGGCTAATATGGGCCACTGGTCGTTGGTTCTGTCCAGCTCGTCCCGCCATCTTCTTTTGTTGATAGTACTAAATAAATTAGCCTCTATTTTCCAACTGCTGAGAATCTGGCTTCATCGTGAGAGGAATTGGGACCGGGCTATATGCCCAGTGCGAATGGACAGATTTTACATAATAATCTCCGAATGTTTGGTTCTGGGATGTTCATGCTAGTATCCTGACGACATTTTCCACCTACCGTTTCAGAGGTATGAAATAAATGGCGGTCTATCGGTCTACCTGCAACTCGTAAGATGAGTGCATTGGTAGTTGGACACCACTGCTCTTACACTTTGTTGGTAGTATACACTATCTCGTACATGTTTGTTCATAGTTCCTAAGAATTGAGTATAATAACAATGCATTATGTGTTGTTTTTTCATGTTTCGTATCTCTTTTTTTTATTGTAATGTTGGAAAATAGTTTTGATTATGTTTATTTTCATTCTAATTCTGTTACCTTATTGTAAATTTCGTATTTTGTTTACAATTCTGCCCAGCCTTATATTGTTTAACTTGATTTTTATGTTCAACCAATAACTTGTATGCGTGATGTATACATACTGTTAAAGCTGGCACTTCCTTGATGTATTTGTCAAAAATTTCGTGATATTGGATGAAAACAAAATGTTTTTTATGCTTTTTGCGATATAGTTCACTTTGTTTTAATGATAGAACGCGAATATTTGCCCAGATCTGCCAAGTATAGTGCCACCATAATATGTATAAGTTGGTTATAAATCTGTATAAAATTCGAATGAGGTACATCCAGTAAGTCTATTTATAGTCTAGTCTATCGATTATTTTGGTGTATTGTCGATACTTGGACATTGTTAACTAATCACTATAATTAAGCGTTGGGCCAGAACAATAATTAATAGTCGATTAATGTAATATAACATTTAATTAAACCAGGACGTCGAATCTGATAGATATGCCTAGACACTCTCGCCGAGATACTCCGAGACTGGGTGAGTGCGAGAGTGTAGATAGTAGCTCGTTTAGCCTCTTCTTCGCTTGCTCTTCTTCGTATGTCGGTTCCTTCCGAGACGTCCCGGAAGAGATATTGAGAGACCTCTCGGACGAGAGTGTACAGCCACCTTTATAATAAAACAGGCTAGTGGTTTTCTAATTTATTGTCACTATTGTACTTAAATTGGTACATGGATGGCGGTATCAATTGTACTGTTTTGTTACTTAGGTACTCACACTTTAGATAGTAAGATGTGGTTATGCCAATTTCAGGAGAAGAAGGACTCTTTTTTGTTTTCATGAACGAAGTTTAACTGTGCCATTGCTAAGTTATGTTGTAATTGTTTGTAAAATAATTTAAGTGATTACTTATGTTAACATTTTTATGCTTAAAGAACGTAAGAACCGTTAAAGAAAACAACGCTTTTCACAGTTCTAACTTCAAGCAATTACTAAACTACAGAATAAAAATCGTATCTTAAATAATTACTTTTTTTCGAGTGATCACTTTGACTTGTGTATAGACACGAGGACACGAATTTTGTGATAAGAATGGGTGTAAATTTAGTATGTTTTTGAATTCTAACAAGCCAACAAGTAAATGCTAGCATATACTGCGTTTTATAACTAAAAATCGAGTAGCTATTTACTATAATAAAAGTTTAGTCAGATATTATCTCTCAGTCCAGCAAATGTGCTGTTGTGATTATATCTCTAGTATAATCTATGTTTATCTGCGGCTTTGAAGCCCTCACCACGGAGTACCCTCCACCCCGGGGCCCTATGAATAAATGAAGAAAGCAAAAGTGCGTTCCACGTGGTCCCCTTTGAAGTCGTTTGAGAAGCTCTCCCATTAAACGACTCTATTTAAATACAGGATAAACCAACACTATGTTTTTTCCTTGAGACTACTAAACTTGTTTATTTTTAGAGGAGTAAAATTGGCTGTTTACTAAATTATCCTTCTTGAACTAAACTAGAAATTGTAAAGCATAAAGGCTGTAAAAATATCCTTAACGAAGCCGAAAGGCACTTGTTCTCCCCATCATTGCTATCATTTTTTTTTTTGTACCCTCTAGAACCCTTGGGAACCTTCTAGTTACAGAGGTATTGGAGGTCAAAGTTACAAATTTTTCACTAGTTTTTTTTTTTAAAGTAAACTTATTACTTTAAGTAATAAGTTTACTTTAAAAATGGTGTTATAGTAATGGTAATGGTATTATACAGTAAACGGTTCTTGGACCTCCCCAAGAACCGTTTACTGTTTAAAACACCATTTTTGGGTTGAAAAATCACGTTTTACGGTATAACTCAATGTTACACACTGATGCTGATGGATGCTTTGAATAGTAACAGGTCATGGAGGTAATTAGAGTGAAGTTAAACCCTTAAAAAACAGTAATTTTAAAAAAACTTGTGAAAAAAATTGGAAGTTTCACCACCAATACCTCCGTAATTAGAAGGATTCCAGGTATGGTCCAGAACAAAAAAATTATCGCAATGACGGGGAGAACAAGTGCCTTTCGGCTTCGTTAAGGGTCTATTTACACCCGTTATAGTTAAACTTTTGACTTCAGTGTAAACCATCTAATCCCCACAACCCATTGAAATACGCATCTAAAAGAAAAAAAATCAATCACAAACTTTGTTGTACACAAAAAGTTAAGCCCCATTCACACTTATATTATCTATAGGCAGAATATAGGTCAGATGTAAAACGAATTGCGGAGTCGCTCTATGTCAGTTAGACCCGCTGACACGCCGTGAATGCGCCCTAATGAACTGATGTTACACCATTCAAAGGGAACTTTTTCAACTAAACTTTAAATATACCTACAATTATTTTGCTATCGCGTCGATTGAAAGGGTGAATCGTGGAATTCTGTTGAATGTATTGTGGAATGTTGTTGGTTTGGTTTATTTTATCGCTGTTTTATTGGTTGTTGACGTCTGATTAAACGTAGGGGTACCTTTTCAACGGTTTATATGCCAAAAGAAATTAAAAGAAGAACATGATTTCACCTTCTTTTTTCTGCTTGCTCTGTCCCACATCTGGGCAAAGGCCTCCCTTCACACTTTCTATGTCTCGCGAACCCACGCGTCCTCTGATGGGTCCTCTTCCAGCTCCTTTAACGAAACCTGTCCAGTTCGTCCCGCCATCTCCATCGTGACCTGCCACGACCCCGCGTCATTGTGTTAGACTCATTTCGAACATAAATTGAATAATCGTATGTTTTTGTAGTTATTTGTAAGTAGTCTATTTATTTATTTACAGGTGTGTGCTGAATTGGGAGATACGCATTTTGTGTCAGTGAAGTCGTTCAGATGTTTTATCCTTTATTAGTATTGTTTTCTTCCTTGGCAATCCAAATCTCACTCATTCACTTTCACTCACTTACAAATCTCATGTGTAAGTCTCCTTACTCAACACAGAAAGAAAAATAAAGACATTTTGACTTCATACTGCATAAATCACTATAACACCACATCTATTACTAAACAAATCTGAAACTTCGACCTGTTTCTGTCAAACTTTTGAAGATCAGAGATGGAAGAATATTTTTAATTTAGTCATTTGGGCTTTAGAATAAACAAACACACACACATACATCATCTGGGTAGCCTTTTCCCAACTATGTTGGTGTCGGCTTTCAATCTAACCGGATGCAGCTGAATGTCAGTATTTTACATGGAGCAACTGCCTATCTAAGCTCCACAACGCAGTTAATACTGGGTAATACGATACCCCTTGGTAAGACTGGTTGTCAGACTTTCGTGCCACTATCTGTAACGACTGTCAAATATCTACAAAATGACAGCCGGGACTAACGGTAACATGCTCACTGAGGCACGAAGTAAACTCGGTATGTAATGGGTGGTCACCCCATCCACGACCAACCTAGGCAAGTGCGGCTTAACCTAAAGATAGACCCGAGCGGCTGTTATTATTTACCCACGAGGTCCTCGAGTAAATAATATTAAGACATTTACTACGCCGTGGAGGTGCTGGTCAGAAGACCCCACACCTAACAACACCTACAATTTTCTTTTTGTTTTTGTTTCTGTGTTTTTTACTAACAATAGTTTTTAAGAATAATGTTACTAACAATTGGGCCTAGTTGCCATAAATAAACAAATATTTAATTTAATTTAATTTTATGCGCAAATTCACCCCTAATAATACAAAAATACTTAGCCCAAACAACAGTTTCAAGAGTCCAATTGACGTGCGCTGTTGGTCCAATGGAAATGTATCGAGCAATGTAACATCGATCACCGCGATTGACAGTCAATTAACTATCTCTATTTAATTTAGTTCGCAATGAAAAAGGCCTACTTGTAATTGACAAGTGCAATTTGTATTGGCTGCCTATGCGTTCAACGGTATTTTTGGTCGGGTATTTATTTATTTATTTATTTGGATCTATATGAATAACAAGTGAATATTTACATTATACAAACTACAAATCTATAATAGAAAAAATAAAAATGTACAAGTATCAAAACGGTTACAGGGCGTCAAAAAATTCGTCCACATCGCTATCAACAGGAAAAGTACCCAGAAGGCTGGTAGCATTGCCACGTTGGATGGCAATGCTGAAACTTTGGCCAAAAAATAGGCCCGCCCTTTGGTGACGTGAAGAGTCGACCAACCGCTTGGCGATTTCCCGAAATACTAGGTGGGTACACGGACCCCTGGCTCAAACACATAACTACCAATTAAATTATTGTACTTGCACCGTTTGAGGTTTTCAGCACCTGCAGTAGCCGCTTGATCTTTGGATCTCCAACAAAAGATACACAGATACAGTATAGGTCAGTCACACAGATACGGTATATAGTTATACAAAGGTTCTTTTAAGTGTGTTCCTTCAATTACAGGAGACCATAGCATGCACATAAAACTAGGTATTAACGCAGAAATTAAAAAAAAAAAATATGCCAAAAAAAAAACAAAATAATAAAAAGCAGTATTGTAGACTGATGTCTATTTTGATCTGGCTGATTTTTATCGCACCACCTGCCTCGTTGGTCTAGTGGTCTGAAGCGCGACTGCTGGACAAACGGTCCTGGGTTTGATGCCCTGGTCGGGAAAAGTGTTGTTGGGTTTTTTCATCAGGAATTTCTCAGTAGCAGCCACGGAGTCTAGATTAATGCCCGGTTAATGCCAATAGGCTTGCCTCCTATGACATGGGACTTGATCATAACTGGT
Source organism: Noctua pronuba (assembly GCA_905220335.1). NCBI lineage: Eukaryota > Metazoa > Arthropoda > Insecta > Lepidoptera > Noctuidae > Noctua > Noctua pronuba. The sequence continues at coordinate 11,731,241 of LR999896.1, forward strand.
GAAATGTGGGTGAACTATTAGGTGCACTTCTGCCTAAACCTTTGGGGATTAGAGACGTGATGTTGTTGTGTTACATGATTAAGATATTAAGTTGATGGTAGAAAAGTCTAAAGAATTATTGATTAACGGTGCAACAACCCATTGATAATCATGATTCTTACGAAATAAAATATGACGGGTTGGTTACCAGACAATCATGACATGTCTTTACAAAGGTGCATTTGCATAATCTCTAATTGCCGTATGGATTGACAGTCAGACCTAGTATTTATTTATTTATTTACAACTAATTATAGCATTACAGACCAAGTCCAATACGATGCTATAAGACATAAAATAAAACAATATAAAAAAAGTAAAATCACACCCAGTAAAAATAATTATAGCTATAGTTAAACATGGCCAAGCTTATAGTTGCATACCGTTACCGTTGCATGCGTTGTAGTAGTCCTAATCAAACAGGAAACTGCTACTCATCCTTGCTAAGCATCCCTTACTAGACTTACGATACGTCATTCAAATGCTGTACTGCCACCGCATTGTAACCGCTAATCGCAACTGTGGTTACCAACCATTAGTCGCCGGTTACTAGACGAAGGTAAATTGATAATCTATGCTTGGCGGAAAGCACCCCGAATCTCACTTCAATCCAATCCAGGGTGACTGGTAATTAGTGACCGATACTTACCCACGTGATTGTACTCATGATAACAAACAACTTTCCCAAAGAAACATTTTTATTAATACTCATTCACTTTTATCACAATAACGGAACAGCTCAACACGCTGCAAGCAGCCGAGCGCGATGGCCTATTAATAAAATTTGTAAGAAGTAAACGGAAAAATTTGCAGATGCAATGGCAATTCTGTGGCCACATAAACACTTCAAAATATTACATTTTCGACGAAAGTGGACCTGTACAATCATTTGTAGTTGGAAAAATATTAAGGTGCATTTAAAAATCAACCTTAAGGTGCCCAACATACAGGGTGTAAACGGACCCTTCACGAAGCCGTCAACCAAGCATTCTGTACATCAAACTAAGTAATTTTAAGAAAAATGTTTACACCTTTTAAATATTGCTGTACACTTATTTTGCATTCGACATTTAGTAAGTACGTCATCTGCATACTATTTTAAATGTAAGACCGACATTCAGTGAAAACACGGCTGAAAAGCCAGTGAGCCAAACAGTAGCCCCCGCTTGAATCCACACTAATGATGCAAAACTTTCCTTACAGCAGTTAATATAGTGCGGCTGCATATTATTTACCGTTTGTTTTTATTATGGAGCCAGGACATTAATGCGATTAACGTGTCTCGGTATGTGGTCTGTAGGAATTTGTCTCCATTATCTTCATCGGTAGCTTTGTTCAACCCTCTGCTGTCTATGCCTCCTCCCTTTTGTACGAGTCTCATTCAAGTCTTCATCGCCATCTTCTGTATGTCGTCCAACCTGGATGGTTGAAATTCTGACTGTTGGTCTACAAACCGCGCTCCTTCTTCTGTCTTTCGGTAACCAAAAAGGTGAGCAATGACTCTAACCTTCGTTGCTCACCTTTTGGGATTGGAAATGCATTTTGTGAATTTACGGCCGAAGAAACTCACGTAATTCAAATAATTATTAAGCTGGAATAATCAGTGGTTTAACCGTGATTTTCACCGATGGGTATGGCCATGGTTTAATACTTTATATATGGAAACGCGCAAAAATTAAAAAAAAAATAATAAGAAGAAATCGAATCGAAAAATAAGATAATCTGTCTGCTGGGCTACCATGTGATATCGAGTTTTAGAAAAACGGCTTCTAGAGCGTTGTTTATCACTCATTGATGCCCGTGGAATGTACAGTCAACACAAAGTATTACTTGACCATGATCTGAGGGGAAGATAGATCTAGTAATTGCTACAAATGACTGTACACAAATGTCATCTGACAGCCTTTCTAAAGCTGTGTCACATTTACGTCCGGGTACTCTAAAATATTCAACAGAATCATTCAACCTCGCTTTATTTAACTAAATAATGTATTCCCAATAATGCTCACTGACCAAATTGAGCACTGTAGGTCAGATGGACCCGCTGACGTTATATATTCGCTATCGGATTACGTGTGCCGTTTGTAAGTCTAATCGCCACTACGGCCGCGTTTGACCGCAGTGTGGGAGGGTTGGCCCAAATGTAATGTAGATCTAATTGTGATGCAATAGAGGTGGTGCAGCTATTGTGGGGTAAGAGATATAAAAGGCAGAGCTACCTTGATAAACTTTGTGCAGAGTTACAAGGCTAGCGCAGATTAGGGAGGACCGCGTCGAAACGCAATGCATCACAAATATAAATATACTAGCTTTTACCCGCGGCTTTGCTTCGCGTTAATTTAGAATTTCACAATCAATTCGGGTTGTACTCTGCTTGTAATAATATAATTCAATCATGATTCGTAAGACTCGACGCGCCATTTATTATTATAAGAACGTTATTGTTGTTTTCCTCGGGAACAGTACTTTTTTTCGGGATGAAAGGTACCCTATGTCCGTTTTTGTACACCTGACAACGTTTATGAAAAAAATCAGGATGATCGGTTCAGTGGTTTAGGCGTAAAAAGGTAACAAACAAACAAACAAACAAACTTACTTTCGCATTTACAATATTAGTAAGGATAAAAAAGGGCGCTTATGTATTACACCGGTATCTTTCTTTTTTGACAATTTGTATGAACCATCATATAGTAGGTACTGGCAGGTAGCATTGTGTCGCACCGCACTGGCGGATCGCTCGATTTTTTGAGGCCGATGTAATGCGCTGCGGTGCGGCCTTTCTGCAGTTTGCGACGGTTCGAACAAAATACAGCAAAGTATAACAAAAAGGATGTAGTCAAAGGGCTGAACCACCATGTTGCCGAGCGGATCGTCGATACTGCTGCATGTTAAAGCACTCCCGTATTGTTTCTCGCTCTAGTAAATGACAGTTCTGAGCGAAAGAAAAGGATAAGAGCATGGTAAAATGCAATTCTATGCTGCTAGATGCGGTTCAAACCTTAAGTAACACTGCTATGATGTCAGCAAAAAGGAAGGAGCCCGCAAGGGCCGATGCCTGCCGGGGCTGCGGGACTGTTCGAAAGAGATACCGCAGCCCTGGAACACAAAGGGCAAAGGAGGAACATGAATGGTTTTTAGTCAGTACGAGTCTGACAGTCATTTGATGATTTCCCATCTGAAAAGAAAAACAAAAAAAGTAACACTACTATAAGAAGTGGTGATACAGGCCCTGAAAGCCAAAGCAGTCCGCATCCTCGCTACCACCACACAATTGAATATCGAACTAGCTGCTGATTCGTCAGTACCCTTTTATTTCCTTTGACTAATTTGTTGGAGCGCTGCTAGGCCAATTATTTTCATACTGCCTCGGATTGAGACTATTGTAGGGTAAATCAATGGCTTCTGGACTGAAGTTCTGTTGATTTCAGGTGTTAAAAATCTTGGATATGCGAACTCGAGTTGTGGCAGTCGCTTTCCGGCATTTGCTAGAAGCGTGCTGCCGAGCACATCGTCGATGCTGCCGGGTGAGATAGCATTCACGTTCTGTTTCTCGCTCTAACAAATGGCGGTTCTGAGCGACTGAATTAATGTATCTTCGGTGGGGGAACTAGATGGCAGATAAATGTCCTGTATAGCTATACCACTCCACTGGTTATATATAGGGTGACTGGTAATAAGTGATCGATATTTAAACACGTGATTGCACTCATGATAACAAACAACTTTCCCAAAGAAACATTTTTTTTTACGAACACCGCATACGGAACGTGGCGGCCGTCCTGTGGCGCGGGCGCCGGGCTCCCCTTACGGAGCGGGCTTGCGAGCCGCGCGGTTGCTCTGCCTACCCACTGTTGCACGGTACGTTAGTAATGAGACAGAACAGCGTCACGCGGCTAACAGCTGATAGGTCACAGAAATTTATACGGCTGTTGTGTTATTGGGAGAATAGTGAAAGAGTTTAAAAAAAAAAATTCTTTGGGAAAGTTGATTGTTATCATGACTACAATCACGTATTTAAGTATCGGTCACTAATTACCAGTCACCCTATATCTGTATATCTCATATACATCCTTATTTCCCTTGGTCACGGAATTACGCGTGAACGGCTGGACCGATTTCGCTAATTCTTTTTTTTTTGTTGTTTGTTATTGTCAGAAGGTTCTTATGAAAGAAAAAAAAAAACTTGCCTCGGTGGGTAGTAGGTGGGTAGTAGGTAGGTAGTAGGAAAAGGCGCATTGCAACGCAAGCTGCACACAGCTAGTTTATAAATAAATGCTATTTTGATATCTACGTAACTTCGTCTGCTTCTCGAATACAAAAAAGAAACTTATTTAAAACTTGAACGAATAAAACTCGACCTCAAAAATTATTCTCGGGAACGTCCTGCCGATGCACAAAGAATCTTATGTTCTAACTCAGATCATGGTCTACCCATGCGAGAAACACCGAAATCCGTTTGGTTTTTGCTGACAAACCATCAAACATATTCACTGATTATTCATTTGTAGTATTTGTTAAAGGTACCTATTCCTCAAAGCGCAACTATTTTTAAGCGCAACCAAATAAGCGCAACTAAATTATTCCTACATACTAATCAAAAATTTGATATGTATATTTCTCAAAGCGCAACCATGATGAAAAATAGAGATGGGTATGATGGATTCATTAACCATATTTTTCATCATAGTTGCGCTTTGAGGAATAAACATAATATTTTTAATTTGAATTTATGAGCACAACTAATGGTTGCGCTTCGAGGAATAATTTAGTTGCGTTTAGTTGGTTGCGAGTTGCGCTTATAGGAATACTCCATTTGTTAGGATATTCGCAATCATCCTTTTGACAGAAACCCAATATTCATCGGTAGCAGTGTAAGTAACCGGGTTGATATTTTCCATTGCATTAACTAGCTTATTTGTGGTAAAGGTAATACAATATCATGTGGTTTACTTAAATATTAAATGAATATTATATAATGTATTGTAGTATTAATGATATTATTGTGAATGTTGTAGTATCACATTTATCTGTTGCTATAGATTATTCACGCTTTTGACATAATTGATGTTTTGACTAAATGAATATTAAGATGTTTATAACAAACTAGCTGTTCCCCGCTACTTTCGTCCGCGTAGAATTATTAAAAATACAATTTTCCCCGTTTTTGCAACATTTTTCATTACTGCTCCGCTCCTATTGGTTTTAGCGTAATGTTATATAGCCTATAGCCTTTCTCGCTGAATGCGCTATCCAACACTAAAATAATTTTTCAATTCGAACCAATAGTTCCCGAGTTTAGCGCGTTCAACCAAACAAACAAACTCTTCACCTTTATATATTAGTTTAGATATAGCCTTCCTCGCTAAATGCGCTATCCAACACTAAAATAATTTTTCAATTCGAACCAGTAGTTCCCGAGTTTAGCGCGTTCAACCAAACAAACAAACTCTTCACTTTTATATATTAGTTTAGATATAGCCTTCCTCGCTAAATGCGCTATCCAACACTAAAATATTTTTTCAATTCGAACCAGTAGTTCCCGAGTTTAGCGCGTTCAACCAAACAAACAAACTCTTCACCTTTATATATTAGTTTAGATAAGCATCATGATTGTATGTATATTTTTTTCGTTTTCAACTCCATAGAAGGATAATTAAAAACTATTTAATGGCCAGTACGTCTTTAAAAAGTTCAAACGACTGTTTTATTAAATACACCGAAAAAAAAACTTTAGCTTTTATTCAAAGTGCATGGCAACAAAGTTTGGGTCTTAAAGGACTCGAGACAATTACTTTTTAAGGGTTCCGTACCGCAAAGGGTAACCAACGGTACCCTATTACTAAGCCCCCGCTGTCCGTTCGTCCGTCCGTCTATCTGTCAGCGGGCTGTATCTCATGATCCGTTATAGATGGTTGGAATTTTCACAGAATGTGTATTTCTGTAGCCGCTGTAACAACAAAAAAATAAATTTAAAATTAAAGGGGAGCCCCCTACTACGATGGTACTCCTTCATGCGTGAGTCCAACTCGCACTTGGCCGCTCTTTTATAACATTACACAATTTATTTCAAACCTTGAAATGGAAGTAAGTTAGAAGCCACATAGCCACTTCGAACATGTTTATAACATAACACATCACACGTCCATATTCCCTAGCGGGTTAGGTTTGGTTAGTTAGTGACATCCATATTTCGCCAATTACATTTAAGTTCCATGTACACTTGTCCAGTTTTGGACATAGACCTCTCTAAAGCCGTGCCACACAACACAGTCCTCAGCATGTAGTTGGCCCAGCCACCTTTTTAAGGTCGTCGGCCCACCTGAGGGGGGCGTTTCATACTACGCCGGCACGTGCTTTATACAGCTTTTATTAAAAAACGTGTGGTGTATAAGGGCAGACAACCCGACTGGACCCGTTGGTCCCGTGTGTCATTTGTAGATCTTTGACAGTCGTTAGGTAGTCAGTGGCTCAAAAAGTCTGACAACCAGTCTCACCAAGGGGTATCGTATTACCCAGTACTAACTGGGTTGTGGAGGTCAGATAGGCAGTCGCTCCGTGTAAAATACTGGTATTCAGCTGCATCCGGTTATACTGGAAGCCGACCCCAATATACTTGGGAAACGGCTAGGCAGATGATGATGAACCCGACTGGATAACTTTCTAAATGGGGCCAACATCATAAACGTGAAAAAAATATTTAGAATACGATGTTGTTCCCACGGAAAAATTGTGGAAGAACTTTTACACATACCATACCTTTACACGCTGTATAGTAGCCAAATAACAATGCTCAACTACATAACATCAGGCCTTTAATCCCCGAAGGGTTGGACAGAGGAGTACCTAATATTCCACCCACATTTCGCCAGTTATGTTAAAAGTCCCATGTGAGCGAGCCTATTGCTATCAACCGGGCACAAATCCAGACTCTATGGCTGCTACTGAGAAATTCCTTGTAAAAAAAACCAAACAACAGTTTGCCTAACATGGGACTCGAACCTAGGACCTCAGGCATATGTATCCAAGCGGCTCGAGACGGCATTACGTTTTCCAGGAAAACACGTTACTTGTTAGCAAGGTAGCCATCGGCAACGCCCTAGTAACTAATCACGCGAGACGCGTCGCGTGAGCACAAGAGACTCGTGCGACACCGCACCACCTTTATGACGCAAGGTACTGCGTCATCGCGCTAACAGGCGCAGAGGAGAAATGTGGGGTAAGACGAAGTCGTTTGATCGGCAGCGCGCGCGCAGGCGAAGGCGACGCGAGGGTGGGACGGGAGCGAGACAAAAACAGACCGTGTCGTCATTATGTATTTATGTTTATTTTGTTTAGCCTACGTTATATATTTTTTTGTAGTGTTATTATATTTCTAATAGATAGTTGTTTTATATTATAACCCGAGTACTATTTATTTTATTTGCCTATTCATGTTAAAAATATTTATGCTGTCTTGGCTTCCGTACGTGTTGTTTTTTTTCCACGGGTGACCACTGAAAACCAGCGCTTTGCTGTGGGCTCCCCATAGTACAGCATCATGCTGAGTGGTAACCTGCTTGTCGCAGTCACGACGTGCAAGATGTTAACGTATTTCTTTTTTTTGTCCCGTCCTGTTGTTATGCGTTGTACTTACCTGTGTTTATTGTATTTTTTTTGTTATTTTGTATGATGCACGTCATGTCCCTGCGACAAATAAATATTTTTTCTTTCTTTCTTTCTTTCATGCTTAGCAGCCGCGCTTGCGACAACTACTACTATTTCAATTAAGCCTTTAAACCCAATAAAGCAATGATTACAAGATCTAATTGAAGTCCAGACAAAGGTCTCGTGTGTCCCTATCGACAAACGATAATATCTACCATATCGCTCCTATATGGTAGATATTATCGTTTCGCTCCTGATAATCTGGTCACTAATAACGTTTCAATTTGACTATAACAATGGACCTTCTAATTGTTAATTTGCAAGTTACTAAATGAGAGATTAAACAATACAGGGTATTGATAGCTATAACGAGCGCTTTGTTAGTATTTGTTAATCTTGGAACAAAGTTTTTGAACTGTTTTCATTTGGCTGACCGTTTTTAGTAAGCCTAGAGGTAGTTTTTATCAGCACAAAACGCACTCAATCGTTAAAATAAACTTTAATTTATCTATTCAAACAATTAAGGGTCTGTTTGTAATTGATTATACGGTACTTAATAATAAATAATAATAATAAAAATGTCTGCCTGTTTGTTCCGGCTAATGTCCGAAACGGCTGGGCCGATTTTGACGACACTTTTATTGGCAGATAGCTGATGTTATAAGGAGTAGCTTAGGCGACGTGGGCTAAAGGGCTGGTTCGAGGAGGCACGAGAGAAGAGCTCTTGGAAGAAATTGGCCTTTAGCCATTAGTGGGACAGTTCAGGCTAAAAAAAAACCAATCCGTGTTTACGTTCATTTGCATTCAGTAAAAAGCTCTTATTTCGAAATAATAAACGGACACTTTAATTTATTTATTTGTGTAGAGATAGATGAATAAGCATGTCACGACCACCAACTCTATACTACACGAAGAAAAACCGCAAACGGAAAAAAAACACACATATCGCCCAACGTTCAATCTCGCCCTAAATAAGGCATTAAGTGCGTAGTTTTTGTCAGCATACATGTAACGTTTGATTAAAGTAATAAATCGAGTGCGATACTACAAGACGGTTATCTGGCTTCCCGGCACGGAATTAAGCGGTGATAGTACCCCGCTCCGTCGTAAATTGTCCCTCAAACCTACTTTATTTAACATCGCAGTATAAGAGAAACCAGCTAATTATGCTATTGCGGCTCTCTCCAGACAATTACCTTCAACTTTATTGTATTGAATAGTGTTAAGATTTTAGTGAATGGATTTTGTAGCTGAATTTTAAGACGGATTTATTTTGGATTGGGGAGCGGAGCGGAGCTGGCTGGGCACTTTAGTACCTACTAACATGGGTACCAGGGGCCCCAATCTATACAATAAATAAAAATTGAAGTGTCTGTTTGTAATTTCTAAATAACAGCTTTTTACTGAATGCATTTGAAAGTATATACGGTACTTTTAACAAAAACATTTTATTTTTGTTTGTCTGTCTGTTTCGGCTAATCTTTGAAACGGCTGTACCAGTTTTGACAGGACTTTTATTGGCAGATAACTGATATTATAAGGAGTAACTTAAGCTACTTTTACTTTAGAAAAAGGATTAGGGTTCCGTGCAAAAAAAAATCCTTGAAATTGTAAATAAAATCCGGTTCAAATAGGGAAGTAATATTTTTATAATAATTTTACGCGGACGGAGCTACTCTACTAATAAAATCGTGCCAGTATGGCCTATCATCGACGCAGTAATTGTTGGTTTAAAGGCGTCATTATGGTTTCCCAATGATGTGGCAGTGCCACTATAAATCATTGGTCTAGGAATAGGCTGGTTGTTGAATAATCTCCTGTTTTCATTTCCTTTCACTACCAATACAGGGATTTAGGGTTAGGAGCTTACGAACGTTTAAAACAATGGTAATAGCATAGTCTGACTACGGCTGTTATAATGGCTAATCATTGCTAATAACATAAGCTTTAGAAGTGATTTTAGGAGATTTTACAGAAAACAAAAAAAACTACTTTTTTGCAAAAAAATAAAACCGACTTCGAAAATACAAATAAGTGAAAAATAACTTAAGCTCCAGAAGTCGGTGACTTTTTATTGATTGATTCAGTTTTTTTGACACCGACTTCTAAAGCTAAAGTTATATTCCACTTTTTCACCACCTCCTTTTGAAAATCGGTTAAAAATAATTACCATGCATTTATAAAAGACAGTGAAGAACTTCGTGTTGGAATGAGTACTTAAATTACTTTGTAATGACAAAAGAAATCTTAAAAAATCACACCCAAAGAGTTGTGCTTGAAGTGAAAAGTAGTCGTTAAACTGTACTTGCGTATACTGATTTTACGAGCAATTTCAATTTTATGAGTCTGTGTTACGCGACAGAATGTTTCTTTTGTTCCTTTAAATAATTGAATTGCTGAAGGAATTTAAGTATTAAATAGTGATAGGGTACATACCTACGAGTGTTGAGATGGGAGCTTTGTGTTTAGGGGTTAATTAATTCGGAAATACCTAATTATTGACGTTTGGCTAATCAAATTATTAGGTATTACATCTCCTCGTGGCTTAATAATAACAGCCGCTCGGGTCGATCTTTAGGTTAAGCCGTGCTTGCCTAGGTTGGTCTTAGGATGGGTGACCACCCATTACATACTGAGTTTCCTCCGTGCCTCGGAAAGCACGTTAAGCCGTTAGGGGGATGTCATTTGTAGATCTTTGACAGTCGTTAGGTAGTCAGTGGCCCAAAAAGTCTGAAAACCAGTCTTACCAAGTGGTATCGTATTACTCAGTACTAACTGGGTTGTGGGTGGTATGTAATGAGTCTTCTTCTTCTTTATCGTGTGGTTAGTTCGTAACCTGGTGTCAGAGTTTTTAGGCCGCCCATGGGCCTCTGACTTGGCTTTACATGCCGTCAAGAAATATCTCTCAGGCATGCTGGTTTCCTCACGATGTTTTCCTTCACCGAAAAGCAAGTGATTACTGTACGCACATGAATCCGAAAAATCAGAGGTGCGTGCCTTGGGTTCGAACTCGAGACCTATGACTGAGTGATGATGATGAGTGGTTACCCATTACATACCGTGCGGCTGTTATTATTAAGCCACTAGCTTATACCTTCCTAATAAAAAATAGAAAGGCAAAAACATTTAAAACCAAACTCTAACACACTTCTGCCTCATCAAGATCAACTACGACCTCCAGTTTATTCGCAATGGGTATCAAATGACGCGCATGATCCGTATTTATTGTCCTTTTAGTATCGGATCGCGATTCTCGGATCACATCACGAATAACGCTTATCCGTGGATCCGAACTGGTTAACATATGATGTTGATAGTAGGTTGTGGATTTGAGTGGATGGTGTAAGGAATGCAGTGGAGTGTTTAAAACTTTTGCTTTTGTTTGTTGGGTGGCAAACAAGCAAGTGGCCCACCTCATCATCTGCCAAGCCTTTTCTCAATTTTGTTGGGGTCGGCTTCCAGTCTAACCGGATGCAGCTGAATACCAGTATTCTATATGGAGCGACTGCTTATCTGACCTCAACCCAGTTAGTACTGGGTAATACGATACCCCTTGGTAAGACTGGTTGTCAGAATTTTTGGGCCACCTAATGGGTGTAAAAGTACCCTTAACGAAGCCGAAAGACACTTGTTACTTGTTCTCCCTATAATTGTGATATTTTATTTTATTTTAAACCTTACCTGGGAATCTTCTATTTACGTAAATATTGGGGGTCAAATTTACAACTTTTTCACATGTTTACTTTACTTAAAATACCTTGAGTGCGTTACATTGAGTTTTACCGTAAAACGTGATTTTTCACCCCAAAAAAAAAGCATGAGGTCTTGGGTTCGATACCCAGGTCGGGCCAAGTGTTATAGGGTTTTTCTATCAGAAATTTCTCTGGATTTGTGCCCGGTTGGTGGCAATAGGCTCTCCCTATTACGTGGGACTTCAAAACATAACTGGGGAAATGTGAGTGTACTATTAGGTCCATTTCTGCCTAATTTTCGGGGATTACAGGCGTGATGTTATGTTATGTAACTAGTAAATATTGCTAACTACTTAACTGGATAAACTTAAAAAAGCAGTCAAAACAAAACTTGCTAAAATGTCCCGTAGGCGTTGAGACTACGCGATCGTAGCAAGAGTTGCTACGCGAGAGCTCATGGACTTGCGTAAAGAGACGAGCGTGGGCGCAACCTTTTGAACTACACGAGTGGGTTGCCAAAAGAGCATTTTGTTTTTTTGTTATCACGTTTCCATAGGAGTTGGAAATACTTTCATCATCTTTTGTTTTCTTGAAATGTCAAGTAACTCGAACCGTACAGTTAGTTTACTTTGTGTTTGTAGATTTTTTTTCCTGCTGTAAATTTTGAACATTTCTATTGCTTCTGGACTAATCCAGAGGTCGCAAAAACAACGACGTGGCTTCTAATTTCAAAGTACCACCCCGGAGTCTGAATTGTGTCTGGTTGATGGCAATAGGCTCTCCCCTATTACATGCGACTTAAACGTGACCCGGGAAATGTGGGAGTATTAATAGGCCCATTTTTGCCTAACTCTTCAGGGAGCACAGGCGCCATTCAAGTTATTTTACATAGATTTCCAGGCAAAAAAAAATGACACATTACTACATACCACTTGGTCAGTAAAGTTTTACTCCACCTGCCATCACCACGCCTTGCTAGGTGTCCTGCCCAACTCCATTTGAGTTCCATAACGGGATTTCCAATATCGAAGACCTTCGTACGTCTCCGGATTTCAACGTTTCCAACTATCTAGATAGTTTAAATACTTAGGTAGGTAAGAGCAAGCCCTGCATGTCCACGACGCGCAACACATCACCGCTTCACTAGTCACAGTCAATTGGCGGTGTAATCGGCTTTCAATTGGCCCATTAAGCGGTTAATCAGCCTAACGTATAATCTGGACGTCTCTAGTTGTCCACGTGTCTCAGCTAATGCCGTGTATATCATAACTTATACGAGGGAAAGCTAGTCTTAACACTAATTATAATTTAATGTCAGCCTAGTGGTGTATGACGCCGCTACACCTTTAGTTATAACATAACACCACGCCTGTAATCCCCGAAGGGTTAGGCAGAGGTGTACCTAATAGTAGGTACACCTCTGCCTACAAAAAATTGTTATAAACTCTATTATTAAACGATTCAAAGATCAAAAGCAACAACAACGAATTGCAGTGACAGACCGCAGCGACAACACAGGTTTCTATGAAAAACCGGCCAAGTGCAAGTTGGACTCGCCTAAAAAGGGTTCCCTACCTTCGTAGTAAGGGAGCCCCCTTTAATTTTTAATTTATTTTAATTATTTGTTGTTATAGCGGCAACAGAAATACGCATTCTGTGAAAATTTCAACTGCCTACCTATTACGGATCATGAGATACAGCCCGCTGACAGACAGACAGACAGACGGACAGCGGAGGCTTAGTAATAGGGTCCCGTTGGTTACCCTTCGGGTACGGAAACATAAAAAACTTCTACAGTTGACGCCTTTTGCCTTTGAAACAATTTTTTTTTAATGATGGGAAATCATCAAATAACTCCTCCCGCTCTGGGTGGAGTGGGAGGGAGTGTCAGACTTTTACTGACTAAAACCCATCCATGTTCCTTCTTTGCCTTTTGTGTTCCAGGGCCGCGGTATCACACCTTTTAAACCACTTCAAATTTATCCCCTAACCGCCATATATTGAAAGATTTCCCCATCGTCTCGGCCAGCCCGTGTGTACCCTAAACAAAGGTGTCAAGAGCGTTATCTAGCCGTCCCCAGAATTAACGGCGGAAGAGGCCTCCGCGCTCGGCAGCAATAAATTACGCCTCAAGTTGATCCCACTCAGCAGATAAATCAAATGTAAAGGACGGAATGGGAATTCGATGATGCCCCTGTTTATTTCGATTTAGGAAAGACCCTTGGCCCAATCCCGATTTGTGGATTCCCAACGTGAGTAGCGTTATCCAAGTTGTTCTTTATTGGGGTGCGTGTGACGACACGTGGGGTTTTGATACCGTATAAAAAGTAAGGGCAATAGAAAGGATCGATTTACGAAAATATAAGTTGGTGGAATGGTTCTATTGAGAGGTTAATTTTATTGCAGTATCATATATAAGTGTTATAAATACCTATTATTCAGAGAAATTCCTTTTAACACAGCGTAACATCTGCAATATGACGACACAAAACATTTTTTCCCCAAAACCTGTTCGGATATCCCGTAGTTAGTAAGTTGGTAACATTATTTACAATACAGGCACGCCAACGTCCCTGCCGCTGGGAATTAAGCAATAACAGAACTACGGAATAAACACCGAAAGATAAGTACATACAATACACTGGGCCACATATTCTGGGACGCGGTACTACTAAAAGTTTTCACATAAATCAGTGGGCTAACTTTATTCAAACGACTCTCCTGCGACATTCGTTCGGAATCCACGTCAAGTGAAACTTTGTCGAGTAGCTTCTTTGTAAAAGTGGCGGGAGTTACCGGGGTCCTCTTGAAGAGTTGGTTTGTTTCATGAACAGGTATGTAACTACTGTTGGACGGAGGGACGTTTAACAACAAACTGTTGCTTGTATCTTGAAGATAATGGGTGTAAAAGTACCCTTAACGAAGCCGATAGACACTTGTTCTCCCCGTCGTTGCGTTCATTTTTTTGTTATACACCATACTTGGGAACCTTCTAGTTACGGAGATATTGGGGGTCATAGTTCCAACTTTTTCACAAGTTTCTTTTTAATAAAAACAAATAATTGTTTCTGACTAAAAATCCATAGGCAAGGCAAGGTTGTCACAAACAAAAATTTTGCTTATAACTAATGGTAGTAATTATAAAGAACAAACTAGACACACCGTCATATTATAATTTTACTTTAAATATCTCCACGACCCCCTTGATATTCAATGCATCCATAAACACAATGTTTTGAGTGCGTTACATTGAATCCTACAGATAAAGGTGACCCCAAAAAAAAATTCGTTCCCCAGCAATAATTTTTGCGTAGAGTTACTTAATTTGATGTACAGAATGCTTGGTTGATGGCTACGTAAAGGGTTTACACTCTCCATAGTCAATATATAGGTAGGGACAGATTCCGGAGTAGCTGCGGACGACGGACACTGACAGATGTCTCAGAATTTTATCTGTCTGAGTTTGTTTTGACCGAACTTTCATTGATCTTTGCTGTAGATGTTGCTGAACGATTCTGTTTGATTGGAGTTTGCAGGAAAAAATAAATAACACATAGTAAGTGCTTCTTTTTCAGATAATTTGCTATGGTATCAAGCGATTTCAATTACTGCAGACTATTTCAATGGAAGTTGTATTAATATTCCCAGAAGATTTAGATCTACAATTTATGAGCATCAACGGATTAAAATATAACAGTTATATAATTATCATGTCCTCTTGGGTTTCATTTGATTCGCTTTTAAATTACATTACTTTGAAAATTATTAAGAAAATATTGCTCGCGAATATATTAAAAATGAAAACCAACTAATAAATCCTCTACGTTTTTGCGATCGTCCATAATTTCCAAGCAGACGTTACTTAAAGTTCCTATAAGTTTTCCATCGGGCCCGCACTTAACTACTTCATTAAAATTCATTTAGTAGTCGTCGGGTTCCCCTGCGAAGCTGAGAAGCGATCACAGCCCTCTAATCTGGGTGGTGGGAACCCTGTGGGAACAGGCACATGTTCAATTAAATTTTATCTGCACGAGTACTGGATCCATATTGCGGTGCAACTGAAACTTATAATCGTAGTGCGTTGCTCCTCTGTTCGAGTGCCTGCAAGTTAGCGGGTTTCGGATGTGCAATTTCATGATTTTTATCGTCGGTTTTGCCTGATATGCCAGTGTGGTAGTAGACATAGATTTTTTTCTATTTATTACACAGTGGGTCTTACCTAGATTTGTTTGTTAAAAAAATAAAATAAATAAATAATACCAGCCTGTTACTGTCACACTGCTGGGCAAATGCCTCTTCTCATACAGAGAAGGCATTTGTTTGTTAAATGAAATTAAATGTTAAACGAAATAAAATGTTAAGTTTAATTAAATGTTGAATTTATTGTTAAATGAAATGTAATTTTAAGGCAAATAAAGGCTAAACAAATAGATAAATAGATCAATTTGTCCGTTTTAAGGTCGTTTTAATGTACTTACAAGTAGCTACAACCTTTCAAAACACAACATTAGTACATACATACTGGTACGCAATGAAAATATATTTTATTATTCTATGTAATAATTGAATATTATTTTTAGGAGAGTTGAATATCAAAATAATTCATTTATTCGTGCTATAAATGGACTCTATTATTGTTTTTATTATCTTTTCCTTATTTCGCCAAATTACCAATTTCAGCGTTTTCCTAGAATTTAACAGTGGAGTGGATCCATCGGATTAAAAACAACCCCAGTAAAAAAACATCCGTCAACCAAGCATTTTGTACATCAAACTAAATAACACTACGCAAAAAATTGTTGCTGAGAAACGACTTTTATTTTTGGGGTGATCATTTTTGTTTTACGGTAGGACTCAATGTAACGCACTCAAAACATTGTGCTGATGGATGCATTGAATAGTACGGGGGTCGTGAAGGTATTTAAACTACAGTTATAACATTAAAACTGATATAAAAAAAAAACTTGTGAAAGAGTTGGAACTTTGACCCCCAATATCTCCGTAACTAGAAGGTTCCCAGATATGGTCAAGAACGAAAAAAATATGGCAATGACGGGGAGAACAAGTACCTTTCGGCTTCGTTAAGGGTCTTTTTACTTCCATTAGGTATACAGGTTGTGTCAGAAAGGTGTGGTCATATTTGAGGATGTGGATCAGACCATCAAAATGGAACATCTTTCTCTATGGGACCAATATCCTAATCAAGAAATATTTTTTCAGCTGGCCCATAAAAGACTTCAATACATATTTAGACTTACTCGACCTCGGCTGTTTGTGCCTGTGAGTTAAATGTTAGTAAACGCAGCCACGACACAGGAGTAAATCCTGGTGTGGGGCAAAGTTAAAAAAAAAATGTTTCGCCCTATTAGGGGTGACTTTATTTGTTTTGGTTTAATGGTTTAAAAACTTTATTATTCCTAATCAAAAAACAACAATAATTCACTTACTGAGAAATAAATTTAAATAACATGTTTATGAGCGCACAGAAATCTACGTTCATAGTAAAAAGTAACAAATATGAGTAAGCGATCACAAAAACAAAAATAACAAATGTATCTAGTAGCTAATCATCAACCACGCAAACATGGATCCAAACTAAAACTGAGTTGTTGTACTAGACGTGGCAATACATGGCGACATACAAATTACCTAATAGTATCTTTTTTTTTCATTTATTCATTTTTGTACACATTTTTAAATATTTCTTAAAAAAAAAAACATATAAAAAATACAAAAATAACGGTCCACCGGTGTCGGGAGCAGGGTTCAAGCTGCCTGTGTGGTTAGGGCTCCAGAAACAGGAACCTCCTCACAATGCGAGCCGTATCGAGGAGTACTGCCTTCTGAATCAGGCCTTTGATCCAACCGCCTAAGGAGAGCCTCGAAAGATGGTCGTATCGTTTTTTATTATTATTTGCTCATTATGTACGATTCCAGAAATTTTGTCTTCCTATCTTATTGAAACCCTTCCTCACCCTTTACGCAGTGAAGGTGAATCCTAGTAATTTACCTAATTGTCTCGTCCTCTATAATTTCGTTGGATCAATAATGTCGTCGGGAGTGCCAGTTTTTATTTACCAAAGCGTAATCTGATTTTCCGAATAAGTTGGTAAGCCGAGGCTAGGGGCGTCCGTCGGGGTCACAAACAGGATTTTAATAAAAGTTAATTTATTCAATAAAAGCCTCTGAGGATCTGTGCCCGTTTTATGTATGAAATTGGAATTTGCTTTCGTTTAGATCCCGTCAATTGTTGCCGAATAGTTGGAAATACGCACTTGGGACCGCATCTGGATAAAATCTTTGAAAGAAACTCAGACATGATAATCTTTTTTGTACGGCTTTAAAAATTTATCTTAGGTACTGTAAATATACATGCTTAGCATATGTGCTACAGCACAGATAGTGTCCAAAGTCGTTAGATATTATCGTGTAACACGAGGGACTAATAACAATTTTTAACTCAGAAGTACATGGATCTAGAATTGTTTCAAGAGAAGGATAGACCAACGATTTGGTTTTGTATTTCTCTACATTTTGGGTTACTTTCTGACTACACATACGTACGTGTGCTCAAAAACATAAAGTTATAGAAATGATATAAACATAATGCGATCATCATTAGGTAAATTTTCAAACCTTCTTAAATAATTATTATTTTCAAAATTAATCCTTAATCAAAATAATATCTCTCAGTATGTCAAAGAACTGTAATAATCATGCTAATAATCATGGAAATGCCCTTGAAAGAAAAATATCCGGTTGATAAAAGATGTACTATAACTGTCTAACGGTTAGACAGTTATAGTACATCTTTTATCAAGAGTTAGACTCTAACCCAATGGCTTGGCACGGGCGAATGGGAAGGGACCAGATGTATGACCATGATGCCATGGAAGTTGGGAAGGCCTTTGGTGTGGGATGTAACTTGCGTCGACACCCTTGCGCCATCCTATCTTCCTACCACAGTGGGCTGCGCTGGGGCTCAAACGGCGCAAATACAATAATTTCATTGGTAGTTATGTGTTTGAGCCGTTTGGGATTGAAACATTAGGCCATGGGATCCGAGTGCCCACCTAGTATTTCGGGAAATCGCCAAGCGGTAGGTCGACTCTTCACGTGACCAGAGGGCGAGCCTATTTTTTGGCCAAAGAATCAGCATTACCATCCAATGTGGCAATGCTGCCAACCTTCTGAGCGTTTTTCATGTTGACAGTGATGAGGACGAATTTTTTGAAGCCCTGTAACCCTTTTGATACTTGTACATATTTTTATTACTATTAGATTTATAGACTGTCTAGTAGTGTGTAAATTGATATTTTTTAGCTTATTTAGTACACAATTTGTGAATCACAAATTCATTTTCTACAACAAAAACAATTAAGGAATAATTTTCAAATGTTGTCAAGGTAATCTGGACCCTAAAAAAAACACGACATGTCTTCGTATCGTATATGTCTTCGTACCTATTTATTTTGTTTAGCCTGCACACATACTTTTATATTTGGAGTTGTGTTTATTTTATTTCCAAGTACTGGTTATTTTATTTTCTTATAAATGTATTCCAAATACTCTAGTTTTTTTTCAGGTGACCACTGAAAACAAGCGCTGTGATGTGGGCCAGCCTAAGCACAGCATCATGCTGAGTGGTAACCTGCTTGTCACAGTCACGACATGCAAGCTGCCAACTTTTTCTATTCCGAACTTGTTACATTTATTAATATTTGTTATACGTTGTATGTTCATTGTTTATTTATTTTTGTTATTTTGTGTGCACATCATGTCTCTGCGACAAATATATATATTTTTCTTTCTTACTTTCTAACCCAACCAGTTCATAAACGGATACAGAAATAAATCTGACAATTTGATCCAACAATCTCGAAAAATACGTCAAGTCACGTGCGACAGCTGGCACGCTCGTAATTTTAACACAGAAAAGGTTTTTAAAACACATGGAATTTTAAATAAGTCACCGAAAGTTTCTCTGGCAGTTCACAGATAACAAAGAGTAAGTACGCAGCCGCGAGGTCTTGCTGCAATGCCTACTGATTTATTTGAAAAGTTACCTCTTAAAAGTATTCCTAAGAAGTAAAAGAAGAAGCCATATTCGGCCAGTCGCAAAACGCTCGACGTTCAAATGTTTGGAAATGGAAACTCCGCGAGAAAGTTATTTTTAAATTGTACCTTCCGCGGCGAGGATTCCACATTTATGACGTTCTTCCCCGGAGTTTTTCTATAAATATTTTTGTTGAATACTTTGATGACAGTTATTTTGATAGAAAGGGTTTTTTACACCATTATTTGAGCTATTAACAATTGGCTGTAAAAAAGCAAGAATTTTTCACTTTCATTTAAATAACAAGCCACTACTTTTACAAGCACTATAATAATATCCGAGGCAACTATACCGCTGTACACCGACAAATTCCAACGAGCAGCCGTAAATTATATTTCACTCTGGCTTCACGTAACAAGGAAAAATGTCTCAAAGATAGAGTAGGGAGTAATTTAACTGTGTACTTAACCTGTGAGTGCTCACTCAGTACGCTTAGAGGTGGGGGCGACTTTGAGTATGTATTGTTTCCCATGTTTTGTTAAGTATCATAGTCATAATGCCCCACTCTATTCCCCCTGTGGTAGAACTGGTACGTCGATGAAATTGCTCTAAACACGTTCACGATTTGCCATTGCAGTCGACTGGTATTCGGAACACCGAAAAGGGATTATCTGCGAAGTCGATATAGGGGTATCGAGCGTCGTTCCAATTGTACTAACATCGCTGAGATACGTTATATTTTATGCTGAAATGCAATATTGTTTTGTTGATATTGGAGCTAACAATCTCGTGGATATTATTGAAGATTAATCTGTGGAAAATATGTTTTATTTTGTAAAAAGCTCACAAAAATCATATTTTGTGTTACGTGAAACAGAATGTGTTATTAAAAATCGAGATAGAAACATTTTGAAACAACCCGTAATATAATACGTAAGTATACAACTGCCTCAGAAAGTTTGTTCCTCATTTCTAAGTTGCGAACTAAATACTAAGTATTTATCTTAGCAAGAGGACAAAGTGGACGTTATCGCACTTTCCCGTGACTGAAATGTTCCATTTGAACAACCTTGAACTTTCCGCCCTAAGCTTCCCAACCAGTCGGTAGGTACCATATTTCTTGTTAAGATAGAGGTGTGCCACTATTCTTAGTAAGCTTATTCCACATATTGAATATATTATAGCCGTAGCAGAACTCGATTCCAATAAATCTTTTACAGCGAATAACTTAGGTCTTGCTGCGGCTTTTTTGGTCTGGCATTGTCGAGATCTAATTTAGAACCTTAAGGGTTATATAAGGTTATACGCAGTGATCTATATTTTACGTGTGGCTCGGTATTAATGTATTTTATTTGACATTGAGGCCGAATCTTGCAAAGTCATGATTATTAATTCTAAGAAACGTAACATGAATAAATACGGTGAGGAGTGTTCTTTCTTATTTGCCCCTAGGGCAGAGTAAGGAAAACAGAATGCAGTAAAAACAAAAAGAAAATTATTATGAAATACTAGCTTATGAACACCGTGACTTTTTAGTCATCTTACAAATGTGGTCCAGTCAATGTACCCGACATAAAATAGCTCTAGACGCGATTTTCTTTTTTTACCTACCATAATAGGTACAAAGAAAAATAAATGATACATAAGAATAAAATTATGAAACATCCTGTTAATGATGTTTACGTGTCAAACGGGAGAACATACCTACCCAGCGCTCGAGTCGAGTAGATCATAGCTCCTAACAAGGTGTTTTAACTACGTCATGCGTCTTAATACTGAATAATATTTTTATTTTTAAATTATTAAAATCTCTTAAATACTTTTTTTTGAATGAATGTTTAGTAGTTATTGGATACATGAAGTGGGCTACCGTTGTAAGACGACTAAAAAGTCACGGTGTATAGAGTTCGGTAATGTCCCACGGGATCTTACTACCGGGATAAAAAGTATTATATATGTTAATCCAGGTTATAAACTATATGTGCGTGAAAGAGTAACATACATCCACCCACCCATCCATAATCACAATCTTTCGCATTTATAGTAGGAAGTAGGATTTTGAGGAGAGTGCTGATAATTTTCTCCTATCGACAATACAAATGGAAGTGTCACCTCCCTAGCGGAAATGCAGTGCGACGGCGCTACTTACGACAATCACGCTGTCTCCTCCCAACGACTACAATATCTTCGGATTAATCTCGCGCTCATACCACTACTGGGATTCGCGGTAACACGCCACATTCCCAACAATGCTAGGAAATTGTGGCTCCAGCTATGTAGCGAATGCGTTTCATGAGAATTTAATTTAGTAAATGTTTGTGATGAAAACTTAAAAGACTATTATTTCTTAAACAATATTTAGTAGTATGCATAACATAACATCACGCCTCTTATCTCTGAAGGACTAGGCAGGTGTACCTCACATTTCACCAGTTATGTTTACAACAATAACATCCATTTATTTTCAGGCTACTTTGGCCCATAGATATATATATACCTTACAGACGTATGTTTACATATGATAAAATACAAATTGTGTTAGTAAATAGAACCTTAAAATAGTACAGTCCTTGTTTAAGTCCCATGTGATAGGAGGCGAGCCTATTGCCATCACCGGCACAAATCCAGACTCCGTAGCTGCTACTGAGACATTTCTGATGGAAAAACCCCATAACACTTTACCCGACCCGGGAATCGAACGCAGGACCTCACGCTTAGCGGTCGCGCTTGTGACTACTAGACCAAGGAAGCAGTAGTATGCCGTCATAAAATGCCATACATACATAAAGTAAAAAAAAATGCAAAAGATTTATGTCATTACAAACTAGCGACCCGCCATTGCTTCGCACAGCGCCACCTATCGGGTCCAAAACGATATCTAATATAACCTATATTTTAAGCAAAGCATCTAGCAGTAGAGCCGTGAAAACTGCGTTCAAATCCATGCAGTAGTTTTTGCGTGATGCGCGTACAAACATACAGACAGAACGACAGACAGGCAAAAAATCTAAAAACTGTTGTTTTGGCTTCTGTTGCTCTAATAAAGACCCCCATATTTATTTATTTCAATATCTTCAATGTACAGACATCGGCCTTTTACAATTTTATTATATGTATAGATGTACTCTTACCGTTGGAGGAACATCTGATTTAAATCGACAGCTACATATCTAACTACAACCAAGCAGTGTAAGGGCAAGCATGCAAGTGAACTCACGACCGCTCGAAATATCGGATTCCTTGAATTATTATCGGACCGACATGGATGGGTCAGGATCAAAACCCCGACACACTCTTCGTGTTACGTTCTGTACATGACTGAATTTTTAAAACGAAACGTATGTTGGTGTTGGTTTGATTTTCGAACGAACCTTTTGAACCAATTGTTTGTGGAATGCCCAACGTCTACAGTTTCAAATAAAAGGAATGTTTTATTTGATTTTTCGGAAAAATGCAGCGTAGCAATATAATACAGAGAAACACAAATGTATTTTTCTTTGACAATTTCTCTGGTAGTACCTAAAATTAAATGGCGGGCGTGTGTGACCAGATGTATGGCCATGTAAGGATCGTAGCAGGTGGCGTTCAGTTGAAAATGTGTGATTTTCTTTAGGGTGACTGGTAATTTAGTGACCGATACATATACACGTGATTGTACTTATGATAACAAACAACTTTCACAAAGATTTAAAAAAAAATCATTCAATTTTATCACAATAACACAACAGCCGTAGGATTCTCGCGCGCGCGTGCCTTTGACCTACCAGCTGTTAGCCGCGTGACGTTGTTCTGTCTCATTACTATCGTACCGTGCAACAGTGGGTAGGCAGAGCACCCGCGCGGCTCGGACGCCTACTCCGTAAGTTTTGTTGTAATAAAAGTGAATGAGTATAAAAAAATGTTTCTTAGGGAAAGTTGTTTGTTATCATGAGTACAATCACGTGTTTAAGTATCGGTTACTAATTATCAGTCACCCTTTATATGTAAAATTTAATGATGCAACAAATCTATAACCTTCTTCTACGTAATATAATAATTTTCTTCGGCTTCTCTTTTCGTAAAGCTTTTGCAAATCGTATTTATTATTAGGAAACCTTTTAACTTCGTCGAGCGCCTACTTTGCGTAACCTTTTTATTTCCTTACTTAGCATATAATTGTATATTCATGACATGAGACGTATGCTGAGATACGTTTAGTGATGCTGCACTGATGATGTCTCATGTGTAGAAGCATTGTGATGAAATTGCTCATCATCTTCCTGCCCTTGTCCCAAGTTACTTGGGGTCGGCGCAACGCGTTTTTTTCGTCCATTCTCCTCTGTCAACCGTCACGCTATCATTTACTCCTTTATCTTTCATATTATTCCTCACACAATCCATCCATCGTTTCTTTGGTCTTCCTCTCTCTCTCCATCCATCAACGTTTATATTCATCACTCTTTTAGTCACATGCGATTCGTCCCTCCTCATCATGTGTACATACCAAGACAGTCGATTCCCTTTCATTTTTTCTGTTTTGTGATGAAATTGCTTGATAATAATTTAATAGACTGATTTACAATAGTGCATAGGACTTATTAAAATTAACTTTGGTTTCGCGCGGTTTTCGATGTTCCTACGACATTTATCTTCAACTAGCTCATACCCGTGGCTTCGCGCACGTGAAGTTCGATAATTGTCCACGGGATCGTACTACCGGGATAAAAAATATCCTGTGTTAAGGCGATATATTGAAAAAAATGTGGTTTTTCTATTTCTTGTAACTAATTAAGTATGTGCAATAGGGATTTAATATTTTGGTATATGTTTTTTGACTCTTTGGTCTAGTATCGTGTGAAAGGAATACACGATTCAGCGAATTTTCCTCGATACAAAAAAATTGCAAAGTTATATCTATTTTTTTACTTTTTTCGTCATCGAGGCGTAACAGTTAACTATTATTCAATGGAATTTACTTTAAAACATAGAGAATTATCATATCAAAGTTAACTCAAAGTAGTTTTAAATTTAATTAATTTGTTTTATTAAAAAGGAGTAAATTCGTTTTGGCACATACGTCGTTTTATTTCGAGCGCACGCACATTATAGCCATCTCTTGTTTTGCGTTTCAAAGGTAATTGCATCACTTTCACTCGCTTAGTAGATCAGTCGCCCGGTGGGCTTCACCGACGACGAACCTATGACACTTTTTTGCAGATCGGTGCTATCGGATTTTTGTGATTTTAATAATTGTTTATTTTTTGCAATCGTAAGCAATCGAGCGGTTAGTAAGTTTCCTATAATGGTTTATCTAATGAAAAAGGCTAAAATGTATTTATAATTCATTTTAGGCTAGAAATATGTAAACAATATATCGATAACACGTCAAGTAAGTTACTATGACAACGTGTGACAGACTAAGAGTACAAAAAGGAATGGAGTCGCATTTGAATTGCGAAAAAATGTGAGTTTAGTCGAAATAATTTTTTGATCTTTATTGAGGTATGGATTATTGTGTGTGATTTAATATAATAGTTTGTTTTAGTTTTGAATTTATTTTTCAACTATATTAGATATTTTTTTTGCGATTTTTAAAATTCGTAGAACAAAAGTTTTCAAAAATAAATCTGAAAATATTGAAGTTCTGCAACAGGAAAACTATACCGAAAAAATCTACGAAACTGATTTAGATTTCAGTACTTTTTAATTAAAATATTTAAAAAAAATATGGTAATAAGGATTCAAAAATTAGCCTAGATACAGGGTTTTAAAATCGAGCATTGTCGGTCCTGAAGTCGGACTGACATGGGCCACGTTTTTGTACAGACACTTCAACACCTCGATGTTCCGGTTGTCGATTTGGCACCGTTGGAGAGACTGCAGTACAGTCCAAGTCTCAATCGAATCGAAGGCTTAGTCCACGAACGCTAAACAGAGAGGAAGGTTATACTCTTCGGTCTTCCGTATAATCCGCCATAACGTATGTCTGTGGTCTACATGTTAAAGCCTTTTTGGAATACGGCTTGTTTGGGAGGCTGAAAATGTTCAAATCTGCGCACGAGATGATTCGTGATGACTCTTGAAAACAACATGTACACATGGCTTAAAAGTGAGATCGGTCTATAATTCTTCAGCTGGGTATTGTCGCCCTTCTTGAAGAAGAGTACCACCACACCCCTGCACCATGCCTGTGGTGTTTTCTCCTCGAGTATAACGGAATCAAACAGCTTCTGAAGGGCCTTAAGTACCTGTTTTCCTCCCGCCTTCAGGAGTTCGGCCGGAATTCCGTCATCACCCGGTGCCTTGTTGTATTTAAGCTGTTTCAGAGCCATCCTAATCTCGAACAGGCTGACTTCCGGGATGTCTTCGGTCAATGTATGATGTGTATATTTTTATGTCTTCTTTAGGTCTAACTTCGAGAAAGAGGCCAATCGTCGAATCCGACTCGGCTGGGCAGCGTTCGGGAAGCTGCGCGATATCTTCTTGACCAACTTATCGCAGTGTCTCAAGACGAAAGTCAATGATCAAAGTGTGTGGCCAGTCATTACACGATTATACGGGACCGAAACGTGTTCGCTCACAATAGGTCTCATCAGAAGGCTTAAGGCGGTTCGCGGTTGCCACTCCAGAACTCTTTGGGTAGTCACGAGAAGACGTTACGTTGGAAGGACTCTCTCTGAGTAGACAGATGACCTAATGAAGGTTGCATGGATCCGTTGTATACCGGATGTATGTTTGGATATTTTTTATTCAGTTATCAACGGCAAAAAAAATAAATATTGGTAACAAGATTTGCAATTCTGGGAAAGGGACATACCAGGGGACTGAGTTTTGAGGAGTTTGAGGTTCATTTATTCAAATATTAAATGAATAAATAAGCTGTGGCGTGCCAAGAATACCTAATACTATATCGGTCTTGATACAAAAAAACTGAGAAATATTAAGATTTGTTCCGTAAAATTAGCTTGGGATAGCTATTTTCTATTTAGTGAAGAATTGCCCTTATAACAGTGAAAGAATCATTAAAATCGGTTTAGTAGTTTACGAGAAAATTGGTTACAAATATTACTCTACATACAAAAAGACGAGTTTTTTTATAGTAGGTTAATAGTAATTATTTAAATAAAAAATGTTCTTAGTACATGTACGTTTTTATTATAAGAAAACAATTAGACGAAAAGAAATAAATACTTGTTATATGCCTTCACTACCAAATTAATTTTTATTACATGGTGTACTAAATAAGAAAATTGTTGTCAATTAAATATTTGTATTATTTGTCTACTCCATACCTCCTGTGTGCTAATATTTCAAAAAATCCACGAAGTACGAACGCGATCGCACGAAGTGCGTACTCGGTATGTGTTCATCAAAGTGAAGGGGCCAGGTCTCCAATGTCGATCATAAATATATATATATATATTTAAAAAAATAATACCATTAATCTTCTATTTCCTACTTTTGCAATAAATTTAGCTACCTCATCATATACATAATATTTTACCAAAAATCTTGGTCCCTCCATCATGATATCAAGATAGAGGGACCAAACTGATAGACTACTCCCTGGAATGTTCTACCTACTTGAGTGTTATAATACCTTTATTCTACCTTAATATTATTGATTTTAGCTGCCCGAAAAAGATATCGTTTTAAAAATATCGATTATATAAGTTGGTCCCTCCAAATTGACGAAACAATTGTTTACTGCAACAGGGAAATGGGCGGTTTATTTTAGATTTTCGAAGGATAAGTATTTAATACCTATTAACTACCTTCAAATCATGCAAAATTTCTTAAGTTAAAGTTTATTTTCTAAGAGCCAAAAAAAATTAAAGAAATAAGTAGGTACAACGTACAAATTTTAATCGTAGTAGCATTGTAGCACCTTCATTAATGCTACTACGATTATTTTTTTAAATAATAAAATAAACTGCCCATTTACCTGTTGCACCAAACAATTGAATCGTCAATTTGGAGGGACCAACTAACATAATCGATATCTTTAAAACGATATATGTTTCGGGCAGCCAAAATCAATAATATTAAGGTAGAATGAAGGTATTATAACACTAAGTAGGTAGAAAATTCCAGGGAGTAGTCTATTAGTTTGGTCTCTCCATCTTGATATCATGATGGAGGGACCAAGCATTTCGTTAAAATATTAAGTAAATGATGAGGTAGCAAAAATTATAGCAAAGGTAGGAAATAGTAGATTAATGGTATAATTTTTTATATATATATTTATGATCGAAATTGGAGACGTGGTCCCTTCATTGTGACGATCACCTTGGTGTTCCCGATGCCACCGCGCCGTCGACCGCGTACATTGCATTCGCCGCTCCCCGCGCGGGGGCTAAGCCACGCCCATCGAGCTACGATTTATTTTCAACGTAGGCCCTTAATCCGAATATAAACTATCTGCGTGCCAAATTTCATCCAAATCCGGTCAGTAGTTTTTGCGTGAAAGAGTAACAAACATCCTTTTCCTTAGAAAACCCTGTCCAATTTTCAGACCATAGTCTGAAATACAATCTCAGAGATATTGTGCTTTTAGAGTTATACCTTGCATACGTATTTCCTCTGAATTTACACCGTAATACTATTATTACATTTAATTCTGGCAACAATAGGTCAAGCCAAATTGAGCGCGTTACTACATAACAGGCTGTGTACTGTGTGAGTGGCATAGTAATACCAATCTATAGACGTCCGTTAGTACCTGATCCTTGCTTTAATTATAGGAACCTACCTATTGGTACGTTTTTAGGTAACGTTACTCCAATCAAAAAAACATAACATAACATCACGCCTGTAATCGCCGAAGGGTTAGGCAGAGGTGTACCTAATAGTATACAAATATTTCACCAGCTATGATTAAGTCCCATATAAAAAGGGGCGAGCCTATTACCATCAACCAGGCATCAAATTAACTAACGAAAAGAATAGTACAGTCAAGGAAACTGAGTGCTAGGAAAATTAAATTACTACTTTTATTTTTCATAAATCGTAAAAAATGGCTATAACACAACAAAACGCAATGTGTCAATTTGCTAAACAATGAATTTCTTCGAGTGATCAATTACCTGACTTAGGTATCAATGTCATTAACTAAGGTATACGGTTCGTTTCAGTCCAAATTCAGCTCCTTTGAATAGCTGGTACACCTCTGACGCAATCAACTAAACCCAGATTAAAAGCTGATAAAAATCTAGTTATAAAAAAGGCTGAACTACAAGGGCGTTCTAGACTAGTTACCCCCTCGGTTTTACCCGCATTTAAGTCGAATTTAATGAAGAGTAGCTGCGCCTGCAGATTTCCAGTAACCCCACACATCAATGCTGTAATCCTCGAACCATGTACTTACTGAAACGATTTTATTGAAAAATCGCGTGAACCATAAAGTAATATGCAATCAAAAGATAAATTGAGTTGAAATACGTTGCCTGTAATGTATTTTAATTTTTCATCATGAGAAATCGTCGGTAAAATATGGAAAGGAATTAAACAGATGGTAATTTTTTCTGTTGAAAATCAGAATAAGAACTTAATTTTTTATCAATATTTATGTACCCACAAGATAACGTAGGTAACGAATAGAGTAAAATCTTTTATTTTTGGTAAGATTATTTTGAGATGTATTATTGGATGGATTATTTTGTGCAGTATTGTGGTGTGATTTGTTTTTGATTATTTAATTACTAACATTATTTTTAAGTGTACCTACTAAAAAAATTATGGATCTTTGTGTCTGAATTAAATAAATTGAATTGAACTTATCTATAGGTATATCTGTACCTTATATATCTTACCTTATATTATCCTACTAATATTATAAGGATGTATGTTTTTATGTAGGGGGTAATCTTCGGAACTACTGATCCGATTCCGAAAATTCTTTCAATAATGGGATGCTAAATTATTCCCGAGTGTCAAAAACTATAAAGGGTGTAAACACACCCTTAACGAAGCCGAAAGGCACTTATTCTCCCCGTCAATGCGATCATTTTTTGTTCTAGACCATACGTGGGTACCTTCTAGTTACGGAGATATTGGGGGTCAGTTCCGACTTTTTCACAAGTTTTTTTTAAAATACATGTTTTTAAAGTAAGATTTTTTCTTTAAACACCTTCACGACCCCCATACTATTCAATCCATCTATCAGCACAATGTTCTTAGTGTGTAACATTGAGTCCTACCGTGAAACGTGAGTCGTTTCCCAGCAAAATTTTTGCGTAAAGTTACTAGTTTGATGTACAGACTGCTTGGTTGACGGCTTCGTGAAGCGTCCGTTTACACCCGATATGTTACGTTATGAGATCTTGGTCCATTACGTTAAATGTAAAAAAAACTATATAATTTTATTCCGTCTAACACTATAGTTCATAATATTATGTAGGTACCTCTAATTACCAACAAAACACTACCGTAGTTAAAAACAACTAAACCGACATTTTAAACAAAGGGATTAAACATGACTAAGCCTGTCTTCATTCCACCGCTTTAACGAGTCAGTCGAAATGTGTGAGGCATTACCACTGTCATTTTGTAGTCGGTATCACAACAATCAAAGAGCGCCGGCCAATTACAACGCGTATTACACGCCGGGAATCCATTGCAGTGTTTACTTGCTGCCGTGGATACTGTAATTTATGTGTCGCGGTGAGGACGCTGATTCGATGCACGCGACTAATTTCGCTGGCTGACTGTACTTTTTTGTTACCTACCGTTAAAATAGTTTTTTTTTGCTTTTTTTGTGAGTGCTAGGGAAAAATACTTTTGTTATAGTAATCGCAACCGGCGTGGACGAGGCGGTAAGAGTATATAAGGATCTTAGTAGCTGACTATAGTTCCTGCCTATCATGGGGAAAAGCAAAAGTACTTATTTTAAATCCCGCCAAAGCTAAATCCAGGCTTGGATGCACAGTGCAGCAAAATTATCACCATCTACCTAGCATTCTGCCTTCCAGTCTAACCGGATGCAGCTGAGAACTAGTATTTTACATGGAGCGACTGCCTATCTGACCTCCACAACCCAGTTAGTACTGGAGTACGATATCCCTTGGTAAGACTGGGCATTCGGCCTGCCTTAACAACTGTCAAAGAGAGAGAGAAAAATAAACTTACGCAAAAGGTACGATAATTAGGTACACGGTATAATGCAACATGAAACCCAAACCTAGTACCTAACCGGAAACCTATTAGCAACCTAGTATAGGTTTGGGTTTCATGTTTCATGTTTTTAATATTGGTACCATATTATAAAATATATATATCGTGGATTTCCGTAAAGTAACGTCCGTTCTATAACACATAGTGTTAAGTGAAAGAAAATTTAGGTAAAAATATTAACTTGATAACTTTGTTAGATGCTATCTCTTATAGACTGGGACCTATTTCACCATTTCTAGGAATGAACTGCAATAGACAATGTGTGTGGATCAATACTGACC
The DNA here is from genome assembly GCA_905220335.1 of Noctua pronuba. Taxonomy (NCBI): domain Eukaryota; kingdom Metazoa; phylum Arthropoda; class Insecta; order Lepidoptera; family Noctuidae; genus Noctua; species Noctua pronuba. The sequence goes on from LR999896.1 coordinate 11,762,104, forward strand.
CACTCGTATAAAAATAATACGACAGAATGCTCAATAAACATTTTTATTTCGAGTACGTCGCATTTGAGGATGCTATTCCATTTCATTGCTTTATCTACGTGCGCTCACGGTAGAAAATCATTAGGTATTTGACACGCCAAATGCCTTTTTTTAACATTTTTTTATATCTTTCAGTCCCGTGCTCTCATTTTTAGTTCTAGTTGTTATCAAACAAAATAATGTAAAGTTCTTAAAATTTTCTCACACTGAATAATACGTGGTAACTGTTTTCGCGTCGGTGTCCCTTCCACCCTGCATATTGTTGTTTTTGTATTTTTAAATGTTTTTTATAAGTTGGTTTTATATCTTCTATCTTCAATATCTGTAAAAATCAATTGCTGTTCGTTTGTCTCGCTAAAACTCAGAAACGGCTTGACCGATTTTGATGAAATTTTACACAGTTATTCTACATAGTTCAGGGATGGTTATAAGGTAGTAGGTAGGTAGTAGGTAGGTGGTAGGTAGGTAGTAGGCAGATAGGCCGAGTAGTAAAAAATAAAAGGAGGTAGTACTAGGTAGAAAAAATTGCATTGCAACGCCGGGTACAGCAAGTATGAATATAAAAATGTAAAATAAACAAAAGAAATAAATCTTTATTCAGAATCCAAGAAGGTAAAATACAATATGAGTCTAAAATTAACAATCTAGGTATAATAATGTATGATGCCTGTACTAGGATAATCCTGTATCATAGGCTGCAGGAGCTCTAACAACATTAGTATGACAGTAGTAAGAAGTCAGTTAGAAAAATGAATAAACAAAATAAGTTACTTATAACTTAAATATTCATTTTCTTCGTACTACAAGACGTTTCAAGGCCTTTCACCTTGGAAAGTTTTCTTCACAAAAGAGGGAAGCAAATGACTGAATCGTGTACACAGTGCTTATAGCCCTAAAGGGATTTTCAGGTAACATTTGCACGTAAGTACGAAGACATTCTTATTGTGAGGAAAGTGACTATTTAATTTAATTCAAAGTGCATAAAGGCAATTCCGTGCTTCTGTGTGCAGGAGAAATTGGGAATACTATTATTAGTTTCACTCCGGATGAATAAGGCATAGAAATATGATTCTAATAATAAATGTTTGCTTAGATGAACGTCTGTCGAGGCTCTTCTTAGACGGATGGATCTAGGGCTTGATTCAGGAGGCAGGAACTCCTCGACTTCACTCATTTTGTGAGGAGGTTCCTGTCTCTGGAGCCCTAACAACCGGTAGTTTGAACACTGCTCCCGATTTACACCCCGTATAATTTGGATAGGACCAATTTTGTCAAAGACATTCTTTGTCAGAACTACGCCGCAAAAATAACAAACTATATGATAATCTTATTTGTGTCACATTTCACACAAAATCGAGAATCTAAATAAATACTTCGGGGAAACAAATGAATCTGAACGTCGTCGTGTTAAATTCTAAAGTGTTCCAATTTCAAACCAAAATGGCTTTGTTTGAAACAAATCTATTTGTGACTTAACTTTAAAATAAGATAGTTGTGAATATGATTTTTACTGCTGAAAATATGTAAATAAAATAGAATCAATGAAAAAAAAAGTATATCCGTGTGGTATTTACTCATTTATGTGATAAATGCAAAATAATGAAAATATTAATAACTTTTAATACTAGCTAACAATTCGAGTCACTCTCTCCTAATCTTATTATTTTTTCTGTGTATTTCGTAATTGGCGTAATGTACAATAATTTTATATTTATTTACTGTTAGCTGTGAAGCAATATTTTATAAAATAAATGAAAGTAACTATGTCTTTGACGTACGGATATAATAAAGCATGATTTAGATAATTAATAAATAATAACAGCCGCTCGGGTCGATCTTAACGTTAAGCCGCGGTTGTCTAGGTTGGTCCGTGGATCTTTGACAGTCGTTACGGGTAGTCAGTGGCCCGAAAGTCTGACAACCAGTCTTACCAAGGGGTATCGTATTACCCAATACTAACTGGGTTGTGGAGGTCAGATAGGCAGTCGCTCCATGTAAAATACTGGTATTCAACTGCATCCAGTTAGACTGGAAGCCAACCCCAATATAGTTGGGAAAAGGCTAGGCAGATGATGACTTAGATTACCACATAGTAATAAATAGTACCTTATAAAGTGGTTCAAAATGTAGTTAGCAGTTATTCTCCACCATCGCCACCACCGTACCACCCACCATACGAGTGGGTGTAGAAAATTCAAAAAGGCTATAAAAAATATTGGACACGTATTTTTTTCCTTTTGCCACATAATCAAAAAATTACGACGGTACAGCGCTTCAAAGTTCAAGAGAGGGGGCTTGTGACGTCACTGGACCGTAAAAAGTAACAGAAATTGTCACGCGAGATTTCAACGCGCTGTATCGTGGTCATTTTTCGTTTAAATGACAAAAGAAAAAATACGTGACCAATATTTTTTGATAATCGACCTGACGGACTACATATATTTTTTCAGTCAAATACCCTATTATTGCAGATGCCGCTTGTCCTGGACAGCACATCTTATATAGCAGCCGTAGGTAGTCAAGCTGTTTGCGGCTAGCTATCGACTGCCCGACTCATCTCCAAACCGCGTATCAGCTGCCAAAAGCAAATTATCCTAATCACCATCTGACAGAATCACTTGGCAATGCCGCAGATTACGCACTGTATACGTAGTCTGAACGCTCAATTCACAATGGTATTGGGCGCTTACTCAAGGCAAACAGACGTCCACAAACTGTTTGCGATGTACGGCCGCAAACTAACTTTGTATTGAGAGGTGGTTGCCCAATAGACGCTTACAGGATAGTAATGAAGACTTCCTATGATCATCACAACTGTATGGGGATCGGTTTGCAGTGTCATCGGATGCAGCAAAATTACAATATTAATTATAGTACCTGGGCGACCGAGCTCTGCCAGGGTGAAAAAAGAGAAAACGAATTTTCCCAGAATAGAAATGAGACTGGCTAGATCGATTTTTCGCGTCCATAAACCCCATATTGCAAGATTTATCGAAACCATTGTAGCCGTTTTCGAGAACGTGATTACTAATAAACAGGGTGAATTTTTCAAATGGGCGTGGATGGCCAAATCCGAAATTCTGAGGAATAGCGAAAAATATGCTGAGGAGTCCCGAGCCCGATTTTGATAAAAACTAAAACTGTATCACTTACACTACTTCACTTCACACTATACTACTATCTCTATACTTATCACTTTATATCATTACTTCCCAGAATTTGATCCTTAGTAGCAAAACTATCGAATAGAGTGTGTTTTTTTCCAAAATCAATGGGTTCGATTTCTGGCTACGAATATTGATTTTTCAAAAATCTAATAATTCAGTTTTAGTTTTCATCAAAATCGGGCTCGAGACTCCTTTGAGTATTTGTCGCTATTCCTCATAGTTTCGGATTTCGCCATCCACGCCCACTTGAAAAATTCACCCTGTACACATATTATTATTATACATTCAAATATTGCTCGTTTAAAAGTATAGGATAAGCGATTGTTTATCAGACCTCCAACATCTTCAGGTACTCGCTTCGCTTCTTTAGGTTCTACTTCGCTTAAAAAGACTAGTTATCAGACTTACGGGCCTCTGACTGTGACTACCGAAGCACGGAGAGGTCTCGATGGACCACCATATTCTGACCAACCTCGGCAAGAGCAATGCAGTGGGAATGCCTTCTCTTTGTTGGCTGCATTCACGCGGACAGATTGCGGTTGTGCGAACCAAACATAAATTTAAATTTTTGTCTGCAGGCACCGATTTCTTTACTGTGCTGTGGGCTCCCCATAGCACAGCATCATGCTGAGTGGTACTAACCTGCTTGTCGCAGTCACGACGTGCAAGATGTTAACGTATTTTTTTTCTTCTTTTTGTCCCGTCCTGTTGAAATTATAAATATTTGTTATGCGTTGTACCTACCTGTTTATTGTTTTTTTTTTGTTAGTTTGTATGATGCACGTCATGTCCCTGCGACAAATAAATATTTTTTCTTTCTTTCTTTTCTTTCAATGTAGTAGTTAGCTGATCCATATAACAGATAAAGAAAATTAATTTCCTCCACTTTATAACCTCTAGACTTAAAAAAAAAGTAACTAGGGTGTAAAAGTGCATGTTTTTTTTTTACACCCACAATCACTACGTCAGTTTATTGCAGGAAACCTTAGAAGTACATATTAATTAGTTCATTACTACCACATTGCGTGTGTGTTCGAACACGCTTACCGATAAAATCATAGGTTCATTAATTACCTTTATTGCTCGTTAACCAGTCGCACTAATAAGAAACGAAGTGGAGACTTACTACCTTATCTAACATGTGGAGAAACTGGTAGTAGGTAAGCATTAAGCTTAGGTACAAATGAAAGCTATGCTTATTTCAGTGAACAGCTGTTTTCTACAAAAGTGCAATACCTACACGGTCAAAATAAATGGAACAGCTGATTTTTTTAAAATAACTGATGAAAAATTTCTATGTGAGGGGTCAGAATGATGTACTGAATACGTGGTAATCGTTTTCGCGTCGTTGTCCCTTACACCCTGTATAATTAGTAGTTATAAGTAGGTAACAATTAAGTTACCTTAAGTATGTATTTAGGCACATTTACCGCATTGGTTAGCTGTAATGGTAGACATAATTCGATAAATAAATAAATAAAATAAATCAGTAAGTAAAGTATGTGATCTCAGGAAATACAGCTTCAAACACAACCACTTGGGAAATAAACTTGAATTTGTACTAGAATATCCTCCCAGATGTGCGGGGTAGTTAAATTATGATTAACTGGATGTGATATGCATCGTCTGCATTAGAATCGATGATCCGTGACCAGCTCTCTCGGGACAGGTGTGTTTACCATCCTAGATTTAGAGTGGTCCAGTAAATGGGTGTAAACAAAGGGTCAAACTAATTAAGTATCGGTTTTGATACACATGATCCAAAGCAATGAAACAAAAAAAAAACATTTCTTCAAGTGACCCCGTAATCACCTTTACAAAGCCTTTTTTTGTATCGTCCATCGTGTTTGTATCCCAAGAATTTTTTTTTTGACCCCATACATGACACACCGAGAAGTAGTGGCTGATGCGATGGTCACCAAGCCATCATTTTTACAACTCAAAGTGCTGTACCTAAGAGTATATTCAGATATTATGGGTACTTCTAACAGTAAACTATATGTGAATAACAATGTCTATTCTTCAGGTCAGATAGGCAGTCGCTCCATGTAAAATACTGGTATTCAGCTGCATCCGGTTAGACTTGAAGCCGATGCCAATATAGCTAGGCAGATGCTGAATGCCTATTCTTCACACACAAGTTGTGTTGTGTTTGGAAATCTTTTATCTTGATTAGGTACTATTACGAACACCGAATCTACGTGAGAAGACCTTCTTTTGCATATTTCAGAGTAACTTATTGAAAATTGTTTGTACGGGTGGTGTATCACAAGTTATTTTAGCTTATAGGCACAGGGCCATGTTATAATCATTTTCATGATAAATAAACATACCTCAGCCATCATGCATATATATTATAAATATTCCAAGAATATACAAGGTGCAGTTTTGCATCCTGGTCAAATTCAAGGAGGTATCTATGCTAATGATTTTCGACCCGAATCAATAATAAAATGGGTAGGTTTTTTTCTTATTTATGGCGTTCTGTGGTTTCATGGGAAAGAGGCGTGACCTTATGTATGTATGTATTTATATAATAGTAATATCAGTTCGTTCAGATAAAAAACAGATAAAAATACAATAATATTATAGAGAAGGACGTTAATATCTAAACATGTTTATTTTGATTGCGACATTGGTCTAGTGTCGCAAGCGTGACTGCTGAACATGAGGTCCTGGGTTTGATTTCCAGGTCGACCAAAGTGTTATTAGGGTTTTCCTTCAGGAATTTCTCAGTAGCAGCCATGGAGTCTGGATTTGTGCCCGGTTGAGCTCAATAGCCTCACGTGGGTGAGGCTATTGAGCCAACCATAACTGTCGTAATGCGGGCGAGTACACCTCTGTCTAGCTCTTCAAGTATTACAAGCATTATGTTATACTAGCTTTTGCCCGCGAACTCGCTTCCGTCAATTTAGAATTTGACAATCAATTCGGGTTGTACTCTGCTTCTAATAATATAATTCAATCATGATTCGGAAGACAAGTGGCGCCATCTATTATCATAAGAACAGTACTTTTTTCGGGATGAAAGGTACCCTATGTCCGTTTCTGTACACCTGACGGAGTATATGCAAAATTTCGGGATGATCGGTTCAGTGATTTAGGCGTGAAAAGGTAACAAACAAACAAACAAACTTACTTTCGCATTTATAATATTAGTAAGCATATATTTTACAACAGTAATACCGAGCTCCAGATCGTTTCACTGAGCAGAAGTTCGCATTTGGCCGAAAACATACAATTAGGTGGATCGTTCTAGCGTTCCATTTGTGGTCACTGTTCCAACCGAGTTGAATTTGGAATTATTGGTACTCGAAACTAGTGCTCATAACTTAACCTGTAGGTGATACTGGTTTGTAAAGATTTTCCATTCGCGTCGTTCAATCTATTTGAAAAGAACGTCAAAAACAGACTGAGAGATGTAGTATAAATCCTGTTGTAAATCCTGGTGTTGTACATTTTTGAAATTTCCATCATCATCACGGTGGATAGAATGTCACATTGTCTAGGCCATCAATTCAGATTTTAACAACATTTTGTGTCGGTCACCGACTAGAAAAGTTTTAATCTGAATAAACTTTTTCCATTCAACTTTCCCTTTAGTACAGATTTTCTTTTAAAAGTGCTTAACAACCCGTAATTAATTTTCAGAGCTTAACTTGGATTATCGAAGATGCTTACTTAACTTTTTATTTTGCTTTTTCTTAATAATTGTTTGTGTAGCTGTGAACATGGAGCAACAGCAAATATGATTTAAGCCTCTTAACTTTGTTATTTACATTGCAACATTCTCTGGGTTTTTTTCCTAAAAACAACTGACTCAAAGCATTTATTTTAAAATAACCAGTTGTTCGATCAAATTAAATGCAGCTGGTTACCCATTCGCAGGTTCCTAAGGAGAAGAACCCTCCAGGAACAGACTTTTAAAATCAAAATATTGCCACAGAATTCTGGTAATATCATTTATGTTGAAATTCATCATCATCTACCTATCCTTTTCCTAACTATGTTGGGGTCGGCTTCCAGTCTAACCGGATGCAGCTAAATACCAGTATTTTATATGGAGTGACTGCCTATCAGACCTCCACAACCCAGTTAGTACTTGTCAGATATTGGGCCACTTTATTACCTGTAACGACTGTCTACGATCTACAAGTGACAGCCGGAGCCAACGGCTTAACGTGCTATCGGAGGCACAGAGGAATCTCGGTATGAATGGTTGGTCACCCATCCACGGACCAACTTAGGCAAGCGTGGCTTAACCTGAAGATCGACCTGAGCGGCTGTCATTATTTTGCCACGAGCTCCTCTTTTAATGTTGAAATTATAGATAAGTGTGTCGGATCCAGTCGTTAGTACGGATATAAAATGAATCGGCAAACACGCCAGTGGGCACTGGTGACATGACGCGACCTACCAGTCTCACACCACAGCGTGTTTCTTCAGAGCCCTGATGTTCAGCTTGAGGCGAGGGCACAGTCAATGTCTGATCGCGGTGGAGTTTTACGTCTTGGAACTGTACCCGATTCATTGTTCCCTGTGTCATTGCGTTAAGTTGTAATCTCAAGTAATTCGTTAGTTTTGTTAGAAACAGTGTATCGCACCCAGTGTGTTTTCATAGCACGAAACCCATCGTCTGCCCACATGATGTAATATATATATTATGAGATATGTTTTTTCTCTTCACCGTACAAGTGTACAGTATACATACATCAATGTTTCTCGGCCAAACATTATCCTCTATGGCTTCACGGATGTCGAGAAATAAATGTGGCCTCAAGTGTTTTACTACCACTCCGGGATAAAAGGATTCGCCGTAAATAAAAACATATACATTAACATAATATGTAACTTCATACATATAGGAAATTGAGGAAGTTTTTTGAAATGTTCGGGGGCCAAATGACTATGACTTATTAAATAGTTTGGACATGGTGTGTAATTACATAGTTGACCTAATTTTAAATAGTTAAAAAATTATGTAGGAAATTCAAAGTTGTTTTTGGTGAATGTTTAAAAATTCAGAAGATGCAGCCGAGTCGAGAAAAAAATGCTGTAATTATTTTCAATACTCAATACTTTATTTGCATTCCACAATGATCAAAATTGTGATCATTAAGGACCCTGTCGGGCACAGCAAAAAGAAAATATTTTTCATCCCAGTTGTGATTTTAAGACAGTGAATTTCATGGAAATGAACACGGTAAGGGTTTCTTGTATTTAAATGATTTACTTTGATCTTTTCTTAAAAAAAATTACATCGGTCTACACAGTGGGCCAGAAAATTAAGCCGTGGAAAAAAATTACACCACTTTTTTCCCTGCCTACAGCTGTTGCTGATGACAGTACACAAACAGTTCGAAAAAAATGTATTAAAAAAAATCACGTCCACATATTATTCACAATATCGATACCGATACCAATACCAACACAATCCACAATTTTTGTTATAAAAAATTGTGCCAGAACAAAAATATCGAGTGAAGCCGTATTGGTATAAAAATAAAAATTGACACTAAACTACATCGTATTTGCAGTAGAGTGGCAGGGATTTGAGCCAGTGGCAATAGCTACGTGTAAACTGGCACTGGACACACGGAGTATTGAATTTTACGAAAGTAAATAATCACTACTGAGTATTGTTTCATGAATTATGTCAGTTTTCAGTAACACTAATTACGGAAATTTTGCAGAACAATGACTAACGGTCATTTTCTATCCTGAACGGACGATTGAATAAAAGATAATAAATTTTCAACACTCAGCCCAGTGCCTATGGTTGAAAATCCAACAATGCCGGAATAATTTTTAGGCATTCACTTGCAATTGAGGTCTTTAACTTTTTAAATAGTTTAATCAATGATTGAAATTATATTTTTTTAAGTAGGTATCTCAGTGTCTAATACGCAATAGGTCATAGCAAGAGGTTCAGTTTTACTTACTCATACGGTCATTCGAGAAAGGGAAGGCGAGGAGCTCGTGGTTAAATAATAACAGCCACTCGGATCGATCTTTAGGTTAAGCCGTGCTTGCCTAGGTTGGTCTGTGGATGGGTGACCACCCATTACATACCGAGTTTACTCCGTGCCTCGGAAAGCTCGTTAAGCTGCTGGTCCCGGCAGTCATTGTAGATCTTTGACATTCCTTACAGGTAGTCAGTGGCCCAAAAAGTCTGACAACCAGTCTTACCAAGGTCTATCGTATTACCTAGTACTAACCGGGTTGTGGAGGTCAGATAGGCAGTCACTCCATGTAAATACTGGTATTTTTTGTATACGGTTAGACTGGAAGCCGACCCTAACATAGTTGGGAAAAGGCTAGGCAGATGATGATGACACTCATTCGAGAAAACTCACATTTTTAGGTTTCAGGATAACCTAACCAAATAAGAAGAATTGATGAGTATGAGTAAGGATATGCTGCACCTTCTCTCTTGCCCGTCGTACCAAACTAATTGTACCATTCCAGGTAGCTACGTACCGGTCGGACAAAATCTGAGTTATCGATTCGCGAAGAAGAAGAAGTGGAAAAATTTGAATTTTAAACTCCTGATACCTGATTTAAGACTAAATATCAAGTTGCAAAAGCATTTTCCATAAACTTCTAGTTAATAAAACCTCGTGAGACTTTAACAAAATAAATAACCACTCGACGTGGGAACTATAACATAATTGAAGGAAGATACTCGAGCGTATCTTTTTTCAAGGAGCGTGTTCATTAATTACGAGGGCGTATTTTTGTCCCTGACCATTAGAGATACGTCAGCCCACCGTTAACCTGAGATTAATGACGTGGCTAGCTAAATTCTAACGCTATTTTAAACATTTCAACCATCACAGACTGAAAATTTTACCAGTTTTTGATCAGATCAAAGTTTAATTTGGAAATCTAGTTAGGCTTTCGGCTCGGGTTGTTCGTGTGAGCTTAATGATTAACTTTGTTTAAAACACTGGTTTATTATGACTAGCCGATTGTTTTAGTTCAAAAATGTTAGTTAAATGTTTTGACCGTTCGTTGTAGCGGTCATTAAAAGGTCACATGGTCAGGTTTGGACGTTGATAGAGTAATAATAGATTAATATATTTAGGATGCCTAATTATAGAATCAGAAGACACTGCCTAGGGTTTCGGCATGAACAGCTCGTATGTATAGAAGTGTTCTGTCATTGATATAAATTTCGCAACCTTGAACGCCTTGGGTCTTATTTGTGTGGATAAAATCATATTAAAACAATATAAAACAACACGTATAGCCAAAACGATTTCATCGTGAGGAAACCAGCATGTTCTAAAAACAAACTTCGGTGTCATGACGTGACTTCCATCAATCCACACTGAGCGGCAGAGAGGCGGTCTTAGCCACAGGAACTTTAAAAATTGTGGGAACATTATAAACTGAGTATGCAAAAATGGCCAAGAATAAATTTATCGAACTCATCGGCCTGGCCTTTTCCTAACTATGTTAGTGTCGGCTTCCAGTTTAACCGCATGCAGCTGAATACCACTATTTTACATGGAGCGACTGCCTATCTGACCTCCACAACCCATTGGTAAAACTGGTTGTCAGACTTTTTAGGCCACTGACTACCTAAAGACTTTCAAAGATCTATAAATGACACCCAGGGCCAACGGCTTAACGTGCTTTCCGAGGCACGGTGGAAACTCGGTGTGTAAAGGGTGGTCCATCCACAGACCAACCTAGGCAAGCACGGCTTAGTCAAAAGATCGACCCGAGCGGCTGTTATTATTTAGCCACGAGCTCCCTTTCAAACTAAAACTCCAAAACAAATCCCTTCCATCCTTCATTCAAAACAATACAAAGACTCAATACCTCCAATGATATCAATTCTAAACCACACAATCTGAGAGCATCCAATATTGAAACAAAACAGCTATGAGAGAAAGAGATGAAAGACCACAGAGTACCCACTTCAGAACATATCTCGTTAGCCATCCAATTAGTGTTCGGATCGACAGTTGAATATTTTATACTTCACAGTAACATTACCGGTACGATTTTGTTGCTTGTTTATATTCTACGTTCGATGATATAAATGAAAATCTCTTGTCTTTTGCTTTAATTTTTTCGTTCTTTTTTCCGAGTCTCCACCATTATCTGAAATAACTTGTGAATGCATTGTATGTTCCGACATTCTGTTCTCTACGTACTTTTCTTGATTTCATTATTTATTTAATTACGCACACAGAACCAAGAAGATTTAAGTAGCTTCAGAAAAGCTTAACATTTATGTCAGGCCTATTTAGTAGGTACCTAAATTCAGGCCTTTTGGCATAACTTGAAATGCTTACGCTTATGCATATCAGGTCTGATCGATTGAAAAAATTGTATGTAATTTTGATAAACAGATTACTGTGTATTAAAGTCAGTCGGACGTGACTTTAAAACCAGCAAGCACTAGAGAAGTACATAATGCACGTTTCTTATTGGTCGTTTCCTACAGAGAAAATTCTGCATGAAAAACGATTATTTTTTGTGAAAGCACTGAAGCTCTATAAAAATACCATTAAAGAAAATATTCCCCAATAAAAACATAAAAACCCATAAATAATTTAAAAACCAACCAATGGACTACGCAAATTAAAATTGTACAACCTCGACCGCAAGTTTCGACCGGCGACAACAAAATGGTCCTTAACATTTTATAGAATCGTAACTCCGCTTCGAATGGACTTACATAAATAAAACTATGAAAAATGAATGGCTCAATTCCTTTATCCCTATTTTTTCCTCCATCGGACTCCAAATAACGTGCTCGTTTGCCATCCAGGGTCATAAATTCGGCGTCTCTCTGGCCCCACGACCCATTTGCAATTGAAAGCGTTCTTTATAACAGGATATGTCCGGTCTCACTTTTACGATCGACTGTACATGCAAGCTTGGTCGTACTAACATAATACACTTGCCACTTTCCTATCGAGTATATTCGCTGACATTTTTCTTTGTTAGCTAGTTGGCAGTTTATTTTTAAATGTTATACGTCATTCTTTTGGGCGACGTTGTAGGTATGGGAGGTTTTATTACATTACCTACATGTAGTTAAATGTAATTTAGTGTAACTGTTTACATTATGTGTCTAATATACATAAGTAATTCCATAGTGCCTTACACATAAGTGAAAGCGATTAATCGTTATCGCTCACAAATATGAAACGTAACTTTTTCTAGATTTTCAGGTTTCTTGGTTGGTAAAGTGCTTTAATTTATCATGTATGTTACAGGAATGAAGGAAAGACTGCCTCGTTGATCTAGTGGTCGTAATCGCGACTGCGGAGCATGAGGTCCTGCGTTCGATTCCCGGGTCGGGCAAAAGGTTATTCGGTTTTAGGAATTTCTCAGTAGCAGCCACGGGAGTCTGGATTCGTTCCCGGTTGATAAATACGGTTGACAAAAGGCTCATCTTCTATTATATGGGACTTATACCTAACTGGCGAAATGTAGGTGTACCTAACCTACTAACCTATGCCGAACCCTTCAAGGATTAGAATTAGGTAAAGAAAGACCAAAAAGGCGCCCCGTCTCAACATTTTTAAATAACGACAATCAGTTGCAGCGTTAACGCAAAAAATGCAGCGTTTCATTTCCTTAAAACCTCATTCAGAGATCCTATCTCCACCTTTTTATGGCAGAACCTTAAACAGCGGAATTGAATCTCCAACGATTGGGCATTCTAATCATACTAAACCAGATAAACAGCTTAATCTCTCGCTTATCTCTCCAAAACCGCTATAAACAATCGTATTTCGCGTGAACATTATGGTATAATTATCTGAAAATCCAATCGCCTGAAATGCTATAAATAAAAGCCTATTGTCGACGAAACTGGATTGGATTTAGTCACACCGCATGGGTCTACGCAAGAGAGAAGGACAGAATACAAATAGCGAATCAATTCGATTGCATACATCTACTAATTGATTGCTAATCCGTCAGGAAAGCTGATTGGTCAAAGGGTTCGGTTTAAGGGTAGGATTTACAGTTTTCACTCATCATAATCAATAGTGTGCCTAATCGGGCTGTCTCTTGATTTAGAACTGGGTGATAATGGACTGAATTGATTGTGAGTGATGTCATCGAAAGCGCCAGGCACCACAGTCTATTGTATTTTTTTGGAATCATTCTAATTTGGGATTGAAATTTTAATGATAGTTATTCATATTTTTATTGACTAATTTATTTAATAACTTCTTTAACATTTAACTTTATCTAAAAATATGCTTATGTGTAATGATACCTTACCTTTAATGAATAATGATGATTTATGAAGTACCTACATAATTTCTATAATGTAATTTTTGATGAATATTATCACGGTTTATGCACCACCTCCCTACCAATTTGTACGCCACGATATGCGGCTGAACATGTTGGAACTTTTCTGTATCTCATTATTATCTTGTGTGCAAAGTATCATGTACATCATGTTTAAACAAATTAAATTTTACTTACTTACTTACTAACGTTCGTGTCCTAGGAGAAACTACGGGGTTAGTACCTAGTAGTTTCATTTTTCGGAATGAAAATATTAAATTACAATAAACTAATTACATTATTAGCAAAATCACAAGAATAGTCAAATATAATGAACTAGCTTTCTTAATTAACGCTGCTTCGCTCGCGTTAATTTAGAATTTAACAATCAATTCGGGTAGCACTCTGCTTGTAATAATATAATTCAATCATGATTCGAAAGACCCGTGGCATCATCTCTTATCATAAGAAAGTTATTGTTGTTTTCGTCGGGAACAGTACTTTTTTTCGGGATAAAAGGTACTCTATGTCCGTTCCTGTACACCTGACAACGTTTATGCAACATTTTGGGATGATCGGCTCAGTGGTTTAGGAGTGAAAAAGTAACAAACGAACAAACTTACTTTTGCATTTATAATATTAGTAAGGACTAGTAAAAGGATAAGGATACAATCAAAATTTTAGTCTACTTTAAGAAGTAACTGTGTCTTATTTACGTATTTCGCTAGCTCGAATCTGACAATCAAAACATATTATTATGTTCAGTTTGCTAACTCCCCTTCCAACTGAGTAATGTGACACTGAAAGGAAACTTCATTAATGACAGCAGGACTAAATTGAATCAAAATAAAAAAAAAACTGTCGTCGAATGAATACACATTTTTTTTTAAAAAAAAACGTTGCCCCACACTAGGAATTTCTCCTGTATCGTGGATGCGTTTACAAACATTTAAACTCACATACACAAACAGCCAGACCCGGAATAACTACCTTTAAGCTATACAAATATTTGTTCCATGCGGAAATCGAACCCGCGACACGCAGCGCAGCAGTCAATCGCTCAGACACTGTGCATAAGAACATGACATCTAGCACCTGAGAGACTTTCACTTTAATACCATATATCTTTCAGGGACTTTAAACCCAATAATTTTTTTGGTTTGAATGGCAACGCAAACAATTAGATTCTTTCAATATAAACTAAGATGAACCCAAACTTGTTGTAATGAAAAGTTGTAGCAGACAGAAGGTTCAATATTATCAGAATTATTTTATGAAAGATTATTTTCAGTCTTTAGTTTACATTTGAAAAGTCTGTTGTTGTAACTATTTATAAATTGTTGTTAATGAATAAATGTTGAAAACAATGTTTATTCTGAAAAGTTAGGAATTATGATACGATCGCAGAGGCTTGGCCCCATTTGACATTTAAATAGGGTGTACAAAATAGCGGTTTACAGTACAGTTTTAATCTTTGTTGTCAGGCCTACACTGTCCTCTCATGTAAGTATGGGAGGACAGGAGAGGAAGAGGAGGTATTAACACTATAACATAATAACATTGTAAAGCCGAATATTTTTAAATTAGTAACCATGGAGTTTCTTGCCGGTTCTTCTCCATATCAAAGGACCAACCCGAACCGTTTACCAATTTTTTGATGTTTTTAAGTGCCCATGTAGGCCTATGTAAAATAAAATATTTTGGATTTACAGATACACATGGTTTACGTCACACACGCCAAACTGTTGCACTATAACCTACTTGCACCCGTACGTTAGCAAGTTTGTGAGGTTCATAAATAGAACTCCTCTGAGCTGTATTTGCAAATAGTTGAACGTTTGGGCCTGGCCAGCTATTATAAACTGGCGAAAGCCTGTGAATAATCGATCTTTACTGTACTATGTTGAGTTGACTTTGTACAGCTGCCTCTACAGTAGGTAATAATTCTGGAAGCAGCAAATTTTGCTCGCAGCATATCTATGATGCACGCAGCAAGCGTGCAGGCCGTCTGGCTTGCACGCTTGCTGCGTATCACCCGTACGATGCGTGAATGCTACGCTGCTTTCTACGCTCGTTGCGTATTATGTATACGTTAAATAAACGCTACGTTGACACATTACTCGGCGTACACGTCAGTGCAGCGTTCAATATACGCATACTAAATTATCCATTATAAGGTCTTTACAATATTCATAAAAATTAACCACTGTTGTGATTGAAAATACAGATTTTCGTTTTAATTTTCATTATTAAACATTTTGGGATAATATCGTGCTTATGGTCCCTAATGAGTTTAACACATTTATAATTCCTGCAAAACAATTAGGTGCAATCCACATCGGGCTTTAATATTGCGTGTTTGGATTAAAGGTTTATGATTTCGCAAAATGCTGTGACAGTTTTTCGTCCCTTTGGTAAATAATTTTAGATTGGTCTTATCAGTGTTATTGTGCTATGCAGTGTGTAACAGAAAGCCAATGCTGTGTGAAAGTCTTTTACAAATCTCTCCACTTTTTTCGGTTATCTTCTTTACGTGTCGATGAACTCAAATTTTGTTAGACCAGTATGTATGTCTGGGTTTTCGGTTTTGTGTCATGGCAATCCAGTTTCTTCCGGCCACATTAATGAGATCGTCGGACCACCTAGTCGGTGGTCTTTCCACATTCCTTCATCCCGTCCGTGGTCCCCACTCCAGCACTTTTTCCCCATCTTCCATCCATTTTTACTTATTACAAAACTAATTCATTGAGTTTCATCAGTAGCTGTCAATAATTATTTAATGAAAAATGACATGTCAATAATCTGCGTGGGTATTTTTATTCGGGTCTGAAATTACAGACTTAAGTTAAAACGAAAACTCTCTAGGTACCTTTTTTCGAATACCTATTATCGAATAATATCTGACATTCCAAAACTTTGTTATTTGTCCTGTATACACCAAAGAGACGATATTTCTTTTTTTTTTTGATCGGCTGGACACAAAATTTCGGAACCTTATTTTTGGGTGAACATGAAATAGAAAATCGTAAAACATATCGGCTTAAAGATGTCTGCATAACTAGACATGGTTTTAAGCCTTTTATCGTTGTTCTGCAGCACTGTCCGGGTGAAATACGAGTCATGCTGCTGGCGTTGATACCAGATGATATTTTTTATTTCATTTTTGTGTATGTTAACTTTTTCCGATGGACAACGTAAAGTCGGTAGTAGTCGGGAACTGGAAACAAACAGTAAACATGATAAATATCCAGTTTCCAGTGTAAATGTTAACGTGAAGCCAGGCAAATAAACTGCATGACATGGCTATGACACGGTAAATTAGCGACGTGTAGACCGAGTTCCAAACGTCGAAATCCAGAGACGTAAGAAGGTCTTTGATATTGTAAATCGCGTTATGGAACTCAAAAGGAGTTGGGCAGGAAACATAGCAAGGCGTGGTGGTGGCAGGTGGAGTAAAGCTGTGACCGAGTGTCATCCAAGAAATGGAAAGAGAAGTGTTGGTCGTTCGGCGGCGAGATGGGCAGACGCCATTGTTGCCATGGCGGGAATATCTTGGATGAGGCTGGCACAAGACCGTGGAGCTTGACACAAACAAAGAGAGGCTTATATTATTGCCATTTATTATTAGTGCCATTAGGCCCTTGCCAAAAAATTCAAACCCAACAGCCTTAAAAGATTTACGTCCGATTAGTATATTACCGTGTTTATCCAAAGTATTGGAGAAAATCGTCAGCCGTCAACTTACGCTGTTTTTGGAGCAAAATAACATTTTACCTGATTTACAATCAGGGTTTAGGAAGCAGCGCAGTACATCTACTGCTTTACTAGATGTTACTGACAACATATTATCGGCCCAGGATAAGGGGATGTGCACAATACTGGTTTTACTTGATTTTTCCAGGGCATTTGACGCTATAAACATTTCACTATTACTATCAAAGTTAAAACATTACGGTTTCGACCCAGAAGCTATACAATGGTTCCGTAGCTACTTAAGTAATAGGGAACAATTAGTTGACCTGCGTTTGAGTGACGGCACTACTCTTAGATCGGTACCTATTCCCGTAGAGAGAGGAGTTCCGCAGGGTTCTATTTTGGGTCCCATTCTTTTCATTTTGTACTGCGCAGACATAATAAGGTGCCTCCAGAGATGCAAGTACCATATATATGCCGATGATGTACAACTGTATATTTCCTTCAGACCAGACGAGTATGACAGCGCCATTAAAGATCTTAACGAAGATCTTCAACGAATCGCCGTTTGGTCTGAGGAAAATTGCCTGTCGCTGAACCCTACCAAAACTAAATACATTGTATTTGGCACAAGACAGCAGCTGGCCCGACTGCCTCTGACGTTTGACTTGAAACTAATGGGAGAACAAATTGAGAGAGTGAATGAGGCGCGAAATCTGGGTCTTGCGATGGACAAAGCCCTTCGTTTTGAGAACCACATAGCAGACTCTGTCAGAAACTGTTTTTATCGCCTGAAGGTTTTATATAAAATGAGGTCTTACTTATCGGAACCACTACGGGAACAGCTTGTGGAAACCTTGGTACTATCAAGGTTAAACTACGCCGACACAGTGTATGGTCCGCGCCTATTAGCTCGTACAGATCGACTCATTCAAAGAGTACAAAATGCTTGCGCGCGGTTTTGCTACAATATTCCTCGGCGAAGTCACGTAACACCTTTTCTAAACAAGCATTTCTCACTAAAAATGAAGTCCAGACGGAAACTACACTTGGCTTGCCTCCTGTTCAGTGTGGTTAAATATAAAAAACCGGACTACTTATACCATAAACTGAGTTGGTTAACAAGTAGGCGTGAATGTGAGAGAAGGCAATGCTCGCAACAACTCTCGACTCAGTCACATAATACAGCAGCTTTTAGGGGTAGCTTTCGCTATGCGGCTTCCAAAATATGGAATAACCTGCCACCACCGATTAGAATGACCAGCACAATAGACACATTCAGAAGACGCTTACGGCAGTATCTAATTGAATCGCAACGGAAGTTGGATATGGTCGCACTGAATGTCTCAATTATATGATGTACAAACTATCCTACCTACCTATCAACCTATCTTTACCGACTAATGCTGCACAAAAGTATAAATAACTGATGTAGGTATACAATTATTCTGCTCATGCTCACGATCGGCTTGCTTAGGATTGTGCCACCTGTGTCCTCAGCTGGAGGGTGCTGTCGTGATATCCGAGGCGCCGCAGCGACACATCGCAGTTTGTGAGACCTGCGGTTTATAAAATAGCACACTAAAATAACCGCCTATTTTATTTTTTAACCTACACAGGTATGCATTGGAGCAACGCATGCGCACGTCCTTACCTTAATGTGCCTGGCCCACTTGCTTGCGACTGGAACAAACGGCGTCGGGATGGCTCCTTTCACTATCCATCCCATCCTTTGCACTCATATCTGGAGGGATATCGGTACCTCTGTCTTGAGACTTGACATCTGTAAAAAAATAATAATAGTAATAATTACAACGGTGTATTTTCATTCTTCATTTTATAAAGTACTTTTTTATCAACTTTGAACTGATTTACCTTTTTTGTATTTTATGCTCTTCATATGTCTGCTTTTGAATAATTTGGCTCCATTTTCCGTCAGAAATGTAATATTTTGCCTTATTTACCCGCACAATTGCCATCGTATCTGCAAGTTTTTCCGTTCACTTCTTACAAATTATATTATTAGTACAGCGCGCTCGGTTGCTTGCAGCGTATTGAACGACGAAGTGCACGGATTCGTGATATAAAGCATTTACAAGTTGGGAACGTGCGAAACAGGTTTATGTTTCTATGCGTCCGTTCATTCATTTATTTATGCACCTTGGGTTTTTTGTTTTGTCTTGCTTGCACCTTTCTCATTTTTTTTTTTTTTTTTTTTTATATTAATAAGTACCTACGTATTTTTATTTGTTAACACTATACACAAGTTTTTTTTCTATTTAAGTACCTATTCATACATACCTACACATACCTAATTAGAAACAAAACTGTTTTATGTCCGTCACATCACCATCTCGGGTTCAGTTGAAAACCAGCGTCGGGCACTAGCTGCTCGGCAGTTTGCTGAACTGGGCCTATTTGGCGCAGCCGTGAGGCACACAATATTGTATCTTTTTTTTTTTTTTTTCTGTTTAATTTATGTTTTATATTGTGTAGTTTTAAGTTTTTTTTTTATGTTATTTTTATTTGTCTGTTGTGTGCATCTGTGGCATGTGCTAAATAAATATGTTTTCTTTCTTTCTTTCTTTTCTTATATATCTTATATATCACCCAGCAGTGGGTGAAGTCGGGCTGTGGGTGATGATGATAACCAATTAATTTTTTTGACTGTTCCTATCAGTGGCGAAGAGTTTATTTATCCTGTGGCATTCACATTCACATCAACTGTCTTCTTTTTCTGAAAATGTAAAAAAAAACATAAAACAAAAGTACTTTGGTGTATGATACATCACACATCAACAACGTCTCTATGTCTATGAGAACACGTTTACTACCAATGGGTTTCATGCAAATATCTAGGGCAGGTGAGGGATACCTAATAGCGTAAGGTTAGACTAGTTAAGAAGTACCTTTAGGAATAAAAAAAAACCGTAATACGACCGTGAAAGTTAGAACAAAATAATAGTCTAGAAAATGTAGACGATCATTACAGACAAATGTTAAACATTTTTAGTCCCAGTTTTTTTTTGGCATTTTGACACCTTAAAGATTTTGAAAATATTAATAAAAGTTACACGAATACAAAATAGTTTTGTTTGGACGACGATGGTTTATTAGAGTTTATCTTCAGCTAAAGTGACAAATAAAAAGGGTAAGTACAAAAGGTAGATAAAGTACAATATGATTGAGGTTTGGTGTCTACATTTTATCTTAATAAAGCATATTTTAGAATTTAAATATGTGAAAAAAAAAACATTTAATTGAAATAAGAAAATTCCGTGTAATTTAGAAAATTGTCTGAGAAAGATTTTTAGAGCAAAATAAATTTATGAAAAATGGCTTAAACCGGATCCATTCTAACTAAAAAGCACATCTACTTGACAACAAAGAATAAAAAAAAGTTTTATTAAAAAAAAGTCATACAGCAAAAAGCACTTAATATGCTAGATGCCTCGCGTACACAGCTCCTTACCATAACTTTATTTAAACCCTAGTACAAAACCTTATTCCATTACCTTTTAACACCAAAATCCTCATAAAATAAACCAAACAAGCGAACAGTGCTTAAAACTCTCTTCACTAAAGTCGTTGACATTAAAGCCAGTTATTACCTTAATACTCAGTTAAATATTGAATAAGAGAGCACAGAACACTGCAGTCGAGATAAGAGGTATAATTAATTAATATCATTAACCCTACGCCAGGTTAACATGGAAAGTTCGCAGTTACTACTAGCAATGAATCTTAATAAGGAACGAACGATGTCGCCTGCTCGGTCCTTCAGGCTATTAGTTACAAGTAATGGCGAATAACTCGGAAACAAAGACATACACTGCCTTTGTTATAAAATTATCTGTGACAATTTTATACGACGTTTTTCTAACAAATAGCCAGCTTTCTAAGTAAGTGCTTATGTTTTTCATAGGAAGGCGATTCTAATACGACAGCGTTAGACGTCGGCGACAGAGGCGGCGATGATTTTGGGGCGGTAGTGCGCCGGAGAGGCGGTGAACGCATCCCGTCCGCGCGGAGAGGCGGTGACCGTAGCTCGTCCGCGCGGAGAGGCGGTGAACGCAGCCCGTCCGCGCGGGGAAGAGGTGACCGCAGCTCGTCCGCGCGGAGAAGCGGTGAACGCAACTCTCCGGCGCGGAGAGAAGGTGAACGCAGGATTTCATACAAGCCAATGCGACGTGAGATCCGCTCGATGACGCGGACTTTTTTTTTCGCTCAAGTAACGTAGCTAATATTGTAGATCCCTATCAACCTTCTTCTTCTTCGTGTCGCTAGTAAGACAGTATTTCAGGCTTAACTAACAGTGCACAGGTCCCTTTGGTTGCATGTTTTGAGGCTCAGAGGGTAGGACAGGAGGTGGAGCATAGTTGAAGACACAGACAGGTCCACACTCACAGCCTGCAGAGATATCATCAAAAGTTGATCGCTGACTGTTTACACCGCCTTCGAGGACTCAAACTCAATGTCAATTGTCAAACAAGCATCCTCGCTTTTACTCGCTACCTCTTTTCGCTTCTCGCTAATCGCTAGCGGTAAGACTGGTGCCGTAAGCAGGGTTATCGCTTTGAGTGGTGCATTGACAAACGAAAACGTGTAAATTTTGTTGCATGTAGTGTTTTGATAAAAGTTGAGGAGCTTCTTGTCCTGGTTTGTATTTTAAATTATATGTTGACCATCTACTGACAGTTTTAAATGGACAAGTTCTTACGTCTTTAGGCTAGTGACAACGAAACATGCAATGTGTATGAAGTGAAAATGATATAAAACGTGTTGCATAATAATAGTAAGAGCCTATTCTTGTCCCACTGCTGGGCAAAGGGCTTTTTCCACTCAGAGCGCCTGCATGAGCATTGATCACCACGTTTGCTCACGGCTTATTGGCGATTTAAGGCTTAATTTATTATATTTTAATGTTTTACTTCACCGATGTAAGTGGTAGAATGTACTAATTTCATTATCAGTTGTATTTAATTAATGTCATAATACCGTGAAACGTTAATTTAATAAGGAGAAGCTAAAATAACAGCCACACGTTGCCATCTTCAAGGTTAGGCCGTGCTTGTCTAGGTCGGTCAATGGATGGGTGAACATCCATTACATGCTGAGTTTCTTCCATGCCTCGGAAAACACGTGAAACTGTTTGTCACGGCTGTTATTTCTAGATCTTTGGCAGTCGTTACAGGTAATCAGAGGCCCGAAAGTCTGACAACCGGTCTTACCAAGGGGTATCGTATTATCACCTAGTACCGGTAACTGGGTTGTGGAGGTTAGATAGGCAGTCGCTCTATATAAAATACTGATATTCTTTAGCTGTATCCGGTTAGACCGGAAGCCGACCCCAACATAGTTGGGAAAAGGCTAGGCAGATGATGACTGTGAGACGGCTTTTGTTTACTGAAACTGAATTAAATGGACACCTTTCACGTGTTTTATCCGATTTGTAACCCATACATTCGTTGGGTACCCGGGTACCCGACACCGCCTACCCGGACCTACCCTGACCGTGTGAAAAGGCCCTAAGGCCGTCAATTCTTACCCGGGACCGCCACGATCAAGTTACATTACCAAAGGAAAAATATAAAAATAATTAAAGTTTTATTCAGCGAGAACTGTCTCCATTGTATAAAAGAAATATGCAAATAAAAGCTTGGAATTGAATTTAGCGCATCGACTCAAATTACATTTAGAGTGAGGTCAGGCGGGGTCAGCTTGTTATCGAGTGAAACACAATCGCTTCAGCCTGGCCTCGTTCCATACTGAGTAGCTATCTCAATACCCAAATAACTTACGTAAAAATAACTTAATTTACTGTCACTTTTTATTGGGAACAAAAGTATTAAGTTTTTTTCAAGACCTTTTTGGTACTCTACAATAGATCTACTTAACATAAGTGTTATTATAATTTCGTTTTAGATGCATTCTCAGAAGAAAATTGTTAGTAAATATAATTTTACTTCGGGCTGATTTTTCAATAGGCAATAGCGGTTTGACATATTTCCTATAGATAAGCTGTCAAACTGCCATTTTTATTCCTGAGATAAAAGTTATCTAACTATTGAAAAATCAGCCCTTAAAGTAATGTTTGCTTTGCCATCATGACAAAAACACATACCAACACAGGACGAAACTATACCGAAGTATATTATAACAAACAGGTCAAATCTGGAGCATTTTCAAAAAACTAAAAATACTGGCTTGATTTTCTCCAAAAGCTTCACTCCTCCTTTGATCAATAATTTACGTCCTATCTCAAAAGCGAGTTACGGAAAACATTTTTACTTTTTTTATTAATAAAGCTACACCCATCAGCTGCGAAGATTTTTCCCTGTGTTGGCCGACTAACTGGATGAATCTGAATACCAGGAGTGACGGCTTATCTGTCTTCCAAAACCCAGTAATTGAGTAGCAAGATACCTTTTCTATTGTCATACTTTCTAGATTCTGTGAACTGTTAAAGAAATGTGGGAGCAACGGCAAAACGTGCTTGTCTCAGAGGTATGTAATGGACAGTCACCCATTCACGGATTAACCTCGGCAAGCGTAGCTTAACCTTGAACCTTTTCTATTACTCAGCCACGATCCCCAACATAAAACAGAACTAAAATATTTCGTGTAAACCCATAATTTAAACACGAAATGATAAAATATGTATCAACTTTGCCGATTGACCGCACCTCGGCTCTTAATACAACAATTTCATTAGACGGGATTATTCGCCCATGCTAATAGGATGTTTTATAATAGTTCGGCCAGACACGGAATCATCCGATTGGCGGCCGACTAATAGGATTAGTAACTAATAAAACTTTTACTTTGCACGTCATAATACGGATTCTACATTGTTAGTCTTTTGTCTTATTTTTTATTGCGATAGAATCTACGTAAATAAATGGTTCCGTACCAAGGGTAACCAACGAGACCCTATTACTAAGGCTCCGCTGTCCGTTCGTCTGTCTGTCTGTCAGCGGGCTGTATCTCAAGATCCGTAACAGGCAGACAGTCGAAATTTACAAAGAAATTGTATTTCTGTTGCCGCTAAAACAACAAATAAAAATAAATTAAAAATTAAAGGGGGCTCCCCTATTAAGATGGTGCAGAACCCTTCAAGCGCGAGTCGGACTCGCTCTTGGCTTGGCTTGGTTTTTTTTTAGTATATGGACACGGGATTGGCAGACTATACTCTTGATAGGTCCTGGTATTAGAACATTTTAACCATAAAGTTCGGTACGTACCCCTTCGGGGGTCTGACACATAAACCTCCGCTGGCTTGGTAGATACCCCCGAACGGGTCGGCGTTTAAGTCATACGTCATCCTCATTATTTATGTAAATATTTAATATTCTGATTATCGAATACTATGAGTGTGTGTTAATTAAGAGAGTTAGATAAAAAGTTCATATGTCATCGCCATTAAAACTTCAGTATTTAGCGCGCAAGTTTCTTAATTTACCCTTATAAAATCCAAGTGCATAAATACGGGTATCGCCATTTTGACGGCTGTGCTGGCCGAGGCTAAAAATCATAAAAATTGTGGTTTTCGGACATCCAAGCTCCACTATGTTGAGAATGATTAACTCGTCATTAAATTATGTGACGAATTAATCCATAGTTCAATTTAAATAAGCAGTGGTAACGATGAATTTTGATATCTAAAGTCGAATTTTCGCGCCAATCGTGCGTGTTTACATTTTTATTTTTCACATTACATCACACAGACGCGAACAGATTCGATAACAAATATGACAAATATCATTCCAAATATTATAAACAACATGAAAATGTCCAGATCTAAGCGTAATTTACTAATACGGGACCAATAACTCGTAATATTCATTACCACTCCTCAATTTGTATTCGCAAATGACGGCCATTTTTTTTTTTTTAAATTTCTGTGATGTGTGGATGCGATTATTTCAATCGATTCGTTTTTTTTTTTATTTAGATCAAATCTTAATCGAGAAATTAAATTAAGGAATTTAAGAAATCGATACATGGAAATTAAAATAATTTTGTTTTAAGCTTAAAATACAATAAATAAATACAATAATATTTTTTAAGCTTTATAATGGTAATTTTAATAGTTTTTGGTACATTGTAGGTACTAAAACTGAAACAACAAACAGCACAGACTGATCTACGGCTAAATTCGCGCCGTTTTTTTTTCAAATAAAAATTTAAATTATGAACGCATTCTCTGTTCAAATTACATTGTATTGTACTAGATAATTTATAGTATTTTTTTTTATATTATAAAAATATGCTTTTATTTAACTTCCCGTGTTAGTAAGTATTGGTCAAATCTTGCAACTGAATTTCAAACCAGTTCCCCTATACTGATTGAGCTGAAATTTTGCACATGCCTTTGGTTCTGGTGACAATACATTTTTGTGACAAACATTACTCAGTCTTGCAGACAGGATCGTCTCCTGGCGACAGAACTCCTCAACGGTTAATAGCGCGGACACGAAACTTTATATACGCTTTTAATTTTGATAGATATAGATGATTTCTTTCATGACTTCATCCTGCAACCAGGATGGCCTTCTCACGAGGGAACTCCTCAATGGTTAATAGCCCAGATACGAAACTTTGTATAAATACGCGTGGTTTGAATAGTACGGGGGTCGTGAAGGTGTATAAAGTAAAAAAATTAAATTAAAAAAAAACTTGTGAAAAAGTTGGAACTTTGACCTCCAATATCTCCGTAACTAGAAGGTTCCCAGGTATTTTCTAGAACAAAAAATTGATCGCAATAACGGGGAGAACAAGTACCTTTCGGCTTCGTTAAAGGTCTTTTTACACTCTTTATAGTGATTCGGTTTCAGAAATGTACAGAATACGACAAAATTAATTTTTTATTGTTGTGGGTCGGTTGGATATAGAATGTCCAGGATCTTATAATATATCTTAGGCACAGTAAAAATTTATTTGGTTCCCAAGATGAATTTTATTTAGTCTACAAAATTGGGGTAAGGTTTAGAATCGCCTCCTCCGAATTGGGAGGTGTGAGAGGTGGGAGGGGGAGGGGCGGGAGTTGTAGAGTCACCCCCCAGTTCCCCCCCCTGCCGGAGGCGCATAGTTTTTTTTTAATACATTTTTTAAAATCTCAATTTGGTGTTAACATAACACCAAATGTCAATTTGGTGTTAACATAACACCAAATTGAGATTTTACGCTTACTATTTTTATGCTTACTGTTTTTGACATTATAAACCTGATTTATAGGGGAAAGAGTTCAGTTAGTTGTTGCCAGTCAACGTGGCGCAGTCGAGGGAAGCCCGGTCGACGGAGCACCGCTTCGCGGGGCTCCTACTTTTGACTGGTTTGCAAAATAAATAACCACGAAGGGGATGGCGGGGTCTAATCGCTCGCTTCGCTCGCTCACTCGACCCCGCCAGCCCCTTCTAACCTAACCTGTCCGAGTCGGGGTGCCCCAGATCCCGAGCTCGCTTCGCTCGCTCTTGCACTCAATGAAACACGAAACTCACTTTAATTTATAAACATAATTTATAGCTTCCACCATTTTTAAAAAAGGATCTTTTCGATATTTCATTCAAAGTCATATATTTATTCATAACAATGTTTATTACGCATTTTGAGATGATTTTGACAGATGTAACGTCAAAAACGTTAGACTTTAGTTAAATATTCGTTCCGTTTCACGTTTAGTTAGTGATTTACCAATATTTTTAGAAAATAATTTTAAATATTTCCGGCAGCTAAAATCGCATGGGATACCTTCAGATAAACCCCCTTGACCCCCCCACAGTGACAGAATCCTTGAATTCAGAGGACGCGATTCTAAACCCAACCCCAAAATTGGGTTTAGTTTGGTTTAGTTATTGTGTTAGTTGGGATTTATCACTTACAAATTAATACTTCTTTTATCATACTGTTCTTTCTCGAAAGGGCAAAGGCCTCCCCATGGCATTCCAATTTTCTTTATCTTTTGCCTTCTCCGACTAATACTTTTAATGGTGAATATTTTTATACTTAATGAGCTTGGTTTAGTTGCAACCCAAAAAACTAGATATGAAATTATATTTCTAAGAAAACTCTACAAATTCGAGTAGGGCTCTTGCCATGAGGGTTCTGTCGCATAGCTGTTCACGGCTTCATTCAAGTGACACGGCCCACGGCCTATAATGGATAACCTGAACTTTGCAGTTGTAAAAAACGTTTTTAGAGTGGATAGTGAACCGCTTTCAAAGAATAAACTAACGTTTCCTTAGGATACGGCTTATGAATTGCCGATTGCGAAATAAAAGACAGTAAGTTTATCAGTCATCGTTACCGAGGCAGGCCCAAGAAACGCTGGCGTGTCGATTTGGACTCGTTCTTGGCTGATTGGGCAGAGAAGGCAAATCACCAACAGAGTTGGACAGGAATGGAAGAGGCTTTTGCTCAGCAGTGGTAAAGAATAGGCTAAACAAGAAAAAAAGTTTGTCCTAATCTAACACAATAACCCAACCGACAATACGCTGCCAACAATTTATATATATTTTTTGCGGATCAAACTAATTTTTTTTACCAAGATTCTATTATCAAACCTTCAGATATTTCAAAAAATTCGCAATAAATGATAATAGTAAATTAATACACTTATAAAGTAAGAATAAATGTGAAATGCGAGCGCATTCCTAATTTAAATTTGAAACAAAAAAAAAACGCAACCGTGCGTATTTATGTACAATGAAAGTTAGGAGACTATCTATATATCAGAATGTTTATTTAGAAGCATTTTTTTTTTTGCGATTACACATTTCTGTGTTTCTTATCATTTATAAATCTCCTTCTCTTGAAGTCAACCAAAAACATCGAATAATTACTAAATGAAATTATTTAAACAGATAGCTGGAAAAAGTTAATTTACAATTTAAATATTGTTTTTAAATGATACCAAAGAGTTTTTATTCCGTTTCAACTCTTTTTTTTCAAACTTGATTTCAATTCGAGTATCGATTAGGCTGAATCCAACTTTTTAATCGAATGATGAACCTTGGGTTTACGGTCAGCACTAAGACTTTTTAGTTATATTTGTCAAGAGTTTGATCGCGTTTTTTTGAAATTATGTATGAATAATGGTAAAAATAAGAACGCAGATAGTTTGTTACTGTCTTTATTTTACCCTTTTGAGTTTTATTAGCAAACGAGAACTTTTCTTTGTACATTATTTCCAGCGCAACTAAGTTACCTATTTTTTGGAAGGGTGTAGCGGTACGTAATTTACACATATTTGGAAATAGACTGATGCCGTTTTACTGATATCAACACGTTATTTTAGATATTAACCATAAACTTATCGTATGAAATAGCTTCCGCGACATATTTTTCATTAAAAAATCGAATGCTGAAAGTTCACGAAAATTCTTGAATTTCATGACAATTCACATCACCCCGCCGATTCAGCTGGTGTGTCATGTGTCAAAATCTTGTCGAGCATAGTGGTTAGTTACTGTAAGAAAGATTTTTTGTATTGAGAAATGTTTGTGAAAATAATCGCCTGTTATTTTTACAACAAATAGTCTGCATATCAATATGATTTCGGTAATTTCCATGTCATTTGTAATAAAGACAATATTAGCTTTAGTAAAGCCGTTTATATATAGACACCTACCAGGATATTTAGACACGCAAACATTTAATTGGTTAGATGTAGTACTGCCGAGTGGTTCAATTTTGTAACATTAATTTAGGCTAGGTATTAATTAGACGGATAAACCGGATAATTATTGGAAATTTGGTTTGAGCTTGTTATGTATTTGTATATCTACATTACATAATATTTTGGAATTAATGAATCAGTAGAGATGTATGGATCCGCGAATGTAAGTTATATACAATTACAAATACTGCTGTCATGTAATATAGAAAGTATCATGTTCATATAACATAACATCACGCCTGTAATCCCCAAAGGGTTAGACAGAGGTGTACCTAATAGTACACCCACATTTCGCCGCCAGTTATGTTTTTTAAAGTCCTATGTAATAGGGGGCGAGCCTGTTAACATCAACCGGAGACAACTTCAGACACCGTGGCTCCAACTAAGAAATTCCTGATGGAAAAACCCAATCACACTTTGCCCAACCTGGGAATCGAACCCGGGACCACTTGCTCAGAAGTCGCACTTGTGACCACTAGGCCAACGAGACAGTTTTTAAATATCCAAAATATTCAGTAAAAAGAAAAACCTATAAACCTAATTCTTTCATCATCATCTTCCTGCCCTTGTCCCATGTTACTTGGGGTCGGCGCAACACGTTTTTTCTCCCATTCTCCCCTGTCAACCGTCACCCTATCATTTACTTCTTTTTTCATAATATCATTCCTCACACAGCGAAATCTATCTGTCTAAATCCTTAATCAAAGTAATTCACCACCCATGTTCACATTTAGAAGACGTCACATGAAACTTAATCTAGCATTGTCAACATCCAACAAATTGCGGGCCAAGTGTCCCAGCTGTGTGGCCTAGACTTTATACCTCACAAGCGTAAATAGGACGGGGACTCCCCCCTCACTGTCAAATATAGAACAGATTTCGTATATAAAGGAACATTGGACGGTACATTAAAAGCACTCTTGTGCATGCTAAAACGGTCGTTTAAGGCATTGTACGTGACTACTCGTGATTTTGTGCTTATTGGTTGAGCGTAGTATTTACTAGTTGATTTTCAAAGACGCAGCTTTATTTATCTTCTTCTTCTTAATATACTATATATATAACAATCACGTGTGTCACAATGTTCGTACACGCTTATCTCCGAAACCATCCAACGCATTTCAATGAAATTGTGGCGATGTCCAAAATTGGTTCCAGCTTGGAAAAAAAAAGGTTTTGAACCCGATAGGTGGCACTGCTGTTAGTAAATTGCACCCGCTCTAAGCCGGGGCGGGTCGCTAGTATTTAAAAAATATATATATCCCTTCCAATGTTGGACAGTCTGTTAACCTCTCACTTCAATGACCTTAAATTTAGAGAAGAATATTCACAAAGACATTCTTCAATAAATAAATTTTTCATAAGAACTATGTACTAAGAATTTTTACTAACTTTTTACTAATAAAGTACTAAGGGTCTCAGACTTTAGTTTAAAAAAAGAAAAAGAAAGTTTTCAAAAAGTACCTTTTAGTCATCACTCAACAATCTTAAAAATCCCAATTAAACAGCTCCTACGATCATTTAAAATGCCAAAAATAAACTACAGAAAATATGTTGTTTCATAACATCAAAAAGCAATATCCGAGCGCAGTGCTTCCAATTACCGGAGTTTGTGGTGGTGCTCGGTGCAACAGTAGCCGAGATGGAATTACCCGAACTAAACGCTTGGCCACGACCTTCACGCTCAAGCGAGATGCGATAGCAACTGCGGACAAAACAAATGCAAGAATTTGCTTAAGCTGCGTCTACACTAGACGAACCAAGCTTAGACGGACTGTGGAGCGTCAAACGAGCACTCCCAGCAAGGGAATTAGAGCTCCTCCTCCTGTGCCCTGCTCGTGCTCAACTCGTTTAGCGTAGACGTACGCACTGCTGTCACTTTACCTCTGATAGCAGAATAACAACAGCCATCTTTTCGTTTCGTCTAAAAAGATCTCAATCATTTGACACAACACGAGAATAAATATCATTGTGTTTGACAGTGATGCATGCAAAGTTAGAAGTGAAATAGCTGTGAAAGGACTCTAGATCATGCCAGGAGTCATTGCAAATCAAGTTGCAACGCGAACGGTAAGGTACTCAAGCGAATGGAACAAGTGACACGCTTGCCATAAGTTACGTCACAAGTAGTGACGCCAGAGGTCGTGGACAAAGAGGAAGGCGTACCTACGATTGGCGAACAAACATATCGGTAATACTAATTTACATTATGTGCAACCATTAACAGTTAGATGTACCTAAATGATGATTTTGACTACGCCTATGTATCTACGGCTCGCTGATTTTATTTCCTAATTTTAGGCAATGGTATTAGTTGGTCAGCTAATCAATTTGGATATTAGGAGGTGGTATTTATCTCTTAATTAGTTTAGATTATTTGATAATCCTTTTGTCTTTTCTACACACTGTGTCTACATTGCTAATCCAACTTACCTCTCGCAGGTCTTCTGGAAGAAATTTCTTATGAAATAAGCAGTACCTTTGTGCTATTCTATCTTAATGTAATGTCCTTTTAAGTATTTTGTGTGTAAATAAATAAATAATTAATAAACATTCATATTTTGATAAAAACGAAGGTTCATCATTTGAATATTATGAAATCTGTATCAAAAATGAGCGTCATTTGTTTTAAAATTAAAATGAGGAATAAATGCGATGAAATATTTGTCAATATAACCTGTTCATTCCCGAGCTCGTGACTAAATAATAACAGCCGCTCGGATCGATCTTTAGGTTAAGCCATGCTTGCCTGTGGATGGGTGACCACTCATTACATACCGAGTTTCTTCCGTGCCTCGGAAAGCAAGTTAAGCCGTTGGTCCCGTTGGCTGCCTTTTGTAGATCTTTGACAGCCGTTACTGGAATTCAGTGGCCCAAAAAGTCTGACAACCAGTCTTACCAAGGGGTATCGTATTACCTAGTACTAACTGAGTTGTGGAGGTCAGATAGGCAGTCGCTCTATGCAAAATACTGGTATTCAGCTGCATCCGGTTAGACTGGAAGCCGACCCTAACATAATTAGGAAAAAGCTAGGCAGTTGATGATAACCTGTTCATTCCTATCATAAAATACTCGCACCGTATTTATTTACGCATTAATCTCATTGGACACTGGTCTAATTTCGGCTAGCGTGACCTACACATACCTACTTCCAACTCACTGATTCATTTACCATGGCATAGAATATTTAGGAGTCACTCTTGCAGATTAGACAGAATAAAACATTAGAGACTGCTGTGTATACGTAGCTAAATGTTTCTGACATGCGTAAAGTAGGACTTTATTTTTAAACCTAATATTGTATATGTGTACCGTGTATGTTACATGGTGTTTCTCCATGGTCATCATTCTCCTGCCTATATCCCATTTGATTTGAAGTCAGCGCTGCATTTTCTCTACTTTTATACCACTTCATCACCCTTCCCTATCATCATCATCATCTGCCAGCAACACTCGCGCTACCAAGACGAATCTAACGACGTATCATTATCTGCCTAGCCTTTTTCCCAACTATGTTGGGGTCGGCTTCCACTCCAACCGGATGCGGCTGAATATCAAATCAAATCAAAAATATTTATTTGCAAGAAAATAACAAGGAAAGATCTTATGTCCTAAAAGTCACTGTATTCTGCCTGCAAGCAAGCGTGCAAATTATTTACTTAAATCTGTTTATCCAATTATTATAATCCAATTAATATTACTACGATTATAAAATCAATTATTCATTTTCATTCATCATTAACATTAATTTTTAAATTCCATAAATTCCTTAATGCTATAGAAACAACTATTTTGTAGCCACTCTGTAAGTTTTTTTTTTTTAATAAATTACCCTGCAACAATTTCAAATCATTTTACATGGAGCGCCTGCCTATCTGACCTCCACAATCCAGTTACTGCCGGGTAATACGATACCGTTTGGTTAGACTGGTTGTCAGACTTATGGCCCTTCCTCTAACTACTTAAATATTAGTGCTCCCCTCAACCTAAATCAGCTTTTCAGAAATAAAAGAAAATGTCTCCCTAAAATGTAATGTAATATGAAACAATGGGTATTACAATTTAGTGTTTTGAAAAACCATTTATATTAAATTGTACACACAAAGAAAGTCAACGTCTAAATGCCAGAGAGTTTTGTTTCAGAAGATACCAGTCAGACAAAGCTCCAGCCATATTTCTTCTGTTTGTTTTCCTCTAGGTACTATTACAATAAAGTCCCAAAGCAATTGTTATCTTAACAACAAGCAATAGATGTCTAATGACTCAATCATTAAGAGTTTCTGAGAAATCGTCGAAGATTTTATCGAAGTGAACAGTAAGAAAATAGGAGAAATAGTAAGTTTCATACAGTCGCATGTACACAGCCAACTTTGACAGGCTTGCAATCGTCGAAGTCGGTACAAAAACTCTACTGAAGTTTGCTGCGAAAACTTGCGAAGTTGTAAAGGCGGTAAAAACTCGTTACGCGAAATCGGCCACTAAAACTCGCGAAGCGAAAATTCTATCCAACTTCAATTTACTTTTATTGTTCTTACTCTTCCTATTCTACGAAGCAAAAAAGTTTTTTTTTTCTTACGTTTTAGAGACCCTCTAAACACATTTTTTTATACCGATTCAAACGAACACAGCGTCAAAATTTCACGTTTGAATTTTTCCTTGTTACGGTGTATCAAAGGAAATGGCAGAATCTCATTCTCACTGTAATGTAAATAATCTTTATTTGAATTTCGCTTTCTCCCTTCCCACGCAAGTACTGTTAGCTGGCGGTATCTTCAGACATGTTAAAACATTTAAGTATAAAATTTGCAGTTTATTTTAAATAAAATATTAAATTGAAAGCTCTTGAAATAATCTTTATTTTATTCCATCAATAAACGTCAAACTGCTCTTGAATTTTTTATAAAAATAGTTTCTTTTCAAAACATATTAATATCAAACGTATTAGATGGAATTTTGAAAAAGAAAATTATATTTTCTTTAAATACTTTGTATAGCAGAAAGGTAAAGAAACTAAATACCTTGAATTTGGTTAACCCTTTTTAAGGTAGAGGCAATATACGTGCCACCAACAAAATTATTTTATACAGAAATATTACCACTTTAGTATGGACAGTGGCACAGATACTGTTATCAAATTTTCCACATATTTTCCGGCACTTAAAAAAAAAGTTAAGTATGTACTTGTTTAATATTTTTAGAAAAAAAAAAAACTAAAAAATCATATAAAAATATCCTTATTAACATACATCAATTTCGTTTTCCTACCACTTCCGGTTTTCTCTGCCTTATAAAGGGTTAAACTAAAATAATATATAAAGCATTAGGTAAAACACAAACAGTACGCTATGTTATTTTAATACCTCTCTCTAAGAAATATTCTCCTTTACGGTTCGTTTCCCATACACGTGATAGGAATTCTCTTTCGGAATTGCATTTGGGTGATGTATTATTATCCATTTTGCGTACAAATCTGCGCTTCAACGTAATCAATCAGGCTTTTACGAGACATAAATAAACCGGGATGTGTGCTGTTTAGTTGACAAATGTGCAAACGGTAGCAACAACTAATTCTGGAATCAGCACAGGCGAAGTTTTTGACTTAGATTTAGCGTTTAAACGACCACTTGCGTGTTATCCTATACTGTATGAAATGAGAAATATTTGTATTTTTTTTTTCTTTATAAAATCGCTTTTTCCTTTATTGTGAGTTCGTTTACAAAGATTTAAACTCACATACACAAACAGCCAGACCCGGAACAACTATCTGTAGGTCATACAAATATTTGTTCCGTGCTTGAATCGAACCCGTGACACGCAGCGCAGCAGTCTATCGCTCAGCCACTGCACCAACCGTGTCGTCGTGTGTATATTTGTAATCACGATCTCGAAAACGGCTCTAACGATTTCGATAAAAGTTGCAATATACGGGTTTGCGGGGGGAAAAATCGATCTAGCTAAAAATCGTTTTTTTCTATTTCCACCCGAGTAGGATTCGATCGCCCAGGTATTAATAATAAAACTAAACAACTTGTTTAAAAAAAAGTGACAGTGAGTATTATTTTCACTAGGCTAATTAATCATTAATTCAATCATAATAATTATGTTTGAAATCAGAGGTATTTAGGTTTCAGAAGTATATTATTAAACGAAGCTTATCTATTTAATGTTTTCGCTTCGATTTCAGCAAAGCGATCAAACCGATTTTAAATTCAGCTCAAAATATAACGCTTAACGTTTTCCTCTTTTGAAAATCCGCCATCGCGTTTTATTTAAGCATTCATATAAGTGTCGCCTAATTTTAATGAAAACGAAGTTTAGTCGCGTCAACAACTTTTGAGGCTTTATCTGAAGATCTCATACACGGAAAATTACTAGAAATAAAAGCTAATAGGTACCTAATTCACAGCATTATTTTCGACCCATGACAAATTACCGTCTAACACACCTAAAATAACTACACAACTAATTTAATACAACGTTTTTTTATTAAAATTTATATATGACGTGACTGTAGTACATTAATCATGTCCCATTGATCGTCGATCGATCGAATAAGCTTAAGCATGCATTTAATAAGTGGCTAATCGTCCCATCGCGTGTTTTCGTTAATAACTCCTAGCCTGCCTTAACATTATATTGCGTACATTGTAACAAAACGTTGAATTATAACCTCGTGTATTCGTTTAATCTAGGTGTAACATTTGAATAGGTTAATTACTTTTGTCAAGGACTAATGAAACTATTGCTTTTTATATGAAATGTTGTTACGTTCAAGGTATTGATGTTTTGATTAAAATTGCTGCATAGGCCTTGATGGATACGTAACGATATGTCGGGGACTGGCAGAGAAATTTACATTGGAATGACATTAAAAATCTACAGTGGCTAGCTATGACTAAACCCCGCAGTTCTGAAAAAAAAATACAGTTTTATTAATAACAAAATTTTAATAATGACAAAATTTCATGATTTGTGTTGATATTAATTTTATTTTATTTGGTTCACCAACAATTGAATACACTGCTTCAAAGATACGAGATACATCAAATAGAGTCACAGACAAGTGTATCAACCTCTTACAGGTAAGCACATCATGCACTACTTATTTGTCGTTAGGTGCCTACTTAAAATCAGATGAGTACCTAACTACTCACCGCACACAACCATGGTTTTTAAATACATAAAATCAAAATCAAATTCACAATCATTATTAAAACATTGATATTACCTAATTAAGTGTCTGCGGCGTTTAACCTTGTACAAATTAAAAGAGATCACATTTTTAGTGCAGGACCTAAGTATGTTTTCATTTTATAACATAAATAACAATGACAATTATTCATTAAGTCATACTCATCATAAGGCAGATAACTTTATGTATGATTGTTGACGAAATTAAAATTCATCATCTGCCTAGCCTTTTCCCAACTATATTGGGGTCGGCTTCCAGTCTAACTGGATGCAGCTGAATACCAGTATTTTACATGGAACAACTGCCTATCAGACCTCCACAACCCAATTAATACTGGGTAATACGATACCCCTTGGTAAGACTGGTTGTCAGACTTTCGACGAGCCAGTCGCGTGTTTGTTCAGTCATACTAAAGATTGAAATACCACATAAAGCGTCCTTTTACAAAAACCTTCAAAGCTTTATTAAAACCAAAGTCCTACTTTTCACTGTCGAAACGAGCTATTCAGAAGAAGTCTGCGAAATTTTGCGCCCGGTAAGTAACTAATGATGGCCTATCTACCTAGTTGAAACATTCGTCCACAGTCTAACTTTGTTTAGTACCAAGAACGTTAAACTACTAGACATTTAATCTAGTTTTGATTGAGTATACCAGGAATCTGAGGCGGACATCGAATATTGTGTCTGTCATTTTCTGCAAAACAATGTTATATGGGCACAACACATTATGGTGTTTCATCCGTGAATTTGAGAATGAGGGAGGAATGATATTGATCAATGTGTTCGTTGCGGGCACCAGCCCGTGATACAATGTACAATACTCCCGAGAGAGGCTTGTTGATACTTTGCCATCAGATTGATGATTCAGATGGTTGATTGTCATTTGTGTCCAGTAAAATCTACAACGTATTTAAGATGGAAGCGCCAGGGTAGTAATCCCATTGAATGACTGTTTCATGAAAAAGTCATTAAATGGAATTTAATGGGAATGATAATAACTCTGTAAGGCCATATTTGTTACGGTCGTGAATCATATTATATTTTAATCTACATACAACCTGACACTGATCTGCAAATTGCAAAAAACGAAAGAATTTTTGAATTTCGCGGAGTTGTCATGATTGTCATAAACCAACACAATTCAACATTGTCATAAATGGTCTTTAGATCATATGACAGACGCAGTCAAATGAGATGATGAAATAATTATATCTATCTCGACGTCTTGCTAGGTAGAACCCACTCATCATATTAATCCATCTAAAAATATTGACCAAGACCTACAATAAGTTCTATCATACCTAATAAGTATATAACAATTTTTTCCCCATTTAAGAGAAATCACCATAAAAATAATCACCCATTAAATTGTAAATCACCATGCTTGGCAAATGAAATCTGTAACAGTTCCAAATTATTAGCAGTTGAGAAGTAGAAGTCCGTAGTCCGCTCGTGGCTAAATAATAACACCCGCTCGGGTCGATCTTTAGGTTAAGCCGTGCTTGCCTAGATCGGTCTGTGGATGGGTTGCCGCCTATTACATACCGAGTTTCCTCCGTGCCTCGGAAAGCACGTTAAGCCGTTGGTCCCGGCTGTCATTTGTAGATCTTTGACAATCGTTAGGTAGTCAGTGGCCCAAAAAGTCTGACAACCAATCTTACCAAGGGGTATCGTATTACCCAGTACTAACTGGATTGTGGAGGTCAGATAAGCAGTCGCTCTATGTAGAATACTGGTATTCAGCAGCATCCGGTGAGACTGGAAGCCGACACCAATATAGTTGGGAAAAGGCTAGGCAGATGATGAAGACGCGGAAGTCCATTCTAGCTCGTATCGGTATCTGTTGGCTGGTAAATTCCCAAAATGATAACCCTGTTGAAAACAAATCAATAGAAAACAAAAAAAGCAAGGTTTGTTCTTAAAAGCATCTGACACAGCATTTTCTTATTCACACACCACGGTCTCACTTGACTTTGCATAATAATGCAAACTATATTCACGACGGCACAGATTTATGGTAGTACAGGGTGTTAGGGGACGAATAAATATCTAACAGTGCTTCCAGCTTATATTTACTTTGTACTTTTAGTGAAAAAAGTGCAGACATCTCTGTTAACGCCTCGCCACAGGCCGTTTATCAATTGTTTTGCTGTTACAGTTTTTGTTCATAAAATATACATTTATTTTATAGACTGATATATATTATATTGAGTTTTAAAACATTTTATTTATCTCAATCAGAACAATATTTAAATAACTAGTCACTCTTTATTTGCATGATGAGATACGATATTATCTTGTTTAGCTTTCTTGCATACCCAACTAACTTCCTAAAGTTACAAGAGATACGAACAACGATACAAATAGATAACATCAATGTTTTATCCACACGGAATACCCTCGAGCTACCAATAGATGCATTTCATTGTAACCGCACTACGTAGTCTCGAGCACAAAGCGGTTTCATTTTAAATTGTTTATGGCAACCCCGCGCTGAATGTCAGCCTAATGTTACTGGGCCAGGTCGGAGGCCAAGAACGGGGAACTTTAACTAACATACACGAAAACAAACTAACACAAACAAGGGGTTAAACTTCCCCAGTTCTCAATTATACATTAATCAGATAAACATGAACAACACGACACGACTTATCTACTAACAGAATCTAATTTCCCACTTCGTTTTCAATAGCGGAATTAAGTTTATTGCCTGTTTGTTTCACCCGAAATCACAAAAGGGAAATTCATAAAGCATAGCACTGCGGTTTCACTAATAAATGAGCTTTTATAAAAACAAACAAAATGCTGAAGTCGGGACACGAACAAATTGAGGGCGAAGCAATTTGTATCTCTTGTCATACTTTTTAATTTCATCCCGAGGAAAACAAATTAGTTTCGCCCGAACACTTTGCATATTTACAAATCTTGAACGATGAGAGCGGGTTTTCTTTCCTTTGTTGTATTTTTAATATTTTTTAAAGCTTTATTAAAAATAAGACAATGAAGGAAATCGGCTTAAGACCTCGCTAAAATCTAAAATATATTTTTTTGCATTTCACTTTGTATTTCATTTTCATTGTAGCCACTTATCTCTAAACATTATTCAAAAATGGAGTGCCAGTCATGCGCTTTCATTATATTTTTCTTAATAGCTTGATAAATGTATTACGAGCGCTTCAAACTGAATTTACTCGTAGATATTAAATTCTCGAGTTTGAAATAATATGAAAAGAATACAGAAACGCGAAACACACAGCCCTGTACAAATATAGATAGCGAATGAATCTTGCACTGTCCTTGAAATGCGAAGCGAAAACGCGGGCGTACTCGCTCCCGATAGCGTACACATAAATTGTCTGTGACAGGCAAGCTTTAGGCTCATTTAGCTCGCCGAGGATAAATGGCAATAAGTGGAATAAACTTTCATCTAGAAATAGAAAATGCTGCGAAGTCAGATAAGATAAATTGAACGCGACATTTTAATACCTTGGAAGTTAGATTGAAAACAGGGTAGTGTGCTGTTGACAGGGAAGAAAATAATGGAAAGAGCAGACCCTAAAACAAAGACAGCTAAACAGATTCGCTGGAATTAATCACTCAAACGCCAGTAAATTGAGTAGGGGATGTGACCCACATGCTGTCCAGTGTAACTGCTTAACACATTACATAGGTGTGTGAAGCAAGAGTTACGCGTGCTGAGTTGACGTCAGTTTCCTGTCAACACGCCACCCTGTCGTACTTACACATCCGACTTCGACAAAAACAATGTGAACTGAAGACCAGTGAAGCCCCGTTTACACGTCAAGTAAACTACTAGCGGCAATGAAGCTAGTGACTCGGAACTGTGTCTTGTGTTGAAATGAATTTATTATTTAAGGTGGAAGCCATCTTAGTTCGTTTAACCCCATTTAATGACTTTTTCATGAAATAGTTATGGAATGGGGTTAAATGAACTTAGAGGGATGTATTGATGATTTTAATTATTATAATTCTGTAACTGCATACGTGTTACTTGTATGATTAATTTTTCATCAACTGACCTGCAAATTGCAAAAAACGTAAGAAAAATTGAATTTCGGGGGCTACCCTGGCGGTTCAGCCTTCAATGACGAAGATTTTAAACGACCAAAAGTATGAACGTGGATGAAGCGAAAGGTGTTTATCAGCATCGTAGCAGGTGGCGTTTTGTTATTTCTGCTTAACCGATTGATTGTAAAAAATTCGTGAGTTTATGTAATATAATTAAGAGTACACGGTATCTATGAATACCTACCTACTTCCAATTTT
This sequence comes from Noctua pronuba, assembly GCA_905220335.1. Taxonomy (NCBI): domain Eukaryota; kingdom Metazoa; phylum Arthropoda; class Insecta; order Lepidoptera; family Noctuidae; genus Noctua; species Noctua pronuba. The sequence goes on from LR999896.1 coordinate 11,802,428, forward strand.
AACTCTAGAATCTTGACTTAAATTGCTATAAATAAAATGTTAGGTATATCTAAACCGGAGAGGTAATCTGTACCTCAAGACCTTCCTACTTCAGACACCTTTCTTTATTTAAGATTGTGCATATACCAGCGCCTGTAATTTCTGATGTCGAGATGAATAAAGATTTATGATTATGATAATGAATAACAAAACAGAACCGCACTCTCCTAAACTAACTGGAAACGTGTCAACGAACCTTGGTAGGGGTTTAGTGAAGCAGAAGTAAAGCCACTGTGTTAGCTAGAGGAGCGTTTCGATGCGGTTTTGTGAAAGCAAACGTTTGTGGTTACTTCTGACTAGTTTTGACACTTAGACGGGATTCGCCTTTGCATGTTGTTAGGATCCTATGGTGGCATTTGTATTCATTCAAGGTAATTAACTGAACATTTGTTTTGTTTCAACAAAATAAAATAACAGTGATTTCTGTTTGTGAATTTTAATACATTAAACCTCAAAAAATTATAATACAAATATTTAGGTCAGAAAACAATTAAATATTTTTGAATAAAAATATGGTATGCTTACAACTTAATGCTACGATTCCATAAAGAAGAATGGCATACTCTTATGGGTTCTGGGGACCACACTTAGAGCTCGCGTACATTCGTAAAAATACTCCCAAAAGGTAGATCTCGGTCAAATTAAGATAAAAGGTAATCACAGCATATTTTTATAATATTGGATTTGGCTAGAATAACACAATTTATAAATACACTTGTCGCGTGGGCAAAATCAGAACTAACGCCGCCATCTTATTTTTTCAATACATTTCACAAACGTTTAGCAACAGCGCTCTCGCCTATCAACCTCAATGGAGCTTCAAAAGATCCATGTAACACTGTAGGATAGACAACTACGTCAGCCGTAATGTCATTCAAAAATATTTTCATTATTATACAATCCAATATACCTTATATTTTATTACAAGGACGTAGCATTTAAGGACTTAGGTATTTAGCCAGTGGAGCCCACATTTGCACAACCCATCACATTGTCTTACGATTTTGGTCGGCTTATTTTTGAATGGCGCAATTACACTAATCGAAAAACAAACAATAAAGCTGGATGAGTCTGCCTGAAGGCGGACGTACTCGACCGCGTTCATTTACACTTGGTCGTTTGACGAATTCCATGGGCAATCAAATTCGGGCGAACGACCATGTGTAATTGCGCCATGGACTAGGGCAAAAATGAAACATTAATCACGAAGTTGAATAAAACATTTATTTTAAGCAGCATAACATTATAATCTTATAAGAACTTCTTCAAATAACTGAGCGACCGGCGACGCGGGCATGCCATCATCATTGGCATTACCATAATCACTCTAGCTCCTCACACATGCTAGCAGCAACTGTACCCAATGACATTGATTTAGCCTCTATCATATCTATACACCTTCACTGTAAGTTTTTCGTGTTGTTCACCACGAAACAAATAAGACTGTTAAAAAAATAAAATGCACACCTATCCACAACAAAACCACACATCTAGATTTTAATTGATCAAGACAGAGAAGTGACAATATTTATGACATTTATGACATATTCTATTTTCATAGATGACATAGCTTTGAATGTTACCATTTAAGCAAAAATCTCCAAAAAAACGTAACGTACGTACGTACTTTACGTTTTTAATAACAGCAGTCACTAATTAATCATTTATTTGATAACATGATTATTCAGTAACATAAAACATGTTACGAATCGAATAAGAGGCTGGCTTAAAAGCAAAGAAAACATATGTTTCCAAAGATGGAGTCTTACTCAAAATGGCTTAGATTAAATGGTACAAAACAGATAAGATATCGCAGCAATGTACACGGCTTGTCTTGTAATATTAGGTAGCAAACGTCTCATGATGCTCACTATTACTACCAGCAAAATCTTTAATTAGTATGATTATAGAAATTCCATATTCTGTTGAATATGGTAACTCCATTGCTTCCGTCACTCTTTCTTCGTTTCGTTATTTCCAATGATTGCGTTTAGATGTTCAGATTTAGTAAAATATTTGTTTCTTCTTTTTTTACTTTGTGCAGCTTAATAAAAAAAAGATATTACATACAAAGAAAAGCCCCGCAATTGGTTCATATAATGTACATACTTTCATTGATGAACGCTACTGAAATTAGCTGAGCCCTCAAAAGCCGATCTGCTAAATCTTGTAAAATTTTTACGACAACAAATAATTGAGTAACTTACAATTTCTTAGAAAATTCATACAGAACTTACTCACCTGACTAAGCTTTTCCCAACTATGTTGGGGTCGGCTTCTAGTCTAACCGGATTCAGCTGAATATTAAGACGGTATTTTACATGGACCGGCTGCCTATCTGACCTCCACAAACCCATCAGTATTGGGTAAAACGATACCCCTTGCTAAGACTGGCTGTCAGACTTTCGGGACGCTGACTACCTGTAACAACTGTCAAAGATCTACAATTGACAGCCGGGACCAACGGCTTAACGTGCTTGCCGCACGGAGGCAAATCGGTGTGAATGGGTAGTCCCCATTCACGGACCAACCTAGGCCAGAGCGGCTTAACCTGAAGATCGACCCGAGTGGCTTATATTAGTCAGCCACGAGCTCCTCACGACACTAAACTTACTAATAATCATTACTTCCTTACTAATATTATAAATGCGAAAGTTAATTTGTTTGTTTGTTTGTTACCTTTTCACGCCTAAACCACTGAACCGATCATCATAAAATTTTGCGTATACGTTGTCAGGTGTACAGAAACGGACATAAGGTACCTTTCATCCCGAAAAAAAGTGCTGTTCCCGAGGAAAACAATAACAATTTTCTTATGATAATAGATGGCGCCACGTGTTTTTCGAATCATAATTGAATTATATTATTACAACCCTTATTATTGATTGTCAAATTCTAAATTATCGCGAGCGAAGCCGCGGGCAAAAGCTGGTCAAAAAATAAAACGTTTTCTATCAAGTATCCCGCTTTTTTCCCAAAACTCGAGAGGACTAAAAGTACAATACCGACAGACATGACCAGCACTCAGAGCCGAGGCTCTAAAAATTACCAGTGCATTACACTTTGAATGGCGGGTCATTCATCTCAGCGTAATGGCTGAATGACGTCTTTCTAATGGAGCGGGACAAAGAAGGGTCCTGTTACTAATTATTAATGCATTAATGTCAGTCACTGGCGAAGTGCAGGGAATCACGTCGATAACTTTGTAATGATGTTGTTCAGAGGTTATTTTAGCATGTTGGTGTAGGAAAAACTTGTAATGTAAAGTTTGGAAATACTATATAGATAGAAATAAAAATAACCGGCTAAGTGCGAATTGGACTCGCGCACCGAAGGTTCCGTATAAAGTTGTAGGTATTTTGTTATTAAACCACATATGTAAGACATTGTTCTTGCCAAATTTCATGATTCCCTATAGGTTTTGATTCCCTTGAGAAATCGCAAAATATGTGACACAAACGGTCATATCTTCTGAACGCGTTTACAAGTTAGATTTTTTCATTTCTCCAAGGACTTGCAAACTTGAGTATTTGAAATTAATTACGCGTTCCTGAGAAAAAGGGCCTTGACAGACGGATAGACAGTTTGACAACATAGTGATCCTATAAGGGTTCCGTTTTTGCCGACTTAGATATGGAACCCTAAAAACGATAGAAAGGAAATTAAAATCACAAGTAAATAGGCAGATAAGCCATGGTAAAAAGTGACTTAATTATCTGACTATCAATGAATTGTATTATTATTTGTTCGAGGTGGCACGAGAAAAAAGCACATGGAAGGAATTGGGGGAGGCCTTTGCCCAGCAGTGGGACAGTACAGGCAACTAAATAAGTAATAGGCAACTAAGTAGTAATAAGTTGGCATAATAATTGCACAAAACCCGAAACACTAGCCACAACAGAACTGTTTACTGCATTTAAAAAGCACGAAAACTACTAATGCACACGTGCATTAGTGATAAACAACTTCTGGAAAGAATTAGGCACGGTGTATTACTTTTAGTACACATTCGTGCCTGTACAAAAATGATAAACGGGAGTTGACGTGTTAAAACATTTAACAACTCCAACTGAAGTTACTCATGTTATTGTCCGAAGAGTTTTGGACAAATACAGGGTGTAAACAGAGCCTTCACGAAGTCGGCAACCAAGCATTCTGTACAACAAACTAAGTAACTTTACGCAAAAATTATTGCTGGGAAGCAACTTTTTTTTTTGTGGTGAAAAATCACGTTTTACGGTAAGACTCAATGTAACGTACTCAAAACATTATGCTGATGGATGGATTGAATAGTATGGGGGTCGTGGAGGTGTGTAAAAATTTTACATTAAAATCATGTATTAAAAAAAAAACTTGTGAAAAAGTTGGAACTTTTGCCCCCAATATCTCCGTAACTAGAAGGTTCCCAGGTATGCTCTAGAACAAAAAACTGATCTCAATGACCGGGAGAACAAGTGTCTTTCGGCTTCGTTAAGGGTCTTTTTACACCCTTTATAGAGCTTGTTTTCTGTCAGTCTCATTTGTTACCAGTCAGGGAATCTAAGGACACAGATGCGATACCAGAATGTACCTTGTATCACATCTCATCATCTGACTAGCCTCGGTTGGCTTCTAGTCTAACCGGATGCAGCTGAATATCAGTATTTACATGGACCTCTTGCCTATCAGATCTCCGCAACCCATTTACTTAGTAATACCTTGTATATTGATGACAGGTGTGACCTTGTATTATATCACATCTGCGACCTCTGATTTCCTTTGCTAAATTCATACCAATTGTTTTATCTTACAATTTAATTCTATTTTTAAACGAACGCTGTTAATGTAATGTTATTATACGAGTACAGCATAACCATTCAAAGATTGCGCCTCTGTTACAATTTAAAGATTCAGCTTGTTTGCTTTATATTTGGACCAATCATTTGATTGATCTAATTCAACTTGCGAAATTTTCTTTAATATTTAAATGTTCAGAACTATTGTTTTATAAGCAAATTGCACGTTCACCTTTTGATAATGTTTTACGAAGTTTTAAATACGCGTGATTAGCTCATTTTTTCACACGATGGGTTTCAAGTCAAACTTTATTGGTTGACTTAGCATTTAGGTCCTTGAATTTGAGATGCTTAATCAAAGCGACGTACCAAATGTCCATTTATGTGAAAGATCAATATTGACGCTTAAGGTAGTATGGCTAAAATTACAAAATAACGCAAAAACTATCAGTAACACTGAAAACTGGATTTTTTACCATGTTGTTTTAGGTTTCTAACATAACCCATTTTTAGTATTAGTGACCGACCATGTCAGTTTAAAAAGTTATATAAAAAAATAACATCCAAAATATTTCAACGATCAAAACAAATCTCAACTCTTTCTGAAAACAACTAAAATCTTGTACAAAGATATCATCATCATCATCAGCCTGTAGCAGTCCACTGCTGGACATAGGCCTCCTCAATCGCACGCCACTCAACTCGGTTCTCCGCAACTCTCAAAGATATACCACAAGTATATTCCCTTGGGGTTATTTCTGACTTCAACGCGAAAAAAACCGCAGTCAAAAGCAAGTATTTTATAATTTTTAAACATTTCAGTTCCAAAACTCGTAAAACATAAGTCATAATCGTAAATGCAATGTACTACAACACTTTGCACTTACTAAGTGCCAATAAAACCCTCCTTATTCCCTCGCCCAGAATGCGACAATCTTAAAGCGAAGCAATACTTAGAATATACATCCGCGTCTTGTTATACAACAGCAGTAATTGCATTTCCTCAGTAATACCAGAAAATAGTTCGCGATTCTCGTGACTACTGTATCAAAAGGATGCTTCAAAGACTATCGTATTCTAGAACGTTCTATTCTTTAAAAGGTAGCGTTTTACTTAGATTAAGAGCTAGATTGTGAGAGATATTGTATTTTGTTTTATATTTCACTCCGGTGTTCGGAAATCGGATAACGTGACGCTTGGACAGTGTTTCAAAGCCTGTGTAACATGGATACTTCGTCGTTAGGCTTGTTTTTGCTTGCTTTTATAACAGTCTGTTGCATTTATGTTAAAAAACGCATATTTATATTGCGTTATTGATCTTTTATTTAAGGTGCTACGCGGGCCTACGGTAGCGCTACGCTTTTGCTACGAAAGTGCTACGAATTACATAAAAATTGATTTTATTCTTTTGCAAGTAAAATTTTGTAGAGATAAAACATTTTTGATATTAAACAAAACATTTTATACTGTTAACTATAAATTCAAAAGAAAATGTTCAATTATTTAAGTGGAAAATCAGTTCTTGGAAAACTTTATACACTAAAAAAACACACTCACAACACTACTTATTCTCAACCTCCTTGCTGTTTTAATATTTATACATATAAATGGAAACAATGAATCTCACTTGCATATAAATAAAATTGCAGCGTGTAATCCAATTACAAATAATGTTTACTAAACCCAGATTTACTTAGGATGCGCCAACGGATTTGTGTGGTGAATATTCTGCATTAAAATTATGGAGAATATCAGGAATCGCAAAATATAAATTCACATTTCGGTTATATGGAGCAAATCGGTGGGTGCATATTTTTATTCCTTTTAGATGCATCAGCGAGCATCGGGATACGTGTTTGAAATACCGATGATTAGTGTATTGGTAACTACGTTAAGTACTTATACCTACATCCAAAATCTTCTCAAATTCAATTATGGTTGTTATTTTGTAACGTGAACATCTTGCTACATCGGTCGCACATAATGTACCACCTCAATATGAATGATGTAACCAAGATTGTGTGACAATATTACATCTATCACAATGTTATCTTATTTAACCCAAAAGTTGACTGGTAGAAAATGCCTTGTGGCATTAAGTCTGCCTATGTACCACTATTGTACATACAGTTTAGATAAATAATATTCTGATTTAAAAGTGTGTTCATGGAGTGTCTTACCCATTTTTTTCCATAGAGATCTTCGCGTTGGAAAGGGCCACTACAGTACTTTGACAGTTTTTATTCCTTGTAACCGGAGCTACACCTACATTTCATTGTCGTATTTGTTTCGACAATTCTAAGTGCCTGTAACTGGCCTACTTGAAATAAATGCCTTGATTTTGATTTAGTAAAGCTTTGTCGTCGACTGCCGCTTTCAAAACGATACTGAAAAACATCGAGACGACATTTTCTGGAAACGAAAAATCAAAGACGTCATAACAAATCTACCAACCGACCATGGGCCCACAGTTCGGGCGAGTGTTACTAGGAATTCATTATAGTTGCTTAGAGTCTGTTGGGTTTGCCCTGTCAGTGGTCATAGGTTTCCTATAACCTACGTGGAATAAAACACCTACCTATCGATCTGTTTGCGGATGGATGGACGAAGATTTTATTGGTATGACAGAAGTACTGTGAGAGGAATTTATGTAAGTATTGTTAACCTTCTTTTGTTTATGTTTTCATTTGAAATTTTGTTTTACTTCGTAATTTTGTTATTATAATTGTCACTTTTATTTTTATTATTTTAGTTACTGT